>JAIUJO010000072.1:1075598-1675598 GCA_023846275.1 Vanilla planifolia | reverse complement strand
AGTGGGCATATGTGCTTGTCTGTTTGTGTGTGTGTGTACAAGTTTGTGTGTGTGTGTGTATGTGTTTGTGCATGTGTTCTTATGTGCATGTCTGTGCATGTGTCTATGAGTGTGTGTGCATGTATGTGAACCTTCATGTATGTATGTGTGTACATGTGTGCATGTATCAATGTGTTCGAGTGCTTTAATATGCATGTGTGTATGCATATGTCCATGCATGCATGAGTTTTAATGTGTGTTCATGCATGTTTGTGTTAGTGAAATTAAGGATGTGTGCATGCATGTGCATGTGGATATGTTTGTGTGCAATTGTGTGTGTGCAGATGCATATGTATGCATGTGTATGTGTGCATGCTATTGAGTGTGCATGAGCATGAGTGCATGTGTATGTTCATGTGCATGGGTGCATGATTGTGTGTGTATGTGTGTGCTTGTTGGCGAGTGAGTATGTGAGTGTGTGCATGCATGATCATGAATGTGTACGTGCATGTGTGCATATGTGTGAGCCTATGTGTATACATGTGTGTGGATCTTTGTAGATGTATATGCATGTATGTGTGTGTGCATATCTAAATGTGTGTTTTTGAATGTGTGGTCATTAGTGCGTGTATGTGTATGAGTGCATATGTGTTTGTGTGTGTGCTTGTATGTGTGCATGTGACTATATGCGCGTGTGTTTGTGTGCATTTTAATGGATTTATGTGTGTGTGTGTGTGTGTCTGTGTGTAAATGCATGTGTGTGGATGCGTGTGCCTATGTGTGCATGTGAACATATGCATATATGTGTGTGCACGTTTGTGTGTGTTTGTGTGCATGTGTATGCATGCATGTGTCCATTTGCATGTGTGTGTAGGTTATTCTATGCATTTCTACATTGTTTATGTCTATTTGTGTGTCTACATGTTTATGTGTGTATATTTGTATGTGCGCATGCATATGCATTTTTTTTATGTTTGTGCATGTGTCCATGCATGATTCTATTTGTGTCCATATGTGTGTATTTGTGCATATGTGAGGGTGCACATGTGTGTGTCAACATGTGTGTATATGTGCATGCATTTGTGTGTTTGTGTGTGCATGTGAACATATGCATATATGTGTGTGCACGTTTGTGTGTGTTTGTGTGCATGTGTATGCATGCATGTGTCCATTTGCATGTGTGTGTAGGTTATTCTATGCATTTCTACATTGTTTATGTCTATTTGTGTGTCTACATGTTTATGTGTGTATATGTGTATGTGTGCATGCATATGCATTTTTTTTATGTTTGTGCATGTGTCCATGCATGATTCTATTTGTGTCCATATGTGTGTATTTGTGCATATGTGAGGGTGCACATGTGTGTGTCAACATGTGTGTATATGTGCATGCATTTGTGTGTTTGTGTGTGCATGTTTATGCATGTGTATGTGCATGTTTGCATGTGTCTATGTATGTGTTTGTGTATGTTTGTGCATTTGTGTGTGCATGTGAGTGCATGTCTATGTGCATGCAAGTGTGTGTGTGTATTTGTGTGTGCTTGTGTGTGTGTGTGTGCATGTGGGAGTGCTTGTGCATGCTTGTGCATACATATACATGTGTGTTTGTGTGTGTGGCTGTGCATGTGCATGCATGTGGAACTATATCCATGTGTAAGTGCATGTGTCTGCATGGCTATGCGTATGCATGTATGTGTGTGTGAGTGAATAGGTTTTTGTTTGTGTGCATATGGGTAGAGTTTGTGCACGTGTTGTTCATATGTACGTGCTTGTGAGCATGTGTATAGATGTGAGTTTATGTGTGCAAGAGTGTGTGCGTGTGTCTATGTGTGGGTGTGTTTGTGCCCATGTGTGTGCATAAGTGCATGCTTATATGTGTGTGCATGCATGTGTGTGCTTGTTTGTGCATGTGCATACACATTTGTGTGTGTTTATATGTACTTGTTTGTTCATTTGTGGGTGTATGCATGTGTGCATGCATTCGTGTGTTAGTTCATACATGAATGCATGTGTGGCATTTTTGTGTGCATGTGAAAGTGTGTGCACATGTGCATATGTGTGTGTACATATACTTGTGTGTATATATGTGTGCATACTTTTGTAGGTGTCTTTTGTATGCATTTGTGTGTGTATTTGAGTGCACGCAATTATGGGAGTAATCATGTGCATGTGTGATGCATGTGCATGTGTATGCATTTTCATGTGTTTGTGGGTGCATGTCTGAGTGCATACATGCTTTTGTGTGCATGTGCTTGTGTGTTTATGCATGTATATGTGTGTGTGCATGTTTATGAGTATGTGTCTGTGTGTTCATGCATGCTTGCATGCATGTGTGCAATGTGTATGCATTTGTATGCATGTACATATGTATGCATGTATGTGTGTGCATGTGTGTTTGTGTGAATGCATGTAGGTGCATGTGTGCACGTGAGTATTTATGCATGTGTTTTTGTGTGCATGTGTATACTTTAGCAAGTGTGTGTGCATGTGTTTGTTTATGTGTGTGTATATGTATGTGCATGTTCAAGGGGCCTGTATGTGTGCGAGTGTGTGCATGAATTTGCATGGATGTGGGTGTAGGAGTGGTTGTGCGTGTGTGTTCATGTGTGCATGTGTGTATGTGTATATATGCATGTCAACGCATTCATGTACTTGTCTATTTGTCTTTGTGCTCATGTGAGTGCGTGCATTTGTGCATGTGTGTGTATGCTCGTTTATGTGTATGTGTACTATATGAGCATGTGTATGGGTGTGAGGGTGTGTGTTGGTGTGTGTGTGCATGTGTGTGCATGTTCACTTGTGTTAATGCTTTTATGTATTTGCATGTGTGCATGTGTGGTTATCTTTGTGTTTGTGTGTGTGTATGTGTGCACTCATGTTAATGTGAGCATGTGTGTACATGTGTCTTGTGTGTGAGTATGTGCATGTGTAGGCACGTGTATAGGTTGCATCGACAAGTGCATGCACGTGAGGGTTTATGTGGTGTGCGTGTGTGTTTGTGTTTGTGAGTGTGTGTGTGCATGCACATGCACTTGTGTTAATGCTTGTGTGTGTTTGCATGTGTGCATGTGTTTTTGTGAGCACATGTGTCCTTGCATGTGTTCTTGTTTGTGGATTCAGTGCGTGTGCACGTGTGTGTGTGTATGTGTGGTTGTGTCGTGTTTGCATGTACATGTGTTTGATTCCGTGGTTTTGCATGCATGTGTATTTGTGTACATATCGGAGTGCGTGTGCACATGTGTGCATGTGTGTGTGTGTACACATGTCTATGGGGGTGTGTCTTAGTGTGTGTGCATGCGTGTGTACGTAAATGCTTGTGTACATGTGTGCAAACCCAAAAACCCACACATATATATACATGCACACCCATATACATTAGCACACACCAACACAGACACATGCACACATATATACATGCATGAAAAAATTAAAACACATGCACACACATAAATGCACACAAATACACAAACAAAGAAACACACAAGCACACATCGTGACACAAACCCATGTACACACACAAGCACACCAACACACATGGACACAAATAGGCATACACACATGTACATGCACAAGCATGCATGGCCGTGCACACAAATATACATCCACCCACACCTACATGCTTGCAAGCATAGCTCAGACAAACATGCACTCACATTCGCTTGCACATAGGCACTTGCACACATGCAAACACACTCGTAAACTCACACAAACTAGGTCACATCCATATACACAAATATGCACAAGCACATGTACACTAACACATACTCGTCGACACACACACACACATATAGTGTCATGCACTCTAACATACACCAAACACACATGAATGCCTGCACATGCATACACACAAACACACATAAAACACTAGCCTACAAACTTGAAAATGGATAAACAAGTACAAATGCACAAGCACATAAAAACAAACTCACACCCACACATACTCGTAGGCACACATAAGAATGTGCATGGGCACACATATGCAAACACATGCACACACCCACACAAAGACAATGCAAACAATCACAGGACTGCTCACACACATATGCACCTGCACGTGTGCATAAACACTCATACACCTGCACACACACACACACACATTCATGCACATATGCACATTTGCACACACACGTATACTCATGCACATGCATACACATGCACACACCCAAACCCACAAACCTACGCAATTACATAGGAGACACACACACAAGAATGCACACACACACAGATGTGCAAGCATCCATGAACACATACAAGCACACACATACACACATTTGCACACACACAAACATGCACACATATACACATACACACACGCATGCACAATCTTACACATGCATGCACACAAACACATGAAATAACACATAGATGCACCCACATGCATACACATGTGCTTGCATGCATACACAAACATGTGCAAACCCATAGACACACACATATAGAAATGCCTACACAATAGGTGCATAAGCAAACACACGCATACACTTGCATGCATACATGTACATGCATGCAACAACATAATCACACACACGTACACACATGCTTGCAAAAACAACACATATGCATAAACACACATTTGAATCCACACGCATAAACACACACACGCGCACACACTAACACTTACATGCACTGACAAAAACACGGACTAACACACACATACATGCACACACATGCATTCAAACATGCACTTGCACACACATGCATGCACACGCACACAGCTACACACACTTACATGCATCATGAACAACATATACTCACTCACACATAGACATGTGCACACACATGCGCACAGACTCATGCACACATGGACACAAACATAATTAGACACACATACACACATAAGCACATAAGCACATAAGCACAACCACATGCACACCGAAACATATTCGTCAACACACACACATAGTGTCATGCGCTCACGTATGCACAACACACTCCGACGAATGCATGCACATGTGTGTACATCAATCAACGCACACAAGCGTGTGCATACATGCACACACACACAGAATCACACACGTGCACAAGCACAAACAAAAACATGCACACACAAGACACTCACCCATAAACACAAAAATGGATAGACTTGCAAAAATGCAGTGCACATAGAAAGAAACTCATACCCACACTCACTCTAATCCACCCACATGCACACACATGTATGTACACAAATAACCACACACACAAGCACTAAAAAACATGTGCACAAATGTATAAAAAACCATACACATAATCATAGGCACACACATGCACTTATGCTTGAACATATGCACAAGAACATATAAAACCATGCTTGCATATGCACAACACATGCATAGGCTTACAAACACATGCTAACACATAAGTACACATATGCCCACACACATGCATACACACACACACACACACACTTACACATGCATATGCACCAACATCTCCACACATACCTACACCCACATGCTCTCATGCACATACACACACAACACAAACACATAGATAAACCCACATGCGTGCACACTCACACACAAACACACACATGTGCACACATAAGCAAATATACATACTTAAGCACCCACACACATGCACACACACCACACACACACATCAATGCTTGTACACTCATATGCCACACACACATGTATGCACCAACACACTAATACAAAAGAACAAACATACACATAAGTACACACACACAAAAGCACACATAAACACATGCACATACATGCTCATACACATGCACATGCATACACACAAGCATGCACACACGAATGCATACACACATGCACACCCACAAAAGACACATGCACATGCATCCACACACATGCATGCATGTAAACACGCACATGCACACATGCTTAGTAAACACATGTGTGGATAAGCTGACATGCATGCACACATGCACTCATGCACTCACTCACACTCATACAGACGTAGACACACATATGCACACCCAAAAGCACACACACAAACATGCTCACACACATACATAGAAAGATAGACATGCACACATACACACACATGCATGTGCACACACACACATGTGCATGATGACACAAGCACATGCATATGCATGCATAGACACATGCACAACGCAGACTTGCCTATAAACATAGACACAAATGCAAATGCATGTGCACATGCACACAAACATATGCAACAAGTCACACACACATATTTACCCATGGACACATGTGCATGCACTAACAAGCACACATGTGCACAAACACATACATGCATGCACATACACACACACACGCCTATGTACACACACACACACACATGAATGTACAAGCACACACTTATACGCACACATATAAGCACACATGCAAGCATGCACACTCGTACATGCAAGCACACCCACATGCACATACACACATGCAATCGTACACATAGATGCATTCACACAAGTGCCCACTCATATATGCAAGCATACACAAACACACTCAAACTCACTCACAAACACACATACATATAGACACATTCATATGCAAGTGCACACACATGCATACACACAAACACAGACTTGCATACAAACTTACACACACCCATGCATACACATAGACACATACACACATGCACATAGCTACAATCACTCGTAGACATGCATGCATATAAAAACAATCACACACTTATGCCCATGAACATATACACACATGCACACAGGCACACACACATATACACATGCATATACACGTGCACACCCACGCACACAACACACATCCTTAAACAAATACACACATTGACATACACACACATATTAACACATGCATGCACATAGACACACATGTACACATACACAAACACATGCACACGTACAAAAAAACACATGCATACACATGCTCATAAAAGCACACAATTGCTCACACACACATGCATACACATACTCACAGAAGCATGCACATGCACACACACACACTCGCATGTATACAAAATTAGACATTCATATACACACAAACATTCACATGCATAAACATGTCCACACACACATAGGCATATGTCGACATATGCAAACACGTACGTTCACACACACATGTGCATGCACACACACACACAAGCATATATTAGCACACATAGGTGTGCACACATGAACCCACGTGCAGACATGCACACAAACACATGCACTCACTCAAAGATACAGACAAACATGCACACACACATACCAATGCACACACACAAATAAAGCACACACACACAAACACATGAATGTACACATGCATGTGTACACACAAGTTGACACACATGCCCAATCACTCATATGCACAAACATATAGATGCACACACACAAACACACATGCATACACACACAAATGAATGTAAACAAGAACAAAAGCACACACACACACCCACATAATGAAAAGCACATACACACACATGTTTGCATTAAAGCACAAACACATGCAAGCACACATGCACTGCATTACCACACAAACACAGATGCACATAAATAGGCACACACATGCACACACAATGGAGCACACACATGTGCACACAAATGCACACACACACACACTCATGCACACACACATGCACATGATCCCACAAAAGTACACACATAGACACACAAGTGCACACATATACTAATACACAAGAACACAAGCACATGCACACACACACACACACAAACTCATATATATATACAGACACACAAGTACACATACAGACACAGACACACATAGACACACACACACACACACAGACATACACACACACATAAACCCGCACACACACATGCATGCCCACATAGATAACCACACATGAATGAACATACATACACACACACATGCATGCACCTACACATAATGATTCATATGTACACACATACACACATTCACATGCACATGCACTCACACATGCAAATACACATGCTTGCATAGACACATGCTCACATCGATACATATGCATACACACACATGCACAAACACAAACCCACACATGCACACATATGCACACACACACACACATAACAAACATGCAAACCCACCCACACAAACAAATGTCCATGCATGCACACAGATGCACATTCACACATACACACACACACTCATATACACACATGTACACAGACATGCTAAAGTCCACATAGTAACAAACATGTTAGAACACACACTTATACATACACATGTGCAACCATGCAAAGATATGCACAAACACAACAACATATTTAGGTGCACACTTTTACATGCATACACAGGCATGAACACACATAGACACACTCGTGCACACATGCATATATACACATGCATGCACACATAAGGACACATGCTCATGCACACACACATGCACATAAGCACACATGTGCATACATGCACATAGACACACCTAAATGCACACACACAAACATGCTTACATACATAAACCCAAAGATAAACATGGAGAAACATAAATATGTGCACAAATATTATAATGCATGCACATGCACACATAGGCACATGTGCACACTTGCATAAAGACTCACATATGCACCTACACACACTCTTATATGCCTACATATGCATGCACACTAGCATGCACACACATCCATAGGGATAAACCTACAAGCACACATACACACACACTCACACCAACAAGCACACAAACTCTAATACCAATACAAAAAGGTACATGCACATTGCACAATCATATGCACACAACTGCACAAACACACACACACACACATATGCATGCACACACATGCATCCACGTGCACAAACATGCATACCCATGCATGTACATGCGCACACACACACACTCGCATGCATATGTTTTTGAATGCACACTTAAATATAAGAACACAAGCACATACACAAACAAATGTATGTCTACACACATGAACACACAAACACACATGCCTGAACACACCCACATGAACAAAAGCTTGCACACATGCACAAATGCATAAACACACATACATGCACATGCAAAAAAAACACACACATGCACACGCACACACAATAAGATGCACACATAAACACACACATGTGCAAAAGAAAATGCACTCACACATGCACACACACAAATGCATATATATATATATATGTGCATACACACGTACACAAAAGAACACTACACACCTATGCACACACAAATGCTCACACACATGCACATAGACTCACATAGACACCCAAACATATGCATGCATGCACACACACACCCACATCCATATAGACTCACATAGACATCCACATATATGCATGCATGCACACACACAAACACACATGCACACAAATAGACACACCCATGCACACGTATGCATAAACACATACCTACACAAACAACACAAATGCACACACACACAGATATGCACACACGTACACAAGCAAACATACATGCACATCCTCAAACATGTGCATGAACTAACACACTCACATATAAAAGTGCATACACAAATGCACCTACACACATACAAATATATACTCATGTACACATACACATACACACACACCCATGGATTGAAACACACACACACGTGCACACAGATGTAGACACGCATGTGCAATCACACTTGCACGTACACATAGGCACACATACACACAAACAAACACATATACATGCATGTGCTCACCTCCAAATACACATGCATGCATGCACAAACACCCACAGACACTCACACCAATGAACACACACACACACACAAACTTATACATGTGTGCATACATACACACACAGACAGACATACGTAACTAGTCACACATACATGTCCACAAACAAATGCATACACACACCTCCACACATGCACACACACAAACGAACACACACACACAAACCTGTGCACACACACACACATGTAGACATACACATGTAGGCACATATACATAAGCACACAAAAACAAACATATAGACACCAATGTGCAAAACAATACACACATATGCACAAACAACCACAAACATACTCATGCACATAGATACAAACATAAAGGAACACAGACACATGCATAATCACCCACACATAAACAAAAATATAAGTAGACATGCATACAAGTAGACACACACGCATGCACTCATGTGCATAAGCGCACACGTGTATGTGCATGCACACACAGATACACATGCATTGCATGCAAATGTGTGTGAACAAACACAAACATTCACATAGAGATTCACACATGTGCTCGAACATGCACATGCACACACACGTTCACACAAGCCTACACACACACATGTGCATGCACAAACACACATGTGTGCATATAAACACACAAATGCACACACACACAAGTGTGCATTCACACACATGTACACTCATGCACTTGCACACAAACATATGCATTGTTACACCCCATTTTTTCCTAGGCTGATTTTTGGCATACATTTTTTTTTTTTTTTTTTACATATAGACAGCTCAGATCATCCCATACCAACCTGAGTAGCCTACGAAAAATATAGGATATAACACATCATTACACACCTACTTTCCTTAACAATGTGGATCCCATCTCCCGGGTACACCGTCAAATCAGGATTCATGACTCCTGAATTAACTGATGAACTCGCGCAATGTTACTCCTACTAGACCCAATACTCCTAACCCATACCAGTAGGAGAACCGGTCTAATAGAAGTCTGAACCCCCACGGTTAAGTTCCATAGTCATGTAATGACCTCACCATCAAAATAAAATACATAACATCCTCAGATAAATTATGGCACTCCACACACTATATCACCAAGACAATAAAGTAAAACAGTGAATGGAAACTACATCACAAGAATAAGATCCAAGTCCAACAAATACAATATCATCCAACTAGATACATAAGTCAGAATCACCCTCACATAATACAAGACAAAAATAACAGTCTCACTGAATACATCAAACAGCAACAATCAACTAACCAGAATGTCTCAGAAAATCACAGATCAGATCTCCTCCACTAGCCTACTGATCACGATCCCACCTAAAACTGGGTGGCGTCAAGTCTGCCGAGCCACTGGAAAAATATAGATAAAAAGGAATGAGCTACGCCCAGTAGGAAAGACAGCTAGTAAAAACTCACATGCAAGAGAAGGATAATAGCAAAAGTATAGGAATACAGCATAACAATGTAGGGTGGAAAGGCACTCTCAGTCCCAGACTCTGACCAACCACAGTCACCCCAGTCACACCAGAGTAGCTCTCCTCTGGGCTTCCAGGTAGCATGCCAGTGGGATCGCCCATCTCGAAACATGCACGGTGCTTAGGCAAAGCATGCCAGTGGGATTGCTCATCTCGAAACACGCATCATAACGCCTAGCACCCGACACCTCAGCGTCTATATAGCATGCCAGTGGGATTCGCCCACTCGAAACAAGCATGGCGCCTAGGCAAAGCATGCCAGTGGGATTCGCCCACTCGAAACATGCATCACAACCTAGCCTGGGGTTCCAGGTAGCATGCCAGTGGGATTCGCCCACTCGAAACACGCATGGCGCCTACCAGTCACATGTACACTGTGGAAGCTAAGTCTGAACCGCACAGTTACCTACCACAACTACCCTAAAACATCATATAGGGTCTATAGTAGTCCGGTCCAATATGCCAATCCGTGAAATATGCCAAAACTGAGTAAACTGACTCAAACCATGCCATTGCCATCCAAGCAACACAAACTGTACCAAAATTCTGACTATTCTGGTAGCACTTACCCAAATGTCACACTTCCTTCCAACTAATCTAGCTGCACTGAATTTATGGATAATTTCCAACAGTCAATTTCAACTTAACTACGTGATTTCCAAAAATCACCTTTTTCTCGCTTCAGGAAATTTTTAAATTCCAATTTCAATTTCTGCCCTTTATCCATTTTCCGAAATTCGGAATAAATTTCCGAATAAAATTTAAATTCCACATATATCCTTTTTCCAAAAATTCGGATTAATTTCCGAATTAAATCTTTTCCTCCGCCCGTTCGTTTGCCCGAATCCCGCTGAATCGAGGACCCACCGGCCGAATATTTAATCCAATTTCCAGCCGACGTTTAGCATTTAATTATTAATAAATATTGAATAATTACAATTACTTAATTAACTAAACCGAAATTAATCTAATCCATCTCCTTCCTCCTCCCGGCGCCAGCGAAACCCTAGCCGACGATTCCTCCGGAAAATTTCGTTTTCCCCGTCGATTTCCGGCGACCGAGATCAAAGAGAAGTAAAATCCGATGTTCGTACTATCCTAATTTGTCAATAATGTCACTAATTTCTAAGATTCAAATAAAAATTTCCGCCGAAGTTTCATCCAATCCTCATTTTAACAATTCTATGAAATTAAACAAATTTCAGCATTTGATACTATCTTAACATGATTAAGCACATAATCGAATCAACAATTGCTCGGTAAAATTTCCAAATTCGGCGGGTGTAATTTTTCCGAAAAGCCTAAAATGCTAAAATCAATAATTTGCATTAATAAATTTCAAAAAAACTACAATTCGCATGCTCCGGTAGCTAATTGAAAAATAATAAATATTTTTAATTTGCCAATTTAACTAATTTAAACTGAAATTTCCTACCTTTCTTCTCCGGCGACGGTGAAGCTCGCACGCGACCAACCACTGCTCCTCACCGAACGAAACCGGTACCAATCGATTCTCCTCGGTCCCGCGAACCTCCAGGTACAGAAAGCCCCTTGAAAGGCTGCCGGAAAATATCGCCGTTCGCCGCGAAAGCTTCGTCTCCGGCCGTTCGAAACCCTAACCCTAACAGTCGAACAGTTCGGGTTAAATACCCCGCTTTAAACCGGTATTAACCCGTTAAGAACCCATTAAGTGCCGGTTGACCTTCTAATAACGCCGCTTAACCCCGATCAACCGGTTAATCTCCACCGCTGATCTCGTCCGTCCGATCCGCTTATCCGCGGCTTATCCAAATGCACGCGCAAACGCACTCGGCAAACCGCCCCCGCCTTCGCTGAACTGCTCCGGTCCGGTTCATGCGCGGTAAAAACCAATTTCCGGTTTAATGGACCGATTTAAATAGATTTTCGAATTTCCAAAAATCCAATTAAAAAGGGAAAATTACTTAAAAATTCCTCAGTGCTCCGAAAAATCCCCAGAAAATTTCAGAAATTCAAATAGCCTCCAATTGAGCTCCTGGCTCAACCTACTGTCGATCTGAAATCATCCCAGCCAATTCGAATTATTGAAGATTAAACCTATAATATTTTACCGGGTATAACAATCTCCCCACCTTATCAGGAATTTCGCCCTCGAAATTAAGCAAGAAGTTCCGGCCACTTTTCCGCGACATCCTGCTCTAGCTCCCAGGTTGCCTCCCTTTCGTCATGTCTATTCCACAGAACCTTGACCATAGGAAACGACCTGTTCCTCAGCTACCTAAAGAACTGAGATAAGGGGAATCTGCCTATTCAGACCAAAGTATATCACATCCTCCGAACCAGGCACCCTGATCCTAACCTTCTTCTCGCAACAATCCAGAACAATTGCATGGTAGCGCAACCAATCCATCCCCAAATGATGTTGAACTCTGTTAGCGGCACACATATCAACTCTGTCGCGAACTCGTGTCCACTAATCAGAATAGACCCATCAATCTTCTGAACAGTGGGAATCTCTTCCCCATCAGGAAGTCTAACCAGTAAGGGTTCTTTTAAATAACCCTTGGATCCTGATATCTGATTCCAATTCCTCTCAGCAACAAAAGAATGAGATGCACCAGTATCAAACAAAGTCACGCACTGCATGTTGCCAAAATAAAGCATGCCTGTGATCACCTCTGGTGAGTCTGAAGCCTGTTACTGAGTTAATGCAAATAGTCTGGGCTTCCATCCAGATGTCAATAAGCTCAACGGATCTCGCAGCCTCAACTAAGTCACGAATCTGGCAAACTGGCTCACAACCAACTGACGCTGCAGCATAGGACGAAGTCCCTCCAAGAACATCTCACATCTGCGCTCCTCAGATGGTACCAGCTCTGTGGCATACCTCGCCAGATATGTGAATCTCGATAAGTAGTCGTTCACTGACATCTGGCCCTGCCTGAGGTGTATAAGGTCCCTCCTGAACTGAGACATGGCAGAAGCCGGAATGTAGCATTCCCAGAATGCCTCAACAAAGTCCTCCCAAGCTATCTCGCTGTTCTGGACCTCTCCAAACACAGCGCGCCGCTGGCCTCTCCACCAGGTAGCGGCCTCTCCCTCCAATACTAGAGCAGCAAGTACTACCCTCCTGCCAAGTGGACATCCCAAGGCATCAAACAGCTCAAGCATATGAGCCATCCAGTCATCAGCCACCGCTGGGTCAGCCGACCCACTGAAGCTCCGCGGTCGCAACCGCATAAAGGCATCGATCCAACGATCCACGACTAGCTCAACTAGCAATGCTGGGATCGTCTCCGGGGTAGGAGTAGCAGATACAGGTCTGCCTCTAGCTGCTCCACGAAAGGGAAGTCTCCTGGTACCAACCATACTGTCAAAAGCAACTAATCTGGCATTAGAGTCGTCATTTGGCATTTGGCATACGGACTACCATAGTATAAAATAATGACCAACAGTTCTCCCCACCTTGGGTTGAACTTCTATACATGTCTAGCCCCACTACCTAACCTAGGGCTGAACTTCTATACATGTCTAGCCCCACTATCCTAACCTAGGGCTGAACTTCTATAAATGTCTAGCCCCTCTATCCTAACCTAGGGCTCTGATACCACTCTTGTTACACCCCATTTTTTCCTAGGCTGATTTTTGGCATACATTTTTTTTTTTTTTTTTTTTACATATAGACAGCTCAGATCGTCCCATACCAACCTGAGTAGCCTACGAAAAACATAGGATATAACACATCATTACACACCTACTTTCCTTAACAATGTGGATCCCATCTCCCGGGTACACCGTCAAATCAGGATTCATGACTCCTGAATTAACTGATGAACTCGCGCAATGTTACTCCTACTAGACCCAATACTCCTAACCCATACCAGTAGGAGAACCGGTCTAATAGAAGTCTGAACCCCCACGGTTAAGTTCCACAGTCATGTAATGACCTCACCATCAAAATAAAATACATAACATCCTCAGATAAATTATGGCACTCCACACACTATATCACCAAGACAATAAAGTAAAACAGTGAATGGAAACTACATCATAAGAATAAGATCCAAGTCCAATAAATACAATATCATCCAACTAGATACATAAGTCAGAATCACCCTCACATAATACAAGACAAAAATAACAGTCTCACTGAATACATCAAACAGCAACAATCAACTAACCAGAATGTCTCAGAAAATCACAGATCAGATCTCCTCCACTAGCCTACTGATCACGATCCCACTTAAAACTGGGTGGCGTCAAGTCTGCCGAGCCACTGGAAAAATATAGATAAAAAGGAATGAGCTACGCCCAGTAGGAAAGACAGCTAGTAAAAACTCACATGCAAGAGAAGGATAATAGCAAAAGTATAGGAATACAGCATAACAATGTAGGGTGGAAAGGCACTCTCAGTCCCAGACTCTGACCAACCACAGTCACCCCAGTCACACCAGAGTAGCTCTCCTCTGGGCTTCCAGGTAGCATGCCAGTGGGATCGCCCATCTCGAAACATGCACGGTGCTTAGGCAAAGCATGCCAGTGGGATTGCCCATCTCGAAACACGCATCATAACGCCTAGCACCCGACACCTCAGCGTCTATATAGCATGCCAGTGGGATTCGCCCACTCGAAACAAGCATGGCGCGTAGGCAAAGCATGCCAGTGGGATTCCCCCACTCGAAACACGCATCACAACCTTGCCTGGGGTTCCAGGTAGCATGCCAGTGGGATTCGCCCACTCGTAACACGCATGGCGCCTACCAGTCACATGTACACTGTGGAAGCTAAGTCTGAACCGCACAGTTACCTACCACAACTACCCTAAAACGTCATATAGGGTCTATAGTAGTCCGGTCCAATATGCCAATCCGTGAAATATGCCAACACTGAGTAAATTGACTCAAACCATGCCATTGCCATCCAAGCAACACAAACTGTACCAAAATTCTGACTATTCTGGTAGCACTTACCCAAATGTCACACTTCCTTCCAACTAATCTAGCTGCACTGAATTTATGGATAATTTCCAACAGTCAATTTCAACTTAGCTATGTGATTTCCAAAAATCACCTTTTTCTCGCTTCAGGAAATTTTTAAATTCCAATTTCAATTTCTGCCCTTTATCCATTTTCCGAAATTCGGAATAAATTTCCGAATAAAATTTAAATTCCACATATATCCTTTTTCCAAAAATTCGGATTAATTTCCGAAATTAAATTTTAAATTCCATATATTTCCCGAAAATTCGGATTAATTTCCGAATTAAATCTTTTCCTCCGCCCGTTCGTTTGCCCGAATCCCGCTGAATCGAGGACCCACCGGCCGAATATTTAATCCAATTTCCAGCCGACGTTTAGCATTTAATTATTAATAAATATTGAATAATTACAATTACTTAATTAACTAAACCGAAATTAATCTAATCCATCTCCTTCCTCCTCCCGGCGCCCGCGAAACCCTAGCCGACGATTCCTCCGGAAAATTTCGTTTTCCCCGTCGATTTCCGGCGACCGAGATCAAAGAGAAGTAAAATCCGATGTTCGTACTATCCTAATTTGTCAATAATGTCACTAATTTCTAAGATTCAAATAAAAATTTCCGCCGAAGTTTCATCCAATCCTCATTTTAACAATTCTATGAAATTAAACAAATTTCAACATTTGATACTATCTTAACATGATTAAGCACATAATCGAATCAACAATTGCTCGGTAAAATTTCCAAATTCGGCGGGTGTAATTTTTCCGAAAACCCTAAAATGCTAAAATCAATAATTTGCATTAATAAATTTCAAAAAAACCACAATTCGCATGCTCCGGTAGCTAATTGCAAAATAATCCATATTTTTAATTTGCCAATTTAACTAATTTAAACTGAAATTTCCTACCTTTCTTCTCCGGCGACGGTGAAGCTCGCACGCGACACAACTGCTCCTCGCCGAACGAAACCGGTACCAATCGATTCTCCTCGGTCCCGCGAACCTCCAGGTACAAAAAGCCCCTTGAAAGGCTGCCGGAAAATATCGCCGTTCGCCGCGAAAGCTTCGTCTCCGGCCGTTCGAAACCCTAACCCTAACAGTCGAACAGTTCGGGTTAAATACCCCGCTTTAAACCGGTATAAACCCGTTAAGAACCCATTAAGTGCCGGTTGACCTTCTAATAACGCCGCTTAACCCCGATCAACCGGTTAATCTCCACCGCTGATCTCGTCCGTCCGATCCGATTATCCGCGGCTTATCCAAACGAACGCGCAAACGCACTCGGCGAACCGCCCCCGCCTTCGCTGAACCGCTCCGGTCCGGTTCATGCGCGGTAAAAACCAATTTCCGGTTTAATGGACCGATTTAAATAGATTTTCGAATTTCCAAAAATCCAATTAAACAGGGAAAATAACTTAAAAATTCCTCAGTGCTCCGAAAAATCCCCAGAAAATTTCAGAAATTCCAATAGCCTCCAATTGAGCTCCTGGCTCAACCTACTGTCGATCTGAAATCATCCCAGCCAATTCGAATTATTGAAGATTAAACCTATAATATTTTACCGGGTATAAAATTCTCCCCACCTTATCAGGAATTTCGCCCTCGAAATTCAGCAAGAAGTTCCGGCCACTTTTCCGCGACATCCTGCTCTAGCTCCCAGGTTGCCTCCCTTTCGTCATGTCTATTCCACAGAACCTTGACCATAGGAAACGACCTGTTCCTCAGCTACCTGAAGAACTGAGATAAGGGGAATCTGCCTATTCAGACCAAAGTATATCACATCCTCCGAACCAGGCACCCTGATCCTAACCTTCTTCTCGCAACAATCCAGAACAATTGCATGGTAGCACAACCAATCCATCCCCAAATGATGTCGAACTCTGTTAGCGGCACACATATCAACTCTGTCGCGAACTCGTGTCCACTAATCAGAATAGACCCATCAATCTTCTGAACAGTGGGAATCTCTTCCCCATCAGGAAATCTAACCAGTAAGGGTTCTTTTAAATAACCCTTGGATCCTGATATCTGATTCCAATTCCTCTCAGCAACAAAAGAATGAGATGCACCAGTATCAAACAAAGTCACGCACTGCATGTTGCCAAAATAAAGCATGCCTGTGATCACCTCTGGTGAGTCTGAAGCCTGCTACTGAGTTAATGAAAATAGTCTGGGCTTCCATCCAGATGTCAATAAGCTCAACGGATCTCGCAGCCTCCACAAAGTCACGAATCTGGCAAACTGGCTCACAACCATCTGACGCTACAGCATAGGACGAAGTCCCTCCAAGAGCATCTCACATTTGCGCTCCTCAGATGGTACCAGCTCTGTGGCATACCTCGCTAGATATGTGAATCTCGATAAGTAGTCGTTCACTGACATCTGGCCCTGCCTGAGGTGTATAAGGTCCCTCCTGAACTGAGACATGGCAGAAGCCGGAATGTAGCATTCCCTGAATGCCTCAACAAAGTCCTCCCAAGCTATCTCGCTGTTCTGGACCTCTCCAAACACAGCGTGCCGCTGGCCTCTCCACCAGGTAGCGGCCTCTCCCTCCAATACTAGAGCAGCAAGTACTACCCTCCTGCCAAGTGGACATCCCAAGGCATCAAGCAGCTCAAGCATATGAGCCATCCAGTCATCAGCCACCGCTGGGTCAGCCGACCCACTGAAGCTCCGCGGTCGCAACCGCATAAAGGCATCGATCCAACGATCCACGACTAGCTCAACTAGCAATGCTGGGATCGTCTCCGGGGTAGGAGTAGCAGATACAGGTCTGCCTCTAGCTGCTCCACGAAAGGGAAGTCTCCTGGTACCAACCATACTGTCAAAAGCAATTAATCTGGCATTGGAGTCGTCATTTCGCATTTGGCATACGGACTACCATAGTATAATAAAATAACCAACAGTTCTCCCCACCTTGGGTTGAACTTCTATACATGTCTAGCCCCTATATCTAACCTAGGGCTGAACTTCTATACATGTCTAGCCCCACTATCCTAACCTAGGGCTCAACTTCTATACATGCCTAGCCCCTCTATCCTAACCTAGGGCTCTGATATCACTCTTGTTACACCCCATTTTTTCCTAGGCTGATTTTTGGCATACATTTTTTTTTTTTTTTTTTTTACATATAGACAGCTCAGATCATCCCATACCAACCTGAGTAGCCTACGAAAAACATAGGATATAACACATCATTACACACCTACTTTCCTTAACAATGTGGATCCCATCTCCCGGGTACACCGTCAAATCAGGATTCATGACTCCTGAATTAACTGATGAACTCGCGCAATGTTACTCCTACTAGACCCAATACTCCTAACCCATACCAGTAGGAGAACCGGTCTAATAGAAGTCTGAACCCCCACGGTTAAGTTCCATAGTCATGTAATGACCTCACCATCAAAATAAAATACATAACATCCTCAGATAAATTATGGCACTCCACACACTATATCACCAAGACAATAAAGTAAAACAGTGAATGGAAACGACATCACAAGAATAAGATCCAAGTCCAATGAATACAATATCATCCAACAAGATACATAAGTCAGAATCACCCTCACATAATACAAGACAAAAATAACAGTCTCACTGAATACATCAAACAGCAACAATCAACTAACCAGAATGTCTCAGAAAATCACAGATCAGATCTCCTCCACTAGCCTACTGATCACGATCCCACCTAAAACTGGGTGGCGTCAAGTCTGCCGAGCCACTGGAAAAATATAGATAAAAAGGAATGAGCTACGCCCAGTAGGAAAGACAGCTAGTAAAAACTCACATGCAAGAGAAGGATAATAGCAAAAGTATAGGAATACAGCATAACAATGTAGGGTGGAAAGGCACTCTCAGTCCCAGACTCCGACCAACCACAGTCACCCCAGTCACACCAGAGTAGCTCTCCTCTGGGCTTCCAGGTAGCATGCCAGTGGGATCGCCCATCTCGAAACATGCACGGTGCTTAGGCAAAGCATGCCAGTGGGATTGCTCATCTCGAAACACGCATCATAACGCCTAGCACCCGACACCTCAGCGTCTATATAGCATGCCAGTGGGATTCGCCCACTCGAAACACGCATGGCGCCTAGGCAAAGCATGCCAGTGGGATTCGCCCACTCGAAACACGCATCACAACCTAGCCTGGGGTTCCAGGTAGCATGCCAGTGGGATTCGCCCACTCGAAACACGCATGGCGCCTACCAGTCACATGTACACTGTGGAAGCTAAGTCTGAACCGCACAGTTACCTACCACAACTACCCTAAAACATCATATAGGGTCTATAGTAGTCCGGTCCAATATGCCAATCCGTGAAATATGCTAACACTGAGTAAACTGACTCAAACCATGCCATTGCCATCCAAGCAACACAAACTGTACCAAAATTCTGACTATTCTGGTAGCACTTACCCAAATGTCACACTTCCTTCCAACTAATCTAGCTGCACTGAATTTATGGATAATTTCCAACAGTCAATTTCAACTTAGCTACGTGATTTCCAAAAATCACATTTTTCTCGCTTCAGGAAATTTTTAAATTCCAATTTCAATTTCTGCCCTTTATCCATTTTCCGAAATTCGGAATAAATTTCCGAATAAAATTTAAATTCCACATATATCATTTTTCCAAAAATTCGGATTAATTTCCGAAATTAAATTTTAAATTCCATATATTTCCCGAAAATTCGGATTAATTTCCGAATTAAATCTTTTCCTCCGCCCGTTCGTTTGCCCGAATCACGCTGAATCGAGGACCCACCGGCAGAATATTTAATCCAATTTCCAGCCGACGTTTAGCATTTAATTATTAATAAATATTGAATAATTACAATTACTTAATTAACAAAACCGAAATTAATCTAATCCATCTCCTTCCTCCGCCCGGCGCCCGCGAAACCCTAGCCGACGATTCCTCCGGAAAATTTCGTTTTCCCCGTCGATTTTCGGCGACCGAGATCAAAGAGAAGTAAAATCCGATGTTCGTACTATCCTAATTTGTCAATAATGTCACTAATTTCTCAGATTCAAATCAAAATTTCCGCCGAAGTTTCATCCAATCCTCATTTTAACAATTCTATGAAATTAAACAAATTTCAGCATTTGATACTATCTTAACATGATTAAGCACATAATCGAATGAACAATTGCTCGGTAAAATTTCCAAATTCGGCGGGTGTAATTTTTCCGAAAACCCTAAAATGCTAAAATCAATAATTTGCATTAATAAATTTCAAAAAAACAACAATTCGCATGCTCCGGTAGCTAATTGCAAAATAATCCATATTTTTAATTTGCCAATTTAACTAATTTAAACTGAAATTTCATACCTTTCTTCTCCGGCGACGGTGAAGCTCGCACGCGACACAACTGCTCCTCGCCGAACGAAACCGGTACCAATCGATTCTCCTTGGTCCCGCGAACCTCCAGGTACAAAAAGCCCCTTGAAAGGCTGCCGGAAAATATCGCCGTTCGCCGCGAAAGCTTCGTCTCCGGCCGTTCGAAACCCTAACCCTAACAGTCGAACAGTTCGGGTTAAATACCCCGCTTTAAACCGGTATAAACCCGTTAAGAACCCATTAAGTGCCGGTTGACCTTCTAATAACGCCGCTTAACCCCGATCAACCGGTTAATCTCCACCGCTGATCTCGTCCGTCCGATCCGATTATCCGCGGCTTATCCAAACGAACGCGCAAACGCACTCGGCGAACCGCCCCCGCCTTCGCTGAACCGCTCCGGTCCGGTTCATGCGCGGTAAAAACCAATTTCCGGTTTAATGGACCGATTTAAATAGATTTTCGAATTTCCAAAAATCCAATTAAACAGGGAAAATAACTTAAAAATTCCTCAGTGCTCCGAAAAATCCCCAGAAAATTTCAGAAATTCCAATAGCCTCCAATTGAGCTCCTGGCTCAACCTACTGTCGATCTGAAATCATCCCAGCCAATTCGAATTATTGAAGATTAAACCTATAATATTTTACCGGGTATAACAATCTCCCCACCTTATCAGGAATTTCGCCCTCGAAATTAAGCAAGAAGTTCCGGCCACTTTTCCGCGACATCCTGCTCTAGCTCCCAGGTTGCCTCCCTTTCGTCATGTCTATTCCACAGAACCTTAACCATAGGAAACGACCTGTTCCTCAGCTACCTGAAGAATTGAGATAAGGGGAATCTGCCTATTCAGACCAAAGTATATCACATCCTCTGAACCAGGCACCCTGATCCTAACCTTCTTCTCGCAACAATCCAGAACAATTGCATGGTAGCACAACCAATCCATCCCCAAATGATGTCGAACTCTGTTAGCGGCACACATATCAACTCTGTCGCGAACTCGTGTCCACTAATCAGAATAGACCCATCAATCTTTTGAACAGTGGGAATCTCTTCCCCATCAGGAAGTCTAACCAGTAAGGGTTCTTTTAAATAACCCTTGGATCCTGATATCTGATTCCAATTCCTCTCAGCAACAAAAGAATGAGATGCACCAGTATCAAACAAAGTCACGCACTGCATGTTGCCAAAATAAAGCATGCCTGTGATCACCTCTGGTGAGTCTGAAGCCTGCTACTGAGTTAATGCAAATAGTCTGGGCTTCCATCCAGATGTCAATAAGCTCAACGGATCTCGCAGCCTCCACTAAGTCACGAATCTGGCAAACTGGCTCACAACCAACTGACGCTACAGCATAGGACGAAGTCCCTCCAAGAACATCTCACATCTGCGCTCCTCAGATGGTACCAGCTCTGTGGCATACCTCGCCAGATATGTGAATCTCGATAAGTAGTCGTTCACTGACATCTGGCCCTGCCTGAGGTGTATAAGGTCCCTCCTGAACTGAGATATGGCAGAAGCCGGAATGTAGCATTCCCTGAATGCCTCAACAAAGTCCTCCCAAGCTATCTCGCTGTTCTGGACCTCTCCAAACACAGCGCGCCGCTGGCCTCTCCACCAGGTAGCGGCCTCTCCCTCCAATACTAGAGCAGCAAGTACTACCCTCCTGCCAAGTGGACATCCCAAGGCATCAAACAGCTCAAGCATATGAGCCATCCAGTCATCAGCCACCGCTGGGTCAGCCGACCCACTGAAGCTCCGCGGTCGCAACCGCATAAAGGCATCGATCCAACGATCCACGACTAGCTCAACTAGCAATGCTGGGATCGTCTCCGGGGTAGGAGTAGCAGATACAGGTCTGCCTCTAGCTGCTCCACGAAAGGGAAGTCTCCTGGTACCAACCATACTGTCAAAAGCAACTAATCTGGCATTAGAGTCGTCATTTCGCATTTGGCATACGGACTACCATAGTATAATAAAATAACCAACAGTTCTCCCCACCTTGGGTTGAACTTCTATACATGTCTAGCCCCTATATCTAACCTAGGGCTGAACTTCTATACATGTCTAGCCCCACTATCCTAACCTAGGGCTGAACTTCTATACATGCCTAGCCCCTCTATCCTAACCTAGGGCTCTGATATCACTCTTGTTACACCCCATTTTTTCCTAGGCTGATTTTTGGCATACATTTTTTTTTTTTTTTTTTTTTACATATAGACAGCTCAGATCATCCCATACCAACCTGAGTAGCCTACGAAAAACATAGGATATAACACATCATTACACACCTACTTTCCTTAACAATGTGGATCCCATCTCCCGGGTACACCGTCAAATCAGGATTCATGACTCCTGAATTAACTGATGAACTCGCGCAATGTTACTCCTACTAGACCCAATACTCCTAACCCATACCAGTAGGAGAACCGGTCTAATAGAAGTCTGAACCCCCACGGTTAAGTTCCATAGTCATGTAATGACCTCACCATCAAAATAAAATACATAACATCCTCAGATAAATTATGGCACTCCACACACTATATCACCAAGACAATAAAGTAAAACAGTGAATGGAAACGACATCACAAGAATAAGATCCAAGTCCAATAAATACAATATCATCCAACTAGATACATAAGTCAGAATCACCCTCACATAATACAAGACAAAAATAACAGTCTCACTGAATACATCAAACAGCAACAATCAACTAACCAGAATGTCTCAGAAAATCACAGATCAGATCTCCTCCACTAGCCTACTGATCACGATCCCACCTAAAACTGGGTGGCGTCAAGTCTGCCGAGCCACTGGAAAAATATAGATAAAAAGGAATGAGCTACGCCCAGTAGGAAAGACAGCTAGTAAAAACTCACATGCAAGAGAAGGATAATAGCAAAAGTATAGGAATACAGCATAACAATGTAGGGTGGAAAGGCACTCTCAGTCCCAGACTCTGACCAACCACAGTCACCCCAGTCACACCAGAGTAGCTCTCCTCTGGGCTTCCAGGTAGCATGCCAGTGGGATCGCCCATCTCGAAACATGCACGGTGCTTAGGCAAAGCATGCCAGTGGGATTGCTCATCTCGAAACACGCATCATAACGCCTAGCACCCGACACCTCAGCGTCTATATAGCATGCCAGTGGGATTCGCCCACTCGAAACACGCATGGCGCCTAGGCAAAGCATGCCAGTGGGATTCGCCCACTCGAAACATGCATCACAACCTAGCCTGGGGTTCCAGGTAGCATGCCAGTGGGATTCGCCCACTCGAAACACGCATGGCGCCTACCAGTCACATGTACACTGTGGAAGCTAAGTCTGAACCGCACAGTTACCTACCACAACTACCCTAAAACATCATATAGGGTCTATAGTAGTCCGGTCCAATATGCCAATCCGTGAAATATGCCAAAACTGAGTAAACTGACTCAAACCATGCCATTGCCATCCAAGCAACACAAACTGTACCAAAATTCTGACTATTCTGGTAGCACTTACCCAAATGTCACACTTCCTTCCAACTAATCTAGCTGCACTGAATTTATGGATAATTTCCAACAGTCAATTTCAACTTAACTACATGATTTCCAAAAATCACCTTTTTCTCGCTTCAGGAAATTTTTAAATTCCAATTTCAATTTCTGCCCTTTATCCATTTTCCGAAATTCGGAATAAATTTCCGAATAAAATTTAAATTCCACATATATCCTTTTTCCAAAAATTCGGATTAATTTCCGAAATTAAATTTTAAATTCCATATATTTCCCGAAAATTCGGATTAATTTCCGAATTAAATCTTTTCCTCCGCCCGTTCATTTGCCCGAATCCCTCTCAATCGAGGACCCACCGGCCGAATATTTAATCCAATTTCCAGCCGACGTTTAGCATTTAATTATTAATAAATATTGAATAATTACAATTACTTAATTAACAAAACCGAAATTAATCTAATCCATCTCCTTCCTCCGCCCGGCGCCCGCGAAACCCTAGCCGACGATTCCTCCGGAAAATTTCGTTTTCCCCGTCGATTTCCGGCGACCGAGATCAAAGAGATGTAAAATCCGATGTTCGTACTATCCTAATTTGTCAATAATGTCACTAATTTCTAAGATTCAAATCAAAATTTCCGTCGAAGTTTCATCCAATCCTCATTTTAACAATTCTATGAAATTAAACAAATTTCAGCATTTGATACTATCTTAACATGATTAAGCACATAATCGAATCAACAATTGCTCGGTAAAATTTCCAAATTCGGCGGGTGTAATTTTTCCGAAAACCCTAAAATGCTAAAATCAATAATTTGCATTAATAAATTTCAAAAAAACCACAATTCGCATGCTCCGGTAGCTAATTGCAAAATAATCCATATTTTTAATTTGCCAATTTAACTAATTTAAACAGAAATTTCCTACCTTTCTTCTCCGGCGACGGTGAAGCTCGCACGCGACCAACCGCTGCTCCTCGCCGAACGAAACCGGTACCAATCGATTCTCCTCGGTCCCGCGAACCTCCAGGTACAAAAAGCCCCTTGAAAGGCTGCCGGAAAATATCGCCGTTCGCCGCGAAAGCTTCGTCTCCGGCCGTTCGAAACCCTAACCCTAACAGTCGAACAGTTCGGGTTAAATACCCCGCTTTAAACCGGTATTAACCCGTTAAGAACCCATTAAGTTCCGGTTGACCTTCTAATAACGCCGCTTAACCCCGATCAACCGGTTAATCTCCACCGCTGATCTCGTCCGTCCGATCCTCTTATCCGCGGGTTATCCAAACGCACGTGCAAACGCACTCGGCGAACCGCCCCCCGCCTTCGCTGAACCGCTCCGGTCCGGTTCATGCGCGGTAAAAACCAATTTCCGGTTTAATGGACCGATTTAAATAGATTTTCGAATTTCCAAAAATCCAATTAAACAGGGAAAATAACTTAAAAATTCCTCGGTGCTCCGAAAAATCCCCAGAAAATTTCAGAAATTCCAATAGCCTCCAATTGAGCTCCTGGCTCAACCTACTGTCGATCTGAAATCATCCCAGCCAATTCGAATTATTGAAGATTAAACCTATAATATTTTACCGGGTATAACATGCATAGTAACACACACATGCACCCACACAGTCCCACAACCAAACATGTACACATAAACTCGAAAGCAAACAAAGTCACACATGTCCACATATGTAGACGCACATGCATGTGGGAGCACATACACACATACACACAAACACGCAAGTACAAGCACACACATAAGCACACTTGTATCTACATGCACATGAAAATGCATGAGTAGTAGCACACATGCATATGGATGCATATGCATGCACATGCACAAGCTCACCTACACACACATATGCATACATACACACATGTACACACATGCACAAAAATGAGCAAATACAAGTACATAGATGTATGCACACATATACACATGTGCACACACATGTAGAATCATACACATGCATATGCACACATGTACATACATATTCACACACACTTGTGCTTGCATACCCATTGAAACACACACACACACACACATAGTCATGGATACACACACACACACGAATAGCCACACATACCCACAACAACAAACACACATGCATAATTGTGCATGTGTGCACAAGTCTATGCACACACTCACGTACAATGGCACACACCCACACACACAAACACATGCATGCACACACACACACTTACAAACATGCACACACATGCACATAGACATGTAAACCAAAACACATGAATATATATGCATGAATGCACACGTGCATATGCACATATACACACACATACACACATAAGTGCAAACATGCACACACACACACACATACACACATAAGTATGAAGGAACACAGACATGCACCAACACACACATGCAATCACAAATACAAGAACACATGTGCAAAAGCTGGCACAAACGCATGCATAGACATGCATGCTTGAAAATGTGTGTGTGTGCACACACACACACACAAACATGTACATGCATGTACAAATAGAGACATGCACACACAGACACATATGCACATATGAATATGCATATGCACACACACATCCACGTGCACACCCACACAACCACACACTCACAAAAGCACACATGCACAGAATGGTACAAAACCATGAACACACATAAGCACACACACACACACAGAACAAACATGTACACACATATAATCATGTACATGCAAATGCACATGCACACATGCACATTAACACATCTGCACACACATAGACATGTTGATGATCACACACATAAAGCACATGCACATGTATACAACACAAACAGATGAGCTCCAATGCGTAAATGCACACATGCATATACACACACAACCACAAAAATGCAATTGCACACACACATGCACACAAATACACACAAGCACTCACAGGCAGATAAATAGTCATGCAACTATACTAGCAAATGCAAGCATGCATGTGTAAGAAAACTCACACACACATGCATACATTCATAGATACACACTTGCACACACACACACACACATGCACACCAATACACATGCATGCACACACACACACACATGCACGAACACCCACATAAATGCATATAAGCACAAGTAACGCACTAATACACTTGCATATGCCACCATGTGCACACAAAAAGACACACAAACACAAACACAAAAAGACACAAACACAAACTCAAAAAGACACACATATGTGTACAAACATACACACACATGCATGCCTGCATGCTCGCATAGCATTTGTAGATGTAATCGCTCATACACGCACATGCACAATAACACATGCACACATAGGTGAATAACAAAAATGCACACATACGCACAAACTCACACAAGCACACATGCATAGGCACACACAGACACATTACACATACATATGGACACACATGCACACATATGGATAAGCACATGGATATACATGCAAAATTAAATGCATAGGCACACTGGCACTCACATACACATGTGTAGTCTCATAGACATGCACACGCACAAAAATACACACATGCACAAAAACAAACACACACACGCATGTGTGGACACACACATGCACAACAATGCACAAATGCCAATGAACAAACACACATACACATGTGTGCATGCACACACACACACACAAGCACACATATGCACATGCACATTCAAACATGCAGACAAACACACATCCATAAAGACATAGAAATATGCTCACACATGCACACATGAATATACAAACACACACTTATATACTCACACATCTGCACACAAGCACACATGATTGCATGTAGACATACACAAAGAACACATGCACATATACACAATCACATCCATACATACGCAAATGCACATATACACACACATATGCACACACACACACACATAAATACGCACATATACATACATTTATAGAAAAATGTGCATGCACACATATACGCAGGTCAACAAGCACACTCTCACACAAACACATACACCAACAAGCACATATGACACACAGACACATGCATACACACATACACATGTGTAAGTAGACACATGCTTGCACAAACACACAAAAATGCACACAAATAGACACATATGCAAACATACATGCACATGCACACACACACACATTTGCTCACACACGTGCACACACACAAAAATGAACACACACGCACACACCCACAAATGCACACACATGCATGAACACATCACACACACATGCAATACACATGCACACAAGTGTAAACGCACATGCACACACACATGCACAAACACACTAATGCACACACACACACACACACGTGCATATATGTTCACTCACATGCAAACGAAAGCACACACATATGCATACATATATATACACACACACCTGCACAAGCTTACACACATACACCGACACACACCTACTTAAACATGCACTGACAGTTGCACATAGATGCATGCAAATGGACACAGATGTGCACATGCACAAAACAAGTGCACATACATATGCTAATGCACATAAATGCATGTGCACACACACCCACAACATCACCTACAAACACACACTTACATGCACACATGCATATAAACACATTCTTAAGGAGATTGAAGGAAACATTTTGGATTAACAAGTGTTGTACAAATTGAAATATTTCCCAAAAAATGCAAAAACATAAGAAACTTAAATATTTCAAAAATATAAAAATTGTTATTTAGTTTTGTAGACCTCTTTGAAACATGTCCAATGACATCTTCTTAGTCAACATAAGACCATAATTAGAATTGAGGTGAATCTCCAATGTAGAAATGCACAAATAATAATAATTTATTATTTTAATACTATGTAATTATATATTAAAACTATAATGAGATTGTTGAACAAAATGTAATACAAGCAAACAAAAAGCAATGTAGATGTCACTTGAGAAGATAAGTCAAGATGAGTCAACGTATAATTTCAAAATCAAACAGATCTCATTTTAAATTACTGTGAATCATAGAAGAAAATAATTATAAATTACAATAAATAATTTTTAAATATTAAGAAAAGTTATACTAAAGCAAAAAGGAGATGAAGTGAGGCAATATAATACAACCAAACAAAGGTGATATAGAGACCTCACAAGAAGAGATTTAGAGTTACATAGTAATATAACTAAATCTAAGTATAGATTTTGAAGAAAAAATTAAATTATGTATGAAAGTTGCATTGGAAAATAAAATACACAAAAATATTAAAATGAGAAATTAATTGGATAAAGCTTGCAATCATGAGCTCAGTAACATTTGATTATTATCAATTAATTTTTTTTTCTTTTAATTACTAATGTAAATAAGCTTAAATGATAAAAAAAGTTTTACTTTAAAGTTAACAATTTAAAATTCAAGCTAAAATTACAAAAAAAAATGAAGTAGTGTAATATAGTCAAATAATAGTAAGGTAAAGGTAAATCAAGAGGAGATTTAGAGATACTCATTAACTTAATAAAATCATAGAGAAAGATTTGAAAATTTTTTAAAACTTGTATTGGAAAATTGGATTACATGATCTCAAAGAGATTTAGGACTATAAAAAACTAAAACATCTAAAATGTAAAAATCAATATTTAATTCGATAAAGCTTGTTGAGATGAGTCCAACAAAGTTTATTTCTTATTGATCAGAACTCATATGGAATTACTACTTATTATGAAGTTAAATAAGAATAAATTTTTAAAAAATAATCATTATATCATTAAGTAAATATATGTTAGAACTAAAATAAAGTATATTTGAACTATTTTATATAACCCAATCAAAATAATATAAAATTTGCATGAGAACAGATTTATAATTGAATAGAAATACAAACAAATCAAAGAAAAAAATTTGGAGCTAAATTATGTGGCATAGTTACATTCCATGATTCTAAGGAGATTTTGTGTAGAATACTCGATTATGAAAGCTGATTCAAATCAAAATCTCCTAATCCTTGTTTAAATAATATAAATTTTTTTTAAAAATTTTAAAAAAATGAAGTTTTAGAATAATTTTTTAATCTTCTCCATCAAACCTTATCTATATATACAATGATTCCTAAAATAAATAAGAAAAAATAATAATTAATTATTAATTTAATATTATGTAAATATATATTGATGTTGAAATGATACTAATTAAAGCAACATAATATACTGAAATAAAGTTGACAAAAAGGTCACAAGAGGGGAAGTTGTCTTTCATAGTAATATAACTAAATTAAAGGAAAACAATTGAAAACATAACATAAATTATTTGATTCTAGAATACTAAAAGGCTTGAGTTTAGAATTATCGATCATTAAGTTAGGGATTAATCAAAATGTCTCATAATATGTGCCAAAACTCTAAAAATAAAATGTTAAAAACAATATAGAAATGTTAATATAATTTTGTTGAGCTCATCGAGATGAGTTTTTCCTTTAGCTTAGACATCATTCAATGTCAATAAAAATTTCCAAAGCAATTAACTTGAATAATAAGGAATTATCTTTTTGACATATTTAGATATATATATTAAGGATCAAACAAGATAAATTGAACAAATATAATATTGTGTTTTCAAAGCAATGTAAAGGTGACATGAGAGGAGATTTATAGGTCAATATTAATATAAGAAAATAAAAGTAAAATCTTTGAAGAATTAAGATAAATTATACGATAAAGTTAAATTCAAAGAAATGAAAGATGTAATCTATAACATTTTTTTTATCATGAAATCATGTATGTATCAAAATATCTTTAAAGGAATGCAAAAATTATAGAAATTAAAATTTAAAACAAAAAGAAAAAGGAATACTGAGGAGAAAAACTAAAGTAATGTAACATAACAAAATTGATGCAATAAAATGGTACATAATAGAAGGATCAAAACTTCATAACGGTATAATGAATGAAGATGTTCCATTATAAGACACTAATGAGAGAGAGTGCGACATAATAAATCATAAAACTTTGAATGATTCAAAATGTCTCATAAAGAATTACAAAGACATAAAAATATATTATTTTAAATATAGCAATTAATATTTAATTTGTTAGAACTCATCAAAATTAGTCCAAAGAAAATAATTTATTTAATCTCAATTAAACCTCATTTGAAGTTTCTCTAAATTAGTAAAGTAATTAAGAAAAACAAATAATATTTTTTTAATATTATGTCTATATATATATATATATATAAGCTAAAATAAGATAAAATTAAATAATGTAACAAAATCAAACTAAAACAACATAAAGGTCACAAACGGAGAGAATTAGAGTTTCTTAGTAATCTATCAAATCAAAGTAAAACTTTTGAACAGTTAAGTCAAATTGCATAGAATAATTGTATTCCATGATATTAAAGAGATTTATTGTGATATTCTTAATCATTAAATAATGTGTGAATCAAAATATCTCATAAAGTTTTCCAATGCTATAATAAAAAATAGTAATAAATATAAAAATCAATATTTTAATTGATAGTACTTATTATGGAGAGTGAAATGACATTTCCTTAATCTAAATTATGCCTCGTTTAGATTTACTAATTAACAAAAATAAATAATAATAAATAATAATAAATAATAATAAATGAATGTCTTTAATATTAGATAAATATATATCACAGATAAATTGAGATGAACTAAAGCAAACTAGTATAACAAAATAAAAATAATGAAAAAGTGATATGAGAGGAGATTTAAAGTTACAAAGTATATAGCCAAATAAAAGTAACAAAATTGAAAAGTGGAAACGAATTATTCAGCAAAGTTATACTCCAATGAACTATGGAGATCAACTGTAATATCTTTGATAACCAAAATAAGTTAAGATGAAAATCTCTCTTATAAAGTGAGCAAAACTTTGAAAAATTAAAACATTTTCTAAAAAACTAAAAGTGAATAATTAATTAAATATAGCTCATAGGGACTAGTCTAATGACATATGATTTGTCCAAATCAAACCTCATTTGGAATTACAATAAATTCTAAAATTAAACAAGATTAAATAATAATAAATTATTATTTTGAATTGAAGTACATAAATATCCAAGCTAGAAAAAGATAATTTGAAGTAATCAAATATTTCCAAATCAAAGGTATATCAAAGTTTTTTTAGTAATTAGTTAAAGTAGCTTATTTATAATAAAATTGAAGTGGAAACTTTGAGGAAATGAGAAAAAGTTTGTAAGAAACTAGCATACGAAGATATTATGGAAATCAAGTTTAAACATTGAAAATTAAATATTATACCAATTAAAATATGTGAAAAAATATATCTAAAAAAATATTTAAATTATGAAAATAAATAATTAGTTTTATAGAGATCATCTACATGGCTCCAATGTCATTGGTTTCATCTCAACTGTACCTCATTCAAAATTATAATGAATTACAAAAATAAATAAATATAAATAATTATAAATTATTATTTTAATATAATGAAAATATGTATTGAAAAAATGAAATATAACCAAATAAAAGAAATATATTATAGGATATTAAAAGCTAAAGATTTAAGAAAAAAAGTAAATTACATTAAAAAGTTGTAGTCTAAAATACTAAAGAGATTGATTGTAGCATACTTGATTGTCAAATCTAGTATTAATTAAAATATCTTGTAAAGAATGCCAAATCATAAAAATAAAATACTTAAAAATACAAAAAAGTTTTAATTTATTAGGATAGAGCTAGCTATGATGAGTCCAAGCATATTGTACCTCGATCTAACAAATTTGGAATTACTAAAAATTATTAAATTTAAAAAGAATAAGAATAATAAATTATTTATTGAAATAATACGTAACTATAATTAAATCTAAAATTAGAAAAAAAAGAAGTATTATAATATAACAAAATCAATCAAATGTAAATGTTAATCAAAAGAGAATTAAAGTTTCTTTATAATATTAAAAAATTAAAAAAATTGAGCAAATGAAATAAATTTCATAAAATAGTTGTATTCTAATTTTCTATAGACATCGAATATAATGTACTCATTGAACTCATTTAATATACTTCTAGCTAAATCTAATAAAGTTCTATAGTTCTTTGCTACACCAATTTGTTATGGAGTTCTAGCTGCAAACAATTTGTGAAAAATCTATTATATCGTAATACTCAATGAATTAAACATTTCTAAGTTCACATCCATTATCACTTCTAAGGGAAATTAAGTTATGACCTAACTAATTTTAAAATTTTGTTATCAGCATTTGAAAGTATTTGCATGACGTATTCTTTTTCCTTAAGAAAATAACTCATCTATGCCTAGAATAATCATCTACATTAACAAATCCAAATCTTACCTCCCAAGCCTATGAGATGTAATGGTCCAAACAGATCTGTGTACAAGTTCCAAAACCTTTTTAGTCATTATGTTTTTCTTTGGTTTTAAAGCTTGCTTTCCTTTCTTCTCCTAAATGACATGGCAAATTAATAGAATCATCTACAAAAAGTTAATTTAAGAAAGCCATTTACTAAGTTATATTTAATCATTTTTCATAATATATGTGTACTAGCATAATAGAATCTCCTATGCCATAAATTTGAGTCACTAGCATGTGATGTAAAAATAATTTTGGGAATTATTTATGGTTTTCAAATCAAGTAAATAAATATTATTTCTTCTTAATATAATAATTACTATATTTTTTATTTTTTCTAATTTTACATGCAATTGTATCAAATGAAATGCTAAAACTACTACCTCAAAATTGAGTAATGCTAAGTAAATTATTTTTTAAGCTTTGAACAAATAAAACATTTGTAATTCAAAATGTAAGGTTTCTAAACTTTAAGGTTTCCAATAGTACCTATTCCTTTGATAGATTTCTTTGAATTATCACCAAGCATAACTTTTCCTCCATCATAAACCTTTTGTTGGGTGAATAATTTCATGTTTTCAATCATGCATCTTGAGCACCCACTATCTAAGAACCGCATGTCCTCCGCAGCCTTAGAAAGAAGACATACAAACACTCTTAGATTAATTTCTAGATTTAGGAACCCAAACTATTTTTTCTCCAACACATTTAAGAGTAGTTAAATGACCGTTTGACTTCACTACCCATGCATAAGAAGGATAATTTGAGCAAATATTATTTCTAATCCAACATATAGATGAAGGGTGACTTAGAAGCATGCAATAATGACATATAAGTTTATTATAACTATGTGACAAGTTAATATTGTCATTAAACTTATGCATACAAAATCTTCTAGCATGTGTAACATTTCAACTAATTGATTTTGTTTTTGAAAATGGACAAATAGACTGCAAGGATTTAAAATCATTAAAATCTTTAACTAATGATGCATGCTTATTAATTTTTAGTATTAATTGATCATTGGCCTTTTGCATTCATCACGAAGACCTACAAATTTGTAATATTCTTCTCTTAGTTCATTTGAATAATTTATCTTCTCCTCACTTGACCATGTACTCTATTCTTCTTCCCATTCTTTCTATAGCAATCATGTAAATGAACTCTTCATTCTTGTTCTCATCCTCACTTGTACATGTTTCTTCTAAGTAACACCATGCTACTTTCAATACTTTCTTTTTCTTCTTACATCTCTTCATCTCATTCTTTTCTTTTTCAACTCTTCATTGCAAGACAGGACAAGTTTGTCTAACATGTCTTTGCTTTCCACATTCATGAGAAAGTTTTTCTTCATTTCCTTTTACTCTTTTGTCAGACTTTTGATTTCTATACCTTTCTACAACATTTAGAACTTTAGAGAAACAATTAAAATTAAAGCAATACCATCATCATCAGTTGATTCCTTTTCTATAATTCCTTCCTTAATCTTCAATGCTATTGATTGTTCCTTCTTCTTTGTTTTTTTTTGTCTCAATGAATTCTTTTTCTTCTTTTCTCCAATCTATCTCTAGTCCATTTGCTATAAGCTCACCCATCAAGACATCAATGTCATTATAGAAATTTTTTTGGATGTCCTGATGGTAGTGGTCAATGGATCATACTCTTTTGACAAAATTTTAAGTATCTTCTTTACCTGTTCTTTCATATAAATTGTCTTTCTTAACCTAGGAAGTGTATTCGTTGTATTGGTAAATCTAATATAGATTATTTAGATGGACTCATTTGAAAGCATCCTAAATAACTCATAGTCATGTGCCATCATATCTATTTTGTGTCCTTTAACTAAAGAATTACCTTCATTTGTTATATCAAATTTATACCAAATCTCATAAGTAATTTCTAAATTCATGTTTCTATTACAATCAACACAATCAAAGCATAATGTAAAATATTTAAAGCCCTATAATTTAATTGCACTTAAAATTTTTTATTATCATCCATTCCATATAAAGGCTTTGGTACAAAAGTTCCATATCAATTTTTCTTTATTGGAAACTTAAAAGATACTTGCATGAATTCTCACATTTGTCTATCAATAGAATTTAAATGAGCAATATACCAATAGAGATAATAATCATCACAAAAGTATGGTGGCTTATTGGAAGATGTGCCTTCACCAAATCTAAATGAAGGAATAATTTGAGCCATAGATCTCTCAGAGCATTTCTTTTTGCTAAAAGGGAACTAGCTCTGGTACTAATAGAAAGGTGGTTCAATAATAGGGGGATGAATTACTTCAGTAAAAAATTTAAATTCCTAAAATTATTTAATTTTTATTTTTAAAAAAATTTTGAGAAAATGTGAGAAAATAAAGAGCAAAAATTTAAACATGTACACAAGCAATTTTTAGGTGATTTAGCTTGTAATCAAGTCTATGTCCACTCTTAGCAAAAATTAAGCACAAAAACAAACAAACCATCTTAGCCATTCATCAAAAGATGGGTAGGGTAAACTCTTATAATAAGAAAACAAAATATACTACAATACCTTTACAACAAAATAGAATAAGTAAAAAGTGGAAAGAAAATGACAATAAAAATCAATGGAAAGAAATTCCTATGCTTGATCACGTATTTAATAAGGCTTAATTATTTCAATTTAATCAACTAGAAAATGAGAGAATGTGTGCTTAACTGATTGGAAGATGAATCAATAAATTTAGAGTTTTTTAAAGGAAAGCATAGTGCAAGGAGGCAATGACTACAAATGGTTGTGAATTGCTTTGAGGTCATGGCTTGAGAATTCTTTTCTGAAATTTTGTAAAATATTTCATCAATTAATTGTGCTTAAAACTATTCCTATTTATAGACATTTTTTAATGGCTAAAATCACATACTAAACACCCCATTTAGTTGTTGCATTTTTGCTCTTGTAATTTTTAGTCAAAATTTTAATATTTTTAAAACATTTACCTAATGGCTTGAAATAATGGCTAAAAGAAAGTATATTAGATCTAGCCTATTAGACTAGAATCATGATATGATAACAAGATTTAACTTGTTTACTAAAAGAAATATGGACACGTGATTATGAAATTACGTGTTGTGACGACTAATATAATTAGCAAATTAAAAAATTAAATACAATGATTGTCATTCAATCACAACATTTTTTGATCAGGTGGCTCACATAACTTACACAATTCAGAAGTTTCTCACAAATTAAATGAAAAACTTTTAGTCCAACGACATGGTGTATTTAAGAAGCACTTTTCTCCATATAGGAATTTTAGAGCACTTTAAAAGTAGCTTGGTTTTAGGGTTGGTTGCCCCCTTGCTTGTCTAGGATTTAATCAACAATGGCTTATCTAGTTTAGAAGTAATTTCTCAAATCTGAAATAATTTAAAAATAGGTTCCCCCAAAGGAGTGAGTAGTTAATAGGAAAGGAAATTAAGTTTTTAATCATATTTTTGGTTTCTTTTTTAAATCATTACTAAGTAATAAGATTTCGAAGATGTTGATCAAATGATTGAGAGATGTTCATTTGAGATATCAAATCAAAGAAGGTGAATTAGGATATCAATGTGAAAGTTAATTAATATTTTTATGCCTTAAAAAACTAATTTTAATCTAGCTTGACGTTCTAAAAAAATTAAAACACCTAAATATGTTGTAAAAGAATTTTTCTAGGTTGACCTTCCACAAATGTCAAGCTACACAACCTAAAAGAAAAAAATAGAATAAGAAATGAATATCTAATAGAATCATAAATTATTTATTATATGTGTGTATGAATAGAAAAAGGTACAAAAAGCTCAATATTATACAGCAAACTCAAAAAATCAAAGCTTAGAAGATTTAGGGTTAGTTAGAAAAACTTAGAATTTTAGTAGTAGTAAGTCGTTCATGCACAAAGATTGCTAAGTAGATTGAGATATATTATAGTGTTACTTTAAATCTTCTCTCATGTCATCTTTAAATTTTTTTATTTTCTTTTACCATCTTATTTCAATTTATCTCATTCTAGCTTTAATATAGAATTATTTAATATAAAAATAATAATTTATTTTTATTTCACTTTGGTAATTCATTAAAATTCTAAATGAGATGTGATCGAGATGGACAAAATTTCAGTGATTAGTATTCATGAGTTCTATCCTTTCAAATAATTATTTATTTGGTTTTCACAAAATTTAAAGACAAAAGTTGCTATTTAATATTAGTTTTAAGCTTTTTCAAATTTTAATTAGAATTATTATATTTTTTTATTGGTTTTAACATGCTTGATTAAGCATTTCTATTCTTGCATTATTTTATCATTATGGACGTTAGACTCAATCTTTTTAGTTTCTTGGAGTGGAAATTTTTCTAATAGTTTATGTCAATTCATTAAAGACTTTACTTTAATTTTGATATTTTTGTATGTAATTGAAAATCACTTGTCATTAAACCTTTTAAATAACTTTGACTCTACATATTACATTACCTTAGTCTATCTCATTTCACTTTTAATAAGCACTTAACATTAAAATGGTAATTTAATATTGATTATGCTTATTTATTTTTGTGATACGTTGTGCTTAAAAATGTGGTTGAATCAACATGAAGGAAATGACATTGGAGTCACTCAATGTGCTCTTTCCAACACAATGTTTATTTTTATAATTTCAATTGTTTTATTTTTTTGTTTTATCATGCTTTACTAGATATTTTTATGTGTTATTGTTTTGATAATTGAGAATTTTACATGGGATCATCTTAGTTCCATGGAGTCAAACTTTTCAATACAATTTATTTAAAGTTTTTAAATTTTTTACTTTTACTTGTTATATTTCATTGAAAATGTAATTCTCTACATGTAATGGTTACATCACTTTGATTTCTTTATATCATATTACTTTAAATTATCTTATTTGAACTCTAATATATTTACTTAATATTAAATTAATACTTTGTTACTATTTTTGCTTTATTTTGTTAATAATTTATAGAAATTCTGAATGACAACTATCAAATTATTTTATTTTTTATATTTTGAAATATTATATTTAATAATATTTTAGCACACTTTATAAGAAGTTTCAATTGACATCTAATTTGATGATTAAGGATCTTGCATCTTTTCTCTTTTTAACATGGAATATAATTTTTTGCTAAAGTTTATCTCTTTTCTTCAAGTTTTTTACTTTGGTTTGGTTAATTACTATGTAACTCTAAATCATGTTTGTTAAACCTTTGTAATATTATGATTTGATTATATTATAATTGTTTAATTTATATTATTATATCTTTAATAATGATTTACTTAATATTACAATAATAATTTATTATTATAAATACTTATTTAATTTATTTGTTTTAAATGTTCTCAAAAGATGTCTGATAAAGATGAAACAAACATCATTGGACTTATTTTGACAAGCTCTATCAAATTATGTATTCATTTTATATTTTTAAATATTTTATTTATTATAGATTTTATATGTTTTATGAGTATATGGATTTGTACCTCATTCGAAGATTGATGATATTACACTTAGTCTCATTTGTGTCCTAGAATGTAATTTTTTTGTTCAATTTATATTATTTCTTAAATGTTTAACTTTAATTTTCTTATATGAGTTTGTAACTGTAATTCTTTTCTCCTGTGACATTTACCTCATTTTGTTTTTTTTATATCACATTGCATCAACTTAACTCATTTTAACATTAAAATTTATTTACTTAGTATTAAACTAATAATTTATTGTTATTTATACTTTTGTCCTTTGGGAATTCATAATAATTACAAATCTTGCTAGATTGAGACAAAATAAACTTGTTAGACTCTTTTTAAAAAGCTCTATGAAATTAAATATTTTTGAAATATTTAATTTTTTATTCTTTTGCAAGCTTTATGAGACATTTAGATTCATGTTTGATTTCACAATAAAGTATATTACACTTAATCTCTTTAGTGTCTTAGAATATAGCTTTCTATTATAATTTATCTAATTCCATTCAAATGTTTTTCTTTGATCAAGTCACATGACTATGTAACTCTAAATCTCTTATGACAAGAAATTTGTGTCACTTTTATTTTGTTATTTCATAATTCTTTATTTTGTATCATTTTTTATTAATATATAATTAATTAATATTTAAAAAATTTGTTATTTTTATTGCTTTTTAATTTAAGAATTCATAGAAATTCTGTACTCGATCTAATAGAGATGAAATAAATGTTGTTTGTAGGTTATGTCAAATTAGATATTAGTTTTAATATTTTTAAAGATATTTTAAGGGCTTTGGAACATTTTTCATGACTTTTTAATTCAATTTTCTAAGAATCAATGATGTTATACTTGATCTCCTTAATATCATGGAATGAACGTTTTTCGTATAATTTGTGTCATTTGTTTGCATGTTTGATTTTTTTGTTATATTACTATTTAACCCTAAATATATTGTATTACTTCAATTTGTCTTATATCAAACTTAGTTAATTTTTACATAATGTTAAAAATTAATTTAATTTATAATATGTTTATATGTTTATGTAATTTGTAGTAAATCCCTCAATGTCGAATAAAGATGAAGTAAATGTTAATAAACACATCTTAACAAGCTCTATCAAATTAAATATTCTTTTTTATATTTTTAAATATTTTTTTCTTAGGTATTGGCATATTTTATAAGTCATTTTGATTTTTACATGATTTGATGATCAAGGATGATACACTTGATCTCCTTAGTTTTTTAGTGCAACATTATTGTATAATTTATCTAATATTTTGAAGTGTTTTATTTTTTATTCGGTTTTATTATTATATAGCTCTAATTATTATCTCATGTCACCTTTACTACATTTTGTTTGGCTATTTTATTTTGCTTCAATTCATCTCATTTTAGTTTTATGTAAATTTACTTAAAATTAAAATATTAATTTACGAATATTTACCTTATTTGCTTTGACAATTCAAAATAATTACAAAAGAGGACTGATGGAGAGGATATAAAAATCATTCAACTCATCTTAACAAGCTCTATCAAAACAAATATTAATTTTTATGTTTTGAAAGATCTTTTTCCTATTATTTTTGCATTATTTATGAGAAATTTACATACATACTAGATTTTATGATTTAATTTACTACACATTTTCTCCTTAGTATCTTAGAAATCAAATTTTTGTTACCATGTTTTTATTTCTTCAAATTTTTTGTTGACTTTTTCAATATTTTTATGTAACTATAAATCTTCTCTCATATGACATTTACATCACTTTATTTTGTTATATTTTTGTTTTATGTTTATTTGATTTTAGTTTGAAAATATATTTAGTTATATCAAAATAATAATTTGTTTATTTTTAGTAATTTACTTCTTTTGTACTTAGTAGTTCTAAACATGGTATAATTATGATAAAACTTTGTTGGGCTATCTTGATAAGCTCTATATAATTCAAGTTTCATCTTTATATTTGTAAATATATCTTTAAAGTTTTGCATGCTTGACATGACATTTTGATTTGTACCCTATTTGACGATCGAGGATGTTATGCTAGATCTCCTTAGTATATTAGAATAGAACTTACTTGTAAAATTTACCTAATTTTTTCAATATTTGTGCTCCTATTTGGCCTTACTAGTATGTTACCCTTAGTATTCTTGCATGCAACCTCTACATGCTTTTATTTGTTTGTAATACATGTTTTTGATTTTCTCTTTTCATCTTCAATATTTTTTTTACATAATTTTAAAATAACAATTAATTATTATTTATAGTTATTTACTTTGGTAGTTGATTGTATTGCAAATGATGTCCAATCAAGGCAAAGAGAATAGTTGGACCCATCTCGATGCTATATTGAACATTTCATATAGTTTATCTAATTTCTTCAAATTTTTTGCTTTAATTTACATTAATTAAATTTAACATATTTTAGATTTAATAAATATCTAGTTTAACTTAAAATAATAATTTATTGTTATCAAAGATTATTTAATTTAATAGATTACAATAATTCCATATGAGGTCTAGTTTAAAGAAAACAAAGACATTAGACTCATCTAAATGAGCATTATCCAATTAAATATTCATTTCCAATATTTTAAATAATTTATATTCCATGGATTTGGTATGTTTTTTAAGACATATTTAGTCATACCTAATTTGATAATCAAGAAAGTCACACCCTATATTCTTAGTATCTTGAAATGTAACTTTCACATATAACTTACTTATTTGTTCAAATTTTTTTACTTTGATTTGATTAAATTATTGTGCTACTCTAACTCTCTTCTCAGATATCCTTCCCATCATTTTCCTTTAGTGATAAAATTCTATCACTTATCCCATTTAATATTTTATATACATTTACTTAATATTAGAATAGTAAATTACTTTTATTTGTGCTTATTAAATTTTGTAATTTCTAATAATTTCAAATGGGGTTTGATGGTGAAAAAATAAATATCACTAGACGAGTTCAACTAAGCTCTTTCAAATTAAATATTTTTTAATATTTTGAAATTATTTTTATTTTCCATAGTTTTGGCATGCTTTAGGAGGGAATTGGATTCATACTAAATTTATCAATCATCGGATTCATACTAAATTTATCGATCAAGGATGTTATACATTATCTCTTTAGTGTCTAGGAATGGAATATCTTTGTATAGTTTAACTCATTTCTTCAAACTTTCATCTTTGATTTGGCTATATTATGTACTCGATCAAATCAAATGGCAATAGGGAATTTTGAGCTTTTGACTTGAAAGCACCAAACTAAATGAGAATCGCTAAATCTCCACTCTCTCAATTTTTACATCTGTTTGATTTTATTATGTTATATTTCTTTACTGTATCTTATTTCAACTTTAATATTTATTTACTTAATTTTTAAGTAATATTTTATTAATATTTATGCTTATGTACTTTAGTATTTTATAGTAATTAGTAACGAGGTCCTACAGAGTTGAAAAAAATAGTCACAGGTCTCATCTTGTTAATCTTATTAGATTAAGTATTCACTTTTATATTTTAAAATATTTTATCCTTCAATTTTTTGGCTTACTTTCTGATCCATTTCATATTGTATCATATTTGATGATTGAGGATATTACACACTATCTTTTGGGTTTATTAAAATTCAATTATCTTATAAACTTTTTCTCATTTTTTCAAAGGTTTTACTTTGATTTCTTATAATATAAGAAACTCCAAATCTCATCTAATCTAATCATAAATAAATTTTTGATTATATTATATTTTATCAATTTATCTCTTTTCAAATTTATTATTGAATTACTTATTTTTAAAATAACTATTGATAAGGCATTTTTGTTTATTTGTTGTTGTTATTCATAATAATTCCAAACACTACTAGATTAAGATTAAGTAAATGTTATTAGACTTTCCTTAATTATCTTTGATGAAATAAAAATTAATTTTATATTTTTTAAATATTTATTTGAGTGCTTTAGTAAGTTTTATAGGGTATATGTCTTTATACTTGATTTGATGATTGATGATGTTACATTGGACCTCCTTACTATTATGCAATTAACATTTTTTTTGAAATTTATCACATTTCTTTACTTCAAATATTTTTCTTTGGTTAAGTTATATTACTATGTCACTCTTAATCTATTATTATGTAACCCTCACCTTGCTTTGATGTTCTTAGGTTATATTTGTCAATATATCTCATTTCAATTCTAATAAATTTTTACTTAATATTATAGTAATTTTTTTTAATTATTTATGTATTTTTTGGTTAATCATAGTAATTTCAAATAAGGTTTGATCAAGATAGAACAAATATAGTTAGAGTTATCTTAACAAGTTACAACCATTTAGGTATTTATTTTTATGACTACTATTAATTAAAACCTTATTTGATGATCCATGAAGGTACACTCAATGACTTTAACTTTAACATATTAGAATGCAACATTCTTATGTAAATTTAGATTTCTTAAAATATTTTGATTTGATTTGGTTACATTTTTATGTAACCTTAATTCTCTTCTTGTTTGCATTACCTCCCTTTGATTTGGTTTTATTATATTTTTGAATTTATCTAATTAAAACTTCAATATATATATTAAAATTATTTTAAATTGAGATAATGTTTGATAAGGATGAAATAAACATCATTTGATTTGCCTAATTAAATTTTATAAAATTAAATACTTATTTTAATATTTTCAAAAACATTAGTTTCTAAGGTTTTTTTTGTAAATTTTAAGGGTCATTTATATTTATACAAGCTTTAATGGCCTAGGATATTACGCTCGTTCCTTTTAGTATCTTGGAGTTTACATATAATTTGTCTTATTTCTTAGAACTTTCTTCTTTGATTTGGTTATAGTACCATACAGCCATATATCTATTATTATGTGACCTTTACTTCATTTTGATTTGGTTATGTTATAATTTTTCAATTTATCATATTTCAACTTTATTAAACATTTAATTACTATTATGATTTAGGCTTATTTAATTTTATAATTAATAATAATTTTAATTAAACTTTGATTAAAAATATTTTTAATATTTTTGGGATGTTTTTGTTAAATTTTAATTTTTATCTTATTTGATGATCTTAGATGTTACACTCTGTCTCTTAGTATCTTGGACCAAAAAAATTGATTATAATTTATCTCTTTTCTTAAATTTTTTATTTCCAATTGATTATAATACTATCACTATAAATATTTTCTTGTGTGACTTTTACATCCCCTTGATTTGGTTATACACTTTTTCAATTTACCTCATTCCAGATTTAACATAGATTTACTTAATATTAAACAAGTAATTTTTTTATTTATTTATGCTTATTTGTTTTTCACTTTTGGAACTCTTTTTGATCAGTGATGTTATGCTCAATCTCATTATTATATTGGAATGGAAAAAATTTTTAAAATTTTTTTAAGTTCTTTAATATTTTCATGATTATTTGATTATATTAAAATATAACTCAAATTCTCCACTTGTGTGACCCTCACTTACTTTTGATTTTATTATATTACACTACTTAAAGTATCTCATCCCAAGTTTAAATAGATATTTACTTAACATAAAACTAATAGATTATTATTATTTAAATTTAGTTTCTTTTATAATTCATAATAATTTCAAATGATGTCCCATAGGCAAAAATATGATGTTGAACTCATCTCGATGAGTTCAATCCAATTAAATATTCCTACTTATATTTTCAAATAGTTTTTCTTAAACTTTTCGCATGCTCAATGATGTTATGGCATATCTTTTTAGTATCATGGAATGTAACTCTCATATAAAATATGTCATTTCTTTGAATTTTTAAAATTTATTTAAATATATTGCTTTGATACTCTAAAGCTTCACCCATGTGACCATTTCATTACTTTGATTTTGTTATGTTAAAATTCTACAATTTATCTCATTTTAGCTTTAATGCATTTTTTTAATATTAAAATTACAATTTGTACAGGTAATTTATATTAATTCCAATTGAGGTTCAATGGTGATGAAACCAACATTATTCAACACATCTAAACAAGCTCCATATAATAAAATATTAATTATATATTCTAAAATATTTAATTTTCTAAGATATTGGCATAATTTTGATTCAATTTATTTAATTTCTAATTCGACAATCAAGGATAAAACAATCTACAATATTAGTGTCTTAGAACATAACTTTCTTGAATGATTTATCTAATTTCTTCAAATTTATCTCATTCCTTTAAGTCATGGCTAAATCTTGTTGCATTTGACCTTTACACCCCTTTTATTTTGTTATAATGCATTTCTTTGATTTATCTCAGTCTAGTTCTAAAATATATTTACTTATTATTAAAATAGTTTTTTTAGTATTTGTTCTTAATTAATTTAGTAATTTATAGTAATTCTAAGTGAGGTTCAATGAAGATGATAACAAAACTTCATTGGACTCATCTCTACATGGATAATCTAATCTGTTTATTATAATAGTTTTAGTATTTTTATTGTTTAGGGTTTTATTAGCTTTAAAGGTCTTTAGAATTATTTCTTATTATTTTCTCAAGGATGTTCCACTTAACCTCTTTTGCTTCTCATGATTCAATTATCCTATACAATTATTCTAATTTCCTCAAAATTTTGTTTTAACATTATTTTAATACTATGAAATAGTAATTCTCTTCCCATGTGACCTGAAATTTGTTTTGTTATATTACATTGAAAAATAAATATTCTTGTACACATTTTAATGTGTTATAACCAATTATATATAAATTTTTGTATTTTTTTGAATATTTTTTCTAGGGTTGTTGCATGTTTTGCTAAGTATATTTCTCTTAACAAATTTGATGACCGAGCATGTTACACTCGATTTTGATAGATCTTGGAATGCAACTACCAGTACAATTAATCTAATTTCATTTGTTCAAATTTATTTCTATGGATTGGTTTTAATACTATGTTAGTCCTAATCTAATTTGTCTCCCATCTTGATATTATTTGGTTGTAATATATTACTTTAACTTATCTCATCATAGTTTAACTATATATTTAACTAATATTTCTTTATTAATTTATAATTATTTAAGATAATTTAATTTGTAGTAATTAAAAATAAGTATCAATCAAGATGAAACAAATGTTATTCGAGTCATCTTGACAATTTAAATCTAATTAAGTATTAAATTTTATATTTTGAAATATTTTATGTTTTATGATTTTTGGATGCTTTATGACAATTTTTTATTCAAACCTAATTACTTAAACAAGGATGCCACACTCAAACTTCTTAGGATCTTGGAATGTGTCTTTCTTATGCAATTATCTTATTTGATAAAATGTTCTCTTGATTGATTATAATACTATGTAACTCTAATTATTTCCTAATCTAACCCTTACCTCTCTTTGATTTGATTTTGCTGTAAGATGTCTTCAATTTTTCTTCTTTAAGCTTTGATATATATATATATATATATTTACACATTATTGAAATAAATTATTTCTTTTAAAATTTTTAAATGCTTTAATTAGATATATCACTTCAAGATAAGTCTAAAGAATTTTGTGTTCTCTTGAGTAAATGTCATTTAGAAATATTGCAAGTTACCAAAGTAGATAAGCTTAAATAATAATAAATTATTATTTTAATAGTAAGTAAATATGTATATTAAAGCTAAATGAGTTAAATTGAGGTAATGGAATATAACCAAACAAAACTATACTTAAATTGCTTGAGATGAGATTTAAACTAACATATTATCTAAGATAAATAATTAGTAATTTATTTCTAATATTAAGAAAATATATATTAAAGTAAAACTAAGTTAAATTAACTCACTAAAATACTCCAAATGAACGTCATGAAAATAAAAGATAGAACATTTAGAGTGAAATTATGATATTGGTAATTTAGAGTAAAGTTTTTAAAGAGATGTGGCAAATTGTATAATAAAATTACATTTCAACAAAAAAAATTGGATGAAGCTCAAACCTAGTTTGGAATTATTATGAATTTTCTAATTAAATAAGCTCAAATAATAACACATTACTATTTTTTGCAAGATAAATATATATTTAAAAAGAAATGAGTTAAATTTAAATAATATTTTATAATCTAATCAAATCAATGGAAATGTCATAGTAGAAAAGATTTAGAATTATAGGCTACTAATTAGATAAATTATGGGCTTGTAAAACATCAAATCAGGTAGATATTAAAATTTTGAATAAAGCATTCCAAAACTCTAACAAATAAAATACTAAAAAAAATATAAAAATAAATCTTTAATTTAAAAGATCTTATTAGGACAAGTCTAATGACATTTTTCTATTATAATCTAATTCAAAATCGAATTAATGTGAATTACTAAATTAAATAGTCATATATTATGCTAAAAGTTTTATTTGAAAATTAAGAAAAAATATATTAAAGCTAAAAAAAGTTAAGTTGAAGTAATATGATAAAAAAATCATGTGGCATAAAGGTAATTCAAGTTGAGAATTAGATTATCATAAGAATGTTAAGCTCGATCTCCTTAACATCATAGAATACAACTTTTTTGTACAATTTATCCAATGTTTTCAATATTTTTACTTTTATTTACCTCTGTTACAATGTCATCCTTAGACTTCTCTTATGTGACCTCTAAATGACTTTTATTCGATTGTATTATGTTGAATTAAATTTTTTATTCCATCCTTAATATATTTTTATTTTAAAGGAATAATTTTTAATTATTAAAGCAAGTTTACTTTGGTAGTTCATGGAAATTAAAAATGAGGTTCAATCTGGGTGAGACAAATATCATTGGACCCATTTAGAAGAGCTAAATAAAATTAAATATTTATTTTTTATATTTTTTTTAGTATGTTGGATTACTTTATGAGATATTCTCATACATGCTTAATTTCATGATTACTGATGTTACACTTGATGTCGTGATTATCTTGGATTTGAAATTTTTATTGTGGTTTATCTAATTCATTCAAATTTTTGGCATTGATTTTTTGTATTTTTATGCAACTCTATCTTTTGCCTAAGCAACCCTTGTCTGGCTTTGATTTTACAACCTTACATTCCTTAAACTTATTTTATTTTAGATTTATTACAAATTTCATTAAGATTAAAAAAACAATTAATTTTTATATAGGATTATCTAATTTAGTAAATCATAGTAATTCAAAATGAGATCTATTCAGATGAAATAAAGATCATCAAACTCATCTCAATGAGCTTTATCTTTTTAAATATTTATTATTAAATTTTTAAATAATTTATTTTTTATGAATTTGGCATGTTTTGTGAAATAGTTTGAGTCATACCTGATTTGACAATCAAGAAAGTTACTTCTTTTTCTTAGCATCATTGCAATGTAACTTTCTCATATAACTTATCTCATTTATTGAAATTTTTGACCTTGATTTGATTAAATTATTGTGCTATTATAACCCTATTTTCGTATGACCTCCTTAATGCTTTCATTTCATTAGATTACATTGCAAAAATTCATCATATTTCATCTTTAATATATATGAACTTAATAACAAAATAATAATTTATTATTGTTTATGATTATTATTTTGTGTAATTCATAAAATTTCCAAGTGGGGTTAGATGATGACAAAATAAAAATCTTTTCACTATTCTTAAAAAAATTTAAAAAATAAATATTAACTATTTATTTTCAAAACATTTTATTTTCTATGGTTTTGTTATGCATGAGGCCTTTTTTCATAGCTAATTTCGTGAAAACAGATGTTGTACTTTATGCCCTTAGTACCATAGAATACAACTTTCTCATACAATTTAACACTTTTCTTCTAAAGTTTCCCTATGATTTGGCTATATTATGTAACGATAAATCTCCTCTCTTGTACCATTTGCATTGCTCTTATTTTGTTATATTATATTGCTCTAGCAGATCTCATTTTAGATTCAATATATATTTACTTAATATTTGAATGATAGTTTATTAATATTTATATTTATGTATATTAGTAATTCATAGTATTTAAAAATGTGGTCCTATAGAGACAAAAAAAAGTCATAAGATTCATCTAATTATTCTTTCTCAAATTAAGTATTCATTTTTACATTTTATTATATTTTTATTTTTAAGGGCTTTATCATGCTTATGATTCATCTCATATTGTATCTTATTTGACAATTAAGAATGTAGCACTTTTTTTATTTTATTTTGTTATAACATGAGAAACATTAAATCACCTCTCATGTGACCTTATCATCACTTTGTGTAGATCATTTTACATTTTATCAATTTGTCTTATTCCAGCTATATTCTATATTTGCTTTGTATTGAAATAATGATTTATTAGAATTTATGTTTATTTACATGGTAATTCATTGTAATTCAAATTGTGGCTAGATCAAGAAGAAAGAAATGTCATTGGACTTGTCTTGATTAGCTATATTGAATTAATTATGAATTTTTATAATTTTTAAATATTATTTTGGGAGCTATGAGAAGCTTTACAAGTATATTTGTTCATACCTAATTTGATGATCGAGGATGCTAAGCTCTACCTCCTTACTATTGTGGAATGCAACTCTCTATTAAAATTTATCTCATTTCTTTCAAATTTTTCTCTTGGGTTAACTTATATTACAAAGTTTTCCTAGATCTATTCCTATGTGGCCCTTACTTTGCTTTTATTTTCTTATGTTATAATGTTTCGATTTATCTCATTTTAGCTTTAATTTATATTTAATTTATATTTAATTTATATTATATTAATTATTTTTATTATTTATGATCTTATTTTTGTTATTAATAATAATTCCAAATGACATCTAATCGAGATGAAACAAATGTAGTTGGACTCATCTTAATAAGACAAATCCAATTAAGTACTCACTTTTATCATTATTAATTTGTATTTAATTTGATGATTAATGATGTTATACTTGATCTCTTTAATGTATTATAAGACAACATTCTTATGCATTTTTTTATTTCTAAAAATATTATGATTTTATTACTACGTATCCCTAATTATTTAGCGCTTACCTTATTTTTATTTTGTTTTATTGCATTGCATCAATTTATCTTATTTTAACTTCAATATATAATTACATAGCATTAAAATAATATTTTAACTTTTTCCCCAAATTTACATTATCAATTCATTTTAATTCAAGATAATATTTGATATAGATGAAACAGATATTACGTGGTTAGCCTAAACAAGTTTTATGAAATTAAATATTTATTTTAATATTTTGTATACTTTAATTCTTAAGATTTTTGTAAGCATTATGAGACATTTAGATTCATAGTAGATTTAAAGATTGAAAACCTCATACTCGATCCCCTTAGTATCTTGGAATACTCATTTCATCTGTAATTTATCTTGTTTCTTGAAAAGTTTTTTTTGAATTACTTATAGTACTGTGCAACCATAAATCTATTCTTTTATGACCTTTGCTTAGCTTTGAATTGGTTAATTATAATTTTTAGTTTATATCATTTCAAATATAATAAATGCTTACCTGATATTAAAAATAATAATTTGTTATTATTTAGGTTTATTTAATTAAATAATTTGTAATAATTCTAAATGAGGTCCATTTAGGATGAAATAAAAGTCATTAGACCAAGCTTGATTATAACCAATTAAATAATTAGTTTTATAATATCTTTTTAATGTTTTTTATGCTTTTTATTATAAATTAATATTCTTACCTTATTTGACGATCCTCAATGTTACACTCGATCACCAAAGTATATTGGGTGATATTATTATACCACTCAAAATATTTGTTCCTGTGATGTTTGTATCACTTTTATTTTGTTTTATTATATTTCATAAATTTATGACATTCATGTTTTATTGTATATTTACTTATTATTAAATGAGTACTTTATTATTATGTATGCTTATTTATTTTTTTATCTATTGCATTTGCTAATGATGCCTAGTTAAGCTAAACTAAATATTATTATATTAGACTCAATAAATTGTATCCCATTAAATATTTATTTTTAACATCCTTTTAAATATTTTCAGATTCTATTATTTTGGATTACTTTTTCATTAATGATCTCATGCTCAATCTCTTTATTATCTTGATATGAAATTTTTTTTGAATAACATATCTAATTTCTTCAATTTTTCTATTTTAATAAGTTTTATTAATATGTAACTCTAATTATTCACTCATGTAACCCATACCTATTTTTGATTTTTTTATTTTATAATGCTTCAATCTATTTCATTCCAACTTTTAAAAGATATTTAATTAAATTAAAATTATAATATTTTGTTGTCTAAATTTATTTTCTTTTGTAATTCATATTAAATCCAAATGATGTCTCATCATGACAAAAAATGATATTGAACATATCTTGTTGAATCTTGATGAGCTCTGCCTAATTAAATATTTATTCTTATATCTTTAAATATTTTGTTTTCCAACATTTTAGTAAGTTTTTAAATACATTTCAAGTTTTACCTAATTTAAGCATAAGTAATATACATTCAATCTCTGCTAGTATCATTGAAAACAAATTTTTGATATAGTTTGTATCATTTTTTAAAATTTTTTATTTGGTTTGGTTATATTATTGAGTTACTATAATACTTGTCTTGTTTGACCATTACATCACATTGATTTTATTATACAATAATGCAAAACTTTATCTTATTTCAACTTTAGTATATTTTCTTATTATTAAAAATAATAATTTATTATTCTATATGTCAATATGAAGTTGTAATTCATATTAAATCAAATTAACAATTGATGGTGATAAAACCAACACTGTTTGACATATGTGAACAAGCTCTATCAAATAAAATATTCATGTCTATATTCCAAAATATCTAATTTTCTAAGGTATTGGTATGCTTTTAAGCATTTTATTTAATTACTAATTGATGAGGAATACTATATAACCATAGTATCTTCAAATGCAACTATCTTTTATAATTTTCTTATTTCTTTAAATTATGGCTAAATCTTCTCACATTTGACCTTTACATCACTTTTGATTTAGTTACATTACATTGTTTCTAGTTTTCTCATTTTAGTATTAATATATTTACTTATTATTAAAATAATGATGTGTTACAAATTATGCTTTTTTTAAATTAGTAGTTTGTATTAATTCCAAATAAGATTCAATTAAGACAAAGAAAACTTTGCTGGACTAATCTCTATAATAATAATCTAATCAAATATTCATTGCAATATTTTTAAAATTATAGTTTTTAGGGTTTTGGCATGCTCTATAGGACATTTAAATTGTATCTTATTTTTCCTTAAGGATGTTACCCTCCATCTCTTTAGTTTCTCAAAATTTAATTATCCCAAACAATTTGTCTAATTTCCTAAAAATTTTATTTTTATATTGTTATAATACTACGAAACACTAAGGCTCTTCTCATGTGACCTCTTTTTCTTTTGGTTAGATTGCATTACAAAACAAATTTTATTAGACTCGTCTTGATGAGCTATAACAAATCACATATTAATTTTTATACTTTTGAATATTTTTCTTAAGGCTTTGGCAAGTTTTACGAGGTATGTTTCTCTTCCCTAACTTGATGATTGAGCCAAATGATGATTATTTTGGCTCATTCATATATCATATCATGTAACTATAACATACAAGAGTAAGTAAGCATAAACAATAATAAAAAAATCATTTTAATTTTCAATAAATATATAATATAACTCAGAATGTAATATGTTAAACAATATTATATTGCAAATTTAGTTACATATAAATAATACATTCGATGAGATTTACCTCTACATAGTAATTATCCAAATAAAAGTGAAAGCATTTAAGAAATGAGTTAAATTATACTAAAAAGCTAGATTAAAAAAAACTAAGATTCTATATAAAATCCTTACTTGCAAAATAATGTGTGGGTACAAATTTCATATAATGCTTGCCAATACCTTTGAAAAAAATCATAAAAAATTTAAAAAGGAATATTTAATTGTATATAGCTTGTGTGGAGAACACCAACAATTTTGTCGTAACTAAAAGTCATTTGCAATTTTTATAAATTATCAAAGTAAATAAGCATAAATAATAATAAAGTATTATTTTAAAATTAAATAAATATATTATAAAACATAACTTAGCAAAATTAAAGGAGACATGAGAGGAGGGTTTGGAGTAAAATTTAATATACCAAAATAAAAAAGAAATTAATTAAACATAATAAAATGTCTAAGAAAGTTACTTCCAACTATTCTAAGGACATGGAGAATAACATTATCAATCATTAAATCATGTACAAGTCAAAATACTTCAAAACATGCCCTAAAATATTAGAGAATAAAATATTTAAAATTATAAATTAATTTTTAAGAGGAAAAACCTCGACGAGTTGAGTCTGACATTGTTTGTTTCTTGACGATCAAGCATCATTAAAACTGTTGTGAGTTATATAATTATATAAACATGATTAATAATAAATTATTATTTAATAATAAAATATAATGCATTAAAGCATAGACATAATATGTTAATTCAATATAATATAAACAACTTAAAGCAATGTAATGGTGATACAAAAAGAGACTTAGAGTTATATTGTTTATAACTAAATCACAATGATACTTTTAAAGAAATTAGATATATTATATAGAAAAATTATATTCCATGATATTTAGGAGATTTTACATAACATTATTGATTATCAAATAAGTAACAAATAAAAAGTTTTCATAAAACTTATTAAACCAAAGAAAATAAAATTTTTACAAATTTATAAATAAATATTTAATTTGATGGAGCTCATTGAGACCAATTTAATGATTTTTGTTTAGTCCCAATCAAAAATCAATTTGAATTACTATGAATTAGTTAAAAAATTAAGTATAAATAATATTAAAATAATATTTTTATAATAAATTAATATTTTAGTATTAACTTAATATGTAGTAATACTCAAATTTGGTAACTTGAAAAAATGCAATATAACAAAAACAAAGTAGAGTAAAGTTCACACATGTTGAGAATTACAGTTTCATACTAATATAACCAATCCTAATGTCTCATAAAAACTATCAAATTCATAAAAAAATATAAAATATGAAAATTAATATTTAATTCATTAGAGATACCCAGGTGTAACAACATTTCTTTCATCTCAATTCCCCATCATTTGAAATTAATATGAATAATAAAACTAAGTAAACATAAATAAACTAAATTATTATTTGAATATAAGTAAACATATATTAATGAAAAATAAGGTAACTTGGACCAATGTAATAAAACTAATTCAAACAAAAAAAATTAAAAGAAAACAAGTTTAAACATATAGGGAGATGTATTCCAAGATCTTAAAAAGATTAGATGTAGTATCATTAATCATGAAAATAGTTACAAATAAAACATAACTCATAAAGCTGGAAAACCAAAGGAAATGAAAAAAATAAGACTATGAAATTGAATATATAATTAAGAAGAGCTTTTTAACATGACTCCAATGATGTTCGACTTGATGAAGCCTAATTTAGAATTAGTCCAATTACTAAAATACATAAGAAAAATAATTATAAATTAATATTACAATATTAAATAAATATATATGTCAAAATTGAAAGGAATTTAGTTGAATCAATGCGATATCACTATATCTAAGACAATTAAATATCATATAATGGGAGATTTAAGGTTAAATTTTAATATAAACAAACTAAAGTGAAATATTTGAAGAAATGAGATAAATTGTACTATAAATTTCTCTTCCATCATATATTGGAGGTCAAGTGCAATATTCTTGACCACCAAAACAAGTACGAAGCAAAATAACTTTTGAAGCGTGCAAAAATCATAAAAAGTAAAACATTAAAGAATATATAAGTGAAGATTCAATTGGATAGAGCACATTTAGATGAGTCCAATGATATTTGCTTCATGTCAATCTATCCTCATTTGGAGTTACTATAAATTATTAAAGTAAATAAAATTAAATAATAAAATAATTATGGTTTAAATATTTAATATATATATAGTAAACAAAAAATTAGTTAAACTAAAGTAATTTATGTAGAAAAAAAAGCGATGCAAAGGGAATGTGATGGGGGAGTTAACGTTTCATTACTTTTGTGGGAATGTTATAGTATAGGATGCTAAGAAGATCAACTATGACCTCTCCATTATTAAATTAAATGATGATCATAATATCTAGTAATACAAGTTAAAAATCTTATAAATTTTTTTTGTAAGTATAAAAAATGAATATTTAATTTATTTGAGCTCATAAAGCCTTCTCTAACGAATCTTATTTTGTCTAGATAAGGCATGTTCAAAATTGCTAGAAATTATCGAAATAAATAAACATAGATAATAATAAAGCATTATTTTAATATTAAGTAAATATATATTAAAATTCAAATGAGCTAGGTTGAAGTAGAGTATTACGATAAAATCAAAGTAAAAATTTAAATATAATGAGATAAATTTTTTGAAAAGGATATTTTCAAAGAAGCTAATAAGTTCAAGTCTAACATCCTCAATCATCAACTAAGGTACGAATAAAATTTTTTTATAAAGCATATTAAAATGAAAAAAGTTATTTAAAAGTATGAAATTTAAAATTTAACCAGATAATGGTCGTAGGGAGTCCAAAGAAGTTTGTTTTGTATTAATCAATCTTTATTTGGAATTACACTTTATCACATAAATATTTATGAACAAATTATAATAAATTATTACAATAATTCATCAATACATTTCACTAAAAAGTTCTCCTTTTTGTAAACATTTTTTAAAGGATAAATGTTCTTAATGAATAGAAAAATTAGATATTACAACTTTCAATGGCATACACCATTTAATTAAAAAATATCTTTTGATTAAAAATTATAGATGGTAAAAAATTTTATTGAAGGGGTCATTATGTAGGTACTACTTGACTTGATGCATCCATGGCTGATTGATCTAGAAAACTAAAGAACGAGACAGATGAGAAACAAATGATGCTCTTTAAAACATCGATAAAAGAAGGACCATGTAATTGCCAAATGATGCAATAGAGTAGAGGATATTATTAGGCATTATAAAAAGCTAGACAAGATTAGGATTGTTTGTCTGGAAAATTGCTCAATTAGATGTCTTAAGTAACTCCTACAATTTGGAGATATGCTACACAAAAACAAAGCTTTTTCTTAGTGCAAAATTATAGTGGAAACAAAGAAGTTCAATTTTTAAAGCGTCACTTTATCCTTTATGGCAATCTTTTGGCATTTGCTACTTGTTGGAAGGCTTTGGAAGCCCTGATCCACACTAAAGGTCATGAATTATCATCCTTTTTTTATGCTGAACTAATGACCATTTTCTAAGCAAATGAATCCAAGTTTGAAATCGATTGGTCAACCTATTAACTTCATCAAATTGGTTCAATATTAATTTACTGTCTGTAAAACTTTTTTAGTAGAAACTTTTTAGTAGAATAGGTAACTTTAAAATTTTTTTATTAAATAATTTAGGTAATAATAATTTAACCTTTGAAATAGTTTAATTAATATTTTTAAATATATAATTTAGCTAAAATGATGATTAAGAAAAGATAGATAAAAAATATTGAAAATCTAATTATTATTCTAAGATGATTAATTTTAATTTAATTTATGTACCACATGTAAAACATTTCAATTAAACTTAACATTATAGTAAATGTAAAAATAAATTCCTAAAATTGAATTCAAAGTATTTCTTTTTGTGGTTTGTGACTACTACCACGATGATCTTCATAGGAAATCACCATTGCTCCTCTAATTTAAGTTCTCTAATTAATAAAAGCATTGGCTATCTAAAATGTCAAAAAATTATTACAAAAATTTTTGATTTGTTATCAGAAGAAAATACTATGGCTTGAGTCAACGACAGTACATAAATAACAGTAAATTTTTACTTTGATAATAAGTAAGTTTCATTTAAATTTAAAAATGTGATATTTTGAAGCATTATAATATAACCAATCAAAGTGATACAAATGCCATATGAGAGGATAGTTCTCGTTACATAGTATTCCAAGAAAATCACTGTAAAATTATTAATAAAATGAGATAAACTAAGTGGTAATCATGCATCCCAAGATACTAAATAAGTCAAGGGTGACATGGTCGATAATAAAATTAGATAAGAATCAAAATAACTCATGAAATTAGCTGAAACAATATAAATTTAAATATTAAATAATATGAAAAAAATATTTAATTTTATAATGCTTGTTAAGGTCAACCAAACTATATTAGTTGTCTTAATTGGACCTCATTTAGAATTACCATAATTTGTCAAATTAAATAAACATACATAATTATATAGTATTACTTTGATTTTTGTAAATATATAACAAAACTCAAATGAGATAAATTAATTGAAAAAGTTGCATTCTACGATTGTTAAATAAAGTTGAAATTGAAATCACTCATCAAGTATGCCAAGTCATAGAAAACTAAATAATTTAAAATTTAAAAAAATATTTTATGGGATAGAGATCATTTAGGATAGTCCTATCTTCTTTGTTTCAACTTAACTAGACCATATTTTGAATTACTAGTAATTACAAAGTTAAATAATCATAAATAATAATAAGTTAATATTTGAATATTAAGTAAATATTTATTAAAGCTTAAATGAGTTTTCTTAAATTAATCAAATATAACTAAAATAAAATGATGTAAAAGTCACACAAGAGGTTATTTATAGTTATATAATAATATAAAAAAAATCAAAGAAAAATATTTGAAATGAGTTGAATAAAATGAAAAAATTGCATTCCGAGATACTGAGTAATCAATTAGTAAGTTGAGTACGAATTCAAATAACACATAAAATATTGAAAACACAAGAAAATAAAATATTTTAAAAATATAAAAAGGAATATTTCAATGCATAGAGCTTGTCAAAATGAGTATAATGAAGTTTGTTTCATCTCAATTAGACTCTTTTAGAATAGATATAAATTCCTAAAAAAGCATAAACAACAAAAACTTGTTTATCCTATTATTATGTAAATTTATATTAAAGCTGAAATGAGATAAATTGATGTAATGTATTGTACCCAAAGCAAAGTACTGTAAAAGGTTACCTTAAGAAAGATTATAATAACATCATAATATAACAAAATGAAAGAAAAAAATTTGATTACTACAATCATATGGGAAGTGTTTATTCCAAGATATAAAAAAGATTAAATGTGATGTCCACTAACAACGAGCTTAGCACAAAACAAGTGTTTAGTAGAATGTGAAAAAACTCTACAAAATAAAAAGTTTAACAATATAGAATTGAATATTTAATTTGATGGACCTTATACAGGTGAATTCAACAAGTTTTATTTCTTCTAAATTGGCCCAATTTTGAATAAACATAAATTGCCAAAAAACGACATATAAATAATATAGAATAACTATTTTATTATTAACTAAATAAGTTAAAGTTGAAATAAGATAAATTTATTCAATCTTATGTAACCAAATAAAAATGATTAAAATTTGAATTGAGACGAGACTAAGTGCTACATCGTAATATAACCAAATTAAAGAGAATTATTTGAGAAAATGAGATAAATTGTATTAAAAACTAGCATTCCATGATACTAAAGAGATTAAGCATATCATCTAAATTGTCAAATTAGTTAAAATTATAGAGCACATAAAGATATGTTCAACAACATACATAATAATAAATTATTATTTTTATATTATGTAAATAAATTTTAAAATTGATGAGGTCAGTTTTATAGCAAAGTTGCATTCGAAGATACTAAGGAGATTGAGTATGGCATCCTTGATAATTAAATAAAGAACAAATCAAAATGTCTCATAAAATGGGTCAAAATCAAATAAAATAAAATATTTTAAAATACCAAAATAAATATTTAACAAAATATAGCTTAGTAATATGATTTAGATGATGTCATTTTGAGTTACTAAAAATTACCAATGCTAATAAGCACAAGTAATAAAAAATTATATTTTTAGTACTAAATAAATATATATTAATGCTAAAATATGATAAGTTGATGTATTGTAACCTAACAAAATCAATGCAATTTAAAACTCATTCAAGAGGAGAATAAGGGTTTAAGGGTATTATAAAGAAATCAATGCGAAAGATTAGAAGAATTGTGAAATTACATAGAAAAGTTGTGTTCTAAAATATAATTTAGATTGAGTGTGACATCCTCGATCCTCAAATAAAGTAAGAATTAATATGCCTCTTAAAACTTGCCAAAATACTTGAAAAAGAAAACTTTTAAAAAATAAAAAATGAGCATAAATAAAAATAAAATATTAGATTAATGTTAATTAATTATATATTTAATATAAAATGAGTTAAATTGAAGAAATTTAATAAAAAAAATTGACTAGATGTAAAGATCATGGGAGAACAATTTTAAAGTTACATACAAAAACAACCAAATGAAAGAAAAAATTTAAAGAAAGAAGATAAATTACAAAACTTGGTTGCATTCCAAGATATCAAGGAGATTGAGTATAACATACATAATTATGAAATGAGGTAAAAACAAAAATTTCTAAAATTATGCCATTAAAAAATAAAAAATAAACCAATAAAAAAAGATTATTTAATTTTATAGAGCTCATTGAGATGGATCCAATTATTTATATTACATTTTGGTTAGACCTAATTTTGAGTTATTACGAACTACCTAAATAAACGAGTATAAGGAAAAGCTATGTAATTTAACTAGATCAAAGGTATGTAAAGATAACATTAGATGAGATTTAGAATTATATAGTGATCTACACCAATGAAAATAGAAAATATGAAGAAATAGGACAACTTATATGAGATAGTTGCTTTCTAAGATACTAAAGAGATTGAGTTTAACAACATTATTCATCAAATCAGATACAAATCAAAAGAACTCCTAAAGCATGCAAGTCCCTAAAAAACGAATGATTTAAAATTATAAAGTGAACAATTAATTGGACAGGACTCTTTGAGATGAGTCCAATTTAGTACGTTTCATTTTGATTGAACCTCATTTGGTATTACTAAAGTTACCAAAGTCAGAAAGCAAAAATAATACGAAATTATTATTTTAATATTATGTAAAAATATATTAAAGTTGAAGAAAGATAACTTAACACAACATGATATAAGAAAAGTTTTGACATGTAAAATGCATATGAGAGGAGAATTAGTGTTTCAAGAAAATGTAAACAATTTAAAGAAAAAATTAAGAAATAAGAAACATTACATGAGAATGTTACATTCCATTATGCTAAGGAGTTCATTTATACATTCTCAATCATAATTTTAAGCACCAATTGAAATGTCTCATCAAGCATTCCAAAACATTTGAAAATAAAATGTTTAAAAAGATTAAAAAATTGAATTTTTAATTGGATTGAGTTTGTTTAGATGAGTCTAATGACATTTGCTTCATATGAAATGGACATCACTAAGAATTTCTACACATTGCTAAACAAAATGAGTATAAATAATAAAATATTATTTTATTATTAAGCACATATAATTAGTGCTAAAATAAGTTAAATTAAAATATTATAATATTACCAAATCAAAGTTATACAAAGGTTGCACAATAGGGGAATTAAGATTTCATATTAATATATGTATGTTGAAGCAAAACATTTGTAGAAATGAGATAAATTATATGAGTAAATTATATTTTAAATCACCAAGGACATCAAGTGTAACATCCATGATTATCAAATTAGTTATTAATCAAATTTTTTTTTGAAGTGTGCCAAAACTTTAAAAAAAAAATTAAAAATATAAAAATTAACATTTAATGGATGGAGCTCATGGACACTATCCAACAACTATTGGATCACGTTATTCAAACCTCATTTGGACATACTATGAGTTATCAAAATAGATAAGCATTAATAATAATAATAAACTATTATTTTTATAATATATAAATATATTTTAAAGAAGAAAAAGATAAATTGAAATAATATAACACAGTAAAAGCAAAGTGATGTTAAGGTAATATGAGTAGAAAATATAATTTCAAAGTAACATAACCAAATCAAAGCAAAATATTTGAGAAAATGGCATGAATTGTGTGGGAAAGATGCATTTCAGGACACTGAGGAGAGAAAGTGTTACATCCATCATAAAAATATGTACCATTCAAAATAACTCATGAAGCATACGATTATCCCAGAAGGAAAATGGATTAAATATATAAAAATTATTAATTAATTAAATAGAGCTCATTGAGACAAGTCCAATGACATTAGCCTTTTCTTAATCGAATATTGTCTACAATTTCTACAAAATTTTAAAAAAGATCATAAGTAAAAAAATTATTATTTTATTTGTAAGTAAATATATAATAAAGCTAAAATGAGATAAGTTGATGCATTATAATATAACAAAATAAAAATGTTTTAATGTCACATAAGAAATAGTTATGAGTTACATGATAGAATAATGAAATTAAAGTGGAAAAAATTGGAGAAATGTTATAAATTGTGAAGCAAAGTTGCTTTACTAGGTGCTAAAGAGAAATGTGTAATACCTTTGATCAAATCAGGTATGAATCAAAATGTCTTCTAAAGAATGCAAAATTTTCAAAAATATTAATTTTTTAAAAATATTTAAGTAATATTTAATTGAATAAAGCTCGTCAAGGTGAGTCCCATAATGTTTGTTTTTTCTTGATCAAACTACATTTAGAGTTACTCTAAATTAGTCAAGTAAATAAGCATGAATAAAATTTATTTTTCATTGTATGTAATTATGTATATTAAATTACAAATGTACTGTATTAAGGCATTGCAATAAAACCAAATACAAATGAAAAGTTTTAGTAAATGGGAAAATTATACAAGAAAGCTAATTTCAAAGATACTAAAGACATGAAATATATCACCCTCAATCATCAAAAAAAGTACAAGTCCAAAGTTCTAAAAAAGGATGCCAAAACCATACAAAAAGTAAAATATTTAAATACTTAAAAATGAATGTTTAGTATGAGAGAGGTCATTATGATGAGTCCAACAATGTTTATTTCATCACGATCAAGATTTGTGTCCAAATTACCAGTAATTATCAAAGTTAATAAACATTAATAATAATAAATTAGTATTTTGAGAATAAGTAAATATGTATCAAAGTTAAAACAAGTTAAATTAAAATAATGTGATATAAAGATATAAAACGATGTTAAGGTAACATAATAAATGTTTTAGAATTAAGTAGAAATATAAAAAAAACTAAAAAAATTTAAAAATTAAGATTAATCATTTAGGAAAGTTTCATTACAAAAAACTAAGGACATCAGCTATAATATGCTAAATGATCAAATCAAGAAGAAATCAAAGCAAGTATGAATTGGGACATCTTATAAAGAATCCACAACCTGCTATCTTTAGATTTTCTTTACAGATTGTCTCGATCTTGCTAGCTTTTGAAGGTTTACCAATAACCAAGCCTTTTGTGTGATCAACTACAACATGGTTTTTTTATGTCACGCTTCCCAACCCAAAGAAAATACAAAAAAAAAAAAAATAGAAATAAAAATCTAATAAAATCATATAATATTTCCCAAAAGTTAATATTATAACGAGAAGCGAGAAAAAATATACTAAGGATATTTAGGCTTAGTTGGAAGAATTTTGAATTTAAATAGAAGTTGTATGTGATGTTCTGTGATTACTATGCTACTAAATTTTGATATATTATGATGGTACTCCAAATCTTCTCCTATGTGAACTTGGCATTTGTTTTATTTAGTTATATTATCTTATTTTAATTTATCCCTCTTTAGCCTTAATATTGATTTATTTAATATTATTATAACATTTTACTTTTATTTATTCTTATTTAACTTTTTAAGTCACGATAATTTTTAATGATGCTTGATCGAGATGAAAAAAATATCATTGGACTGATCTCAGTGAGCTCTATCTTTTCAAAAAATTACTTCTTTATTTTAATTGAAATTAATGAGAATATTTGTTTCTAAATTGTGTTTTTCATATTTTTAAATTCTAATCAAAATTTTTATATTTCTTTAATGCTTTATACATGTTTTATTAAGCTTTTCAATTCTAACATTATTTGATACTCAGAGATGTTACACTTGATGTGTTTAATTTCTTGGATTGGCACATTTTCTTATGATTTATCTCAATTCATTAAATTTTCTACTCTAAGTTTTTTATTTTGTATGTAACTAAGAATCTTCTATTATTTTAGCTTTACATCACATTAATTTCATACATTACACTGCTTCAATTTATATCATTTCTTCTTTAAAATACACTTAATGTTAAAATAATAATTTATTATTAATTATTCCTCTTTATTTCGAAAAGTTTTAGTAGTTGAAAATGTGGTCCAATCCATACAAGACAAGTCATCCTATATTCATCTCGACAAGTGATGTTAACAATACTTTGATTTGGTTATTTTATATTTCTTTAATTTATCCCATTTTAGCTTTAATATATATTTCCTTCAAATTAAAATAATAATTTCTTATTATTTATGCATATCTAAATTTTTTATTTATTGTTATTTTAAATAATGTCTAATTAGATGAAAGGAACATCATTTGAGTCAACTACATGAACTTTATCCAATGAAATATTAATTTTTTTAAGTTTTAAATAATTCATTTACTTGGATATTTATGAGGACTATGAAAGATTTCTATTCTTTCTTGATTTGATGATCGAGTATTTTACCCTCGATATCCTTACACTTTACTTCTTTTATCGCATGGTTTCTCTTAAATTTAGATATATTATAGAGAAACATAAAATCTCTATCTTGTCACTTTTTATTTCTTAAATTTTGTTCTATTTTACTACAAAAATTTATCACGCATTAACTTCTATATATATATATATATATATTTTAACATAAAAAATAATTTGTTATTATTTATGGTTATTTACTTTGATAAGTTTTTCTAATTTCGAATGATGTCTTATTCAATTGAAATAAATATTTTTACGCTCATCACAGTGAGCTCTATCTAACTAAATATTTTTTTTTTTTTTTAAATTATTTTTGTTTATTTTATTAGATATTTTCACTCGTTCCTGATTTCATGATAAAGATATTATAATTGATCTACTTAGTGGATTGCAATGAAACTTTCCTTTACAATTTATTTTAATTTTTCAGAATTTTCACTTTGATTTTATTATTTTATTATGAACTCAAAATCTCTAATCATATGACCATTACATGTCATTCATTTTGGAATATTATATTAATTCAACTTATGTTATTGCAACTTAAATATTAATTCACTTAATATTAAAATAATACAAAGCAATTCAAACATACTCTTATCAAGACAAGACAAAAATCATTGAAATCATCATTATATGCATCATCTATTAAAAAATCTATTTTGGTAGTACATAGTAAAACTTCATCTTGGAATTTTTGTTCCCTTTATAATTTTATCTCATTTCTACAATTTTTTTTGTTCAACTTTGTTATAATATTATGAAAATATAATTTTTTTCTCATCTGACTGTTACCTCACTTTTATTTGTTTAAATGAAATGGCTTTAATTTATTTTAAATTATTATTGTTATATAAAAAATTTTAAAAATTAAAATAATAATTTATTACTATTTATGATTATTTACTTTTTTGTTCATAATAATTCAAAACGCGGTCCGATCAAGATGAAACAAAAATTTTTGCACCTGTCTAGATGAACTGCATCTAGCGAAATAGTCATGTATAGTAACTTTAAATTTCTTTGATTTGGTTATGTTATATTAATTCCATTTATCTTACTTGATATTTTATATAAATTTACATGGTATTAAAATAATATTTTTTTGTTAGCTATGTTTAATTATTTTTGTAGTTTGTAATATTTTTTAACCAATTTAGGCAAAGAAAATTAAAATGTCATTGGACTTATCCCAATAAACTCTATCCTTTTAAGTAAACTTTTTTACATTTTGTAGTATTTTACTTTCTAAGGTCTTAATACACTTAAAAAACATTTGATTCTTTATTTATTTGATGATCTTGGATGTTACACTCTAACTTCTTAATATGTTGGGATATAATTTTCCTCCAAAAGTCACATTATTTTTTCAAAATTTTCCCCTTGATTTTATTATTTTATTTTATAACATTGAATTTCCTCATGTGTGACATTTGTAGCATTCCTCTTTAGTTATATAAAAATATTTTAATCAATCCCATTTTAGCTTGAATATATATTTATCAAATATTTAAATGATAATTCGTTATTATTTATGCTGCTTATTTTGGCAATTTTTAATAATTCAAGATGAGGCTAGATAGAGAAGAAATAAACTTCGTTGGACACATCTTAATAAGCTTTATCTTTTTAAATATTTATTTTTTTATTTTCTGAATATTTGAATTCCTTGGATGTTGGTACTATTTATTAAACCTTTCAAATTGTATAAGATTTTATGATCAATGATATTATACTCAATCTCTTTAATATCTTAGAATATAAATTTTATGTGCAATGCAAATAATTATTACTTTAATTTATATATGCTTACAATTAAAAAAATAATTTATAATAATTTATTCATATTTAAATTTTTTAATTTTGGAAATATTATAGTCAAGGCCTGATCTAGAAAAAGCAAAACTTGTCAGACATTTTAAACACTTTCAAGGTAACTAATTATTTATTTTTATATTTTTAAATGTTTTGTTTTCTTGAGTTTTAAAATTTCTTACAAGAGATTTAGATTAGTAACTTATTTTATGATTAAAGATTTTACACTCGACCACCTTAGTATTTTAAAACATAAATTTAGCATAAAATTTATGTTTTTTTATCAAACTATTCTGCTTTGATTTGGTCATTTGTTATCAAAATTTAATTCTCCTCTCATGTGTACTTTATGTTGCTAAGATTTTTTTATATCACTTTGCTTCCATTTATCTCATTTGAATTGTAATATATGTTTACTTAATATTAAAATAGCACTTTTTATTATTTATGATTATTTACTTTGGTAATATGTAGTATTCAAAATGACATATGATGTAGATAAAACAAACATATTTGATTTTTTTAGATGAACTTTGTCCAATTAAATATTCATTTATATATCTATAAATAATTTATTTTTTTTTATTTTTAGCATATTTAATGATGGAATTTGGTTTGAACGTTATTTGGATATCAAAGTTGTTATACTCGATCTCCTCACCATCTTGGAAAGTAACTTTATGGTAAAATTGTTGCATTTTTTAAAATTTTTCATTTTGAGTTTTTTATTGCTACAAATATATAAATCTTCTCTTGTGTGAACTTTGTATTACTTTGAATTTGTTATATTACATTGCTTTCATTTTTCTCATCACAACCTTTATTTTCCTTAATTTAAATGTAAGACTTTATTTTATTTATGCTTCTTTCCTTTGATAATTCATTCTAAATGCACTTGAGTTTTAGTCGTGTAAAAACTAATGTTGTTGGACCCATCTCAAAAAAGTATATCAAGTAAATTTTCAATTTTACTATTTTAAATATTTTATTTTCTACGGTTTCAACATTCCTTGTTAGAATATTACATTAGTCTACTTAGGATCTTAGAATACAACTTTCCTAAACTATTTATCTCATTAATTGAAATTGTTCACTTTTATTTAATTATAATTTTATGTATGTCTAATTCAACTCTTACGTGATTATTATATTGCTCCAATTTTGTTATATTACATTACTTAAATTTATCTCTTTTGAGAGTTAACAAAATTTCTTTGATTTTGGAACATTTTATGAAATATTTTCATTCATACCTTATTTGATAATAAGGGATGTTACATTCATTCTCATTAATATCTTTAAATGCAATGTTTCGTTAAACTTTATCTTATTTTTTTTTTTCTAATTGTTCACATTATTTTAGATATATTATTTTATAAACTCTAAATCTCTTTTCAAGTGACCTTTACATCATTTGATTTGGTCATATTAAATTACATTAATTTAAAAATTTTATAATAACATTACATTTTTAAAATGTTAAAACAGTATTTTATATTTATTTTTTGTTTTTTCTTTCATAATTCTAAAATTTTCAAATGGGCTCTGATAAAGATAGAACAAACATAATTAGTCTCAACATAGAAAACTTAATTGAATTAAATGTATTTTTAATATTTTTAAATATTTTATTTTGCATGGTTTTAGCATGTTTTACATTTTATTATGATTTGTAGCTAATTTGATAATTTGACAATCAAAAATGTTATATTTGAACTCCTTAGAATTTTGGAATGCAACTTTTTAAAATAATTTAACTAATGTTTTTCAAAATTTTCATTATGAATTTGATATGTTTCTATGGAACTAAAATTTATCTCTCACGTGACCCTTATATTATTATGATTTGGTCATATTATATTACTTAAATTTATCTTAGTTTAAGTTTATTAAATTTTTAATTAAAATTGATATAATAATTTATTATTATTTATTTTTATTAATTTTAATATTTCATAAAAATTTAAATTATTGTTTCTCTTCGATTTTGTTATATTATATTAACTTAATTTAACTTATTTATGCTTTAATATATATTTAAAAATATTAAAATAATTATTTTTTATTATTTATGCGTAATTATTTGTTTAACTCATAAACTTTTAAATTGAGCCCCAATTAAGATAAAAAGTTGTACTAGTCTTGATGATCTCTATCAAAATATGTATTCATCTTTTTATTATTAAATATTATTATTTTAAAATTTTGGGCACACTTTATGAGATATTTTGATGAATAACTTTTTAATTATTGAGGATATTGTACTCTAATTTTTTACTATCCCAGACCATAACTTTCTTATAGAATTTATCTCAATTTATCAACTTTACCCTATAATTTGGTTTTGTTACTATGTAACTTGTGATCTTCTATCATTGGAACCTTACATCACCTAGATTGTGTCATCTCACATTACCTTAATTTATCTCATATTAATTTAAATAAAAATTTACATAATTTTAAACTAATATTTTTTTGCTAATTAAATATTTTAATTCATAGTAATTCCAATCAAGGCTTAATTTTGAAGAAAAAAATTTCATTGGAGTCTTGTTAATGAACTCTGTTAATTAAAAAATCATTATTACATTTTTGAATATTTCAGTTTCTAGGGCTTTTGCATACCTTATGAGCTATCTTTATCATACCAAATTTGATGATATTGTATATGATCAGACTACTAAAGATTTTATACTCGATCTCCTTAGTATCATGGAATGTATGTTCCTAAACAGTTTATCTAATTTCTTTCATATTTTTTTGTTTTGTTAAATTAATATGTAACAAAAAAATCACCCATCTTGTTAGCTATAAAAATCTTTTGTTTAGTTTTATAATGTTCCTTGAATTTATCTAACCTTAGCTTTGATATATATTCATTTCATGTTAAAAAAATAACTTGTTATTAATTATTCTTATTAACTTTTTTAATTCATGCGAATATTGAATATGGTCTCATAGAGAAGAAGAGATGTTGGATGGCTCTTCTCAACTAGGTCTCTCAATTAAATGTTATTTTTTTTATTTTTGTGTTATTTATTGATTAGGGGTTAGCTACTTTATATGAATTTTTAATTCATAATAGATAAAATGATCCATGATGTCACTCAATCACCTTGGTTTCATGGAATGCAACTTTCCCATGTAATTTAGCACATTTATTTAATTATTTCTTCTTTGATTTGGTTAAACTATAATGATACTCTAATTCCCTTCTCTTAAGACCTTTATAATGCTTTCATTTAATTCCATTATATTACTTTAATTTATCTAAATTTAGCTTTACTATATTTTTATTGAATAATAAAATAATAATTTGTTATTATTTGTGCTTCTTTACTTCCATAATTTGTAGTAATTGAAAATGATATCCAATCATGATGAATTAAAAATGTTGGAATTAAATATATGAGCTTTATCCAATTAAACATTAAATTTATATATTATTAAGTATTTTATTTTCTAAGGTTTTAAGATGTTTTATGAGGCAATTTTTAATGGTAACATATTTCATGATCAAGTATGTTACATTTAATCTCCTTAATATTTTGGTACATAGCTTTCCCAAAAATTTTCTCCATCTTTCTTCAAAGTTTTCATGTTATTTTAGGTTTTAGTAGTTTATAGCACAATCTCCTTTTGAATGTCCTTTACATGGCTTCAATGGTTTTACCAAGATTTTTTTTGATTTTGTTGCATTACTATTTAACTCTAGCCCTCTTTTGATGTGACAATTAATTATTTTAAATTTTTTGTATTACAATGCTTCAATTTACTTCACTTCATGTTTAAAAATTATCGAATTATTATTAAAAAGTTTATTATTGTTTTTTTGTTTATTTTTGTAGTTCATATTGACTATAAATGAGGGTCGATGAACATAAAATAAATGTTGTTTTACTCTTCTAAATGACCTTTATCTAATTAAATATTCCATTTTTTTGAAATATTTTTTCCCAACATTTTTTCATTTTTTAAGATACATTTTGATTAATACTACTTTTAGAAATTGAGGATTTAACACTTGATCCCTTAACTATGTTGAAAACAATCTTTTTATTCAATTTATATTATTTCTTCAAAATTTTCAATTAGATTTTGCATATTATACTATGTTGCTTTAAATTTGTACTCGTGTGACCTTTACATTATTTTTATTTCTATATTTTATATTACTTTAATTTTAGTCATTTTATCTTTAATTTATATTTACTTAACATTAATAAATAATTTATTATAATTTTTTATTTTCTTACTTTGGTAATTCATAGTAACTCTAAACAAGGTATAATTAAGATGAAAAAAATATATTATGCCTGTCTTTCGGAGCTTTATACAAATATACAATCATTTTAATGTTTTTTAAATAATTAATTTTATAAGATTTGGAATATTTTAAGATACTTTATTTATAATTCATTTTACACAAGAGTATGAACTTCATTTTCTTAGTATCCTAAAATGCAATGTTTTTGTAAAACTCATTGCATTTCCTAAAACTTTATCGTAGATTTTGTCATAATATTATGTCTTTATAAATTAGTTTTTTATCTTTACATTTCTTTCATTTTGTTGTATTATATTAAATTATTTTATTTCTTTTTAAGATTTATTGATTATTTAATAAATATTAAAAATAGTAATTTATTATTGCTTTTTTTAATTAAACATTGTGACTTGAAGTAATTCCTAACAAAGTCTGTTCAAGACAAAGCAAACTCATTAAACTCATCTAGATGAGCTTTATCCAATTAAACATTCATTTTTTAAATTTTATGTATTTTTTATAGTGTTTTGACACGTATTATAAGGTATTTTGATTCATATCTAATTTTATGATAAAGGATGTTGCATGATCTCCTCAATATTTGGTAATGTAGGTTTTTTGTACTATTTATCTAAATTTTAAATCTTTTAGTTTGATTTCATCATATTACTCTGTAACTTTAAATCGTTCATCATTTAACCTATACATTTTTTGTTTGCTTTAATTATATTGCTTTAATTTATATTTATTAAAATTTAATATATAATTAATTAATATTAAAATAATGTCTTTTTTTGTTATTTATGATTATTCATTTTTGTAATTTGAAGTAATCCCAAATGATGTTCGATTACGAGGAAGTCTCATTAGACTCAAATCGATAAGCTCTATCAAATTAAATATTCATTTTTTAAATATTTATTTTATAAAATTTAATAATTCATAGATAAATATTTTGATTTGGAACTAATTTGATGTTCAAACATGTTACACTCGGAGTCATTTATATCTTAAAATAAAATGTTCTCCTCTTAATCTCATGTGTTTTATTTTGTTATATTACATAAATTTAATTTATCCTATTTCATCCTTAATATGTAATTCCTTGCTATTAGAAAAATAATTTATTATTATTATTGCTAATTAAAATTTATAATTTCTACTAGTAATAAATGATGTCATATGTAGATGAAACAAATGTCGATAAGCTTGTCTCAATGGTCTACATTTAATTAATTATATATTTAATATTTCGCTAATATTTGTTGCTGTTTCTTGAACTTTATAAGATATTTTAATGTACACCAAATTTGCCAATCAAGGATGTCACACTCATTCTTGTTAGTATCATGGAATACAACTTCCGTAAAAGATTTGGTTATGACATTAAAACTCCTTTCACATGATGTTTACTTCAATTTTATTTAATTGTATTACATTGCTTGAATTTATTCCATTTTATTTTTTCTATATATTTACTAAATATTAAATATATAACTTATTATTGTTTATGCTTTTTTACTTTGGTAAGTTTTAATAATTCAAAATGAGGATCGATCATGACCAAAAAAAAGTTATTAGGCTCGTGTTAATTAGTTCTCCTCAAATAAATATTAGTTTATGTATTTTTACATTTCTTTTTAAGGTTTTGTCATTTTTGATAAGATATTTTGATATCACACTTGATCTCCTTAGCATCTTAGAATTGAGCTTTTTCATATAATTTATTCCATTTGTTTCAAAATTTTCACTTAGATTGGGTTTTATTATCATGCAACTAAATTGTTCTATTATGTGACCTTAACTTTGAATGAATTCGTTATGTTATATTACTTAAATTTTTCTCCTTGTGAACTATATCTTATATAATCTTTAAATTAAAATAATTATTTAATACTATTTATGCTCATCCACATTAGTAGTTTATAGAAATTCAAAACAAATTTTGATCAAGTTAAAATAAAAATCATTGTACTATCTAAATTAGTTTTATCTAATCAAATAATCATCTTAATACATTTAAAAATTTAATTTTATTTGATTTTGACACTCTTTTAGAGATTTTTTATTTGAAATTGTTTTGACAATAGAGGATGTCACACATGATCTCCTCATTAGCTTTGAATAAAACTTTCTTAAAAAATTTACTTTATCTCTTTAAATTATTTATTTTTATTTTGTATATTACAATGTCGCTCTAGATCTTCTATCATGTCATATTTAAATGTTCGTAATTTCATCAAATTATGTTACTTCAATTTATTATTGTTTGTACTCATTTATTTTTTGTAATTTTTAATATTTTAAAACTATGCTTTATTGATATGAAACAAATTTCAATGGACTTGTGCTAATGAGCTCTATGAATTAAATAGTCATTTATACAATTTTAAAATATTTTTTCTAAGGCTTCATTATGTTTTGTAAGGTTTTTTAATTTGTATAGATTTGTTCAAAGATGATGGTACATTCAAACTCTTTAGTATCTTGTAATGCTACATTTTGATACAATTTATGCTAATTCTTGAAATTTTTTACTTTGATTTGATAATATCAAAATGTAACTTTAGATTTCCTCTTGTGCTACGCCTTACATCAATTAACCTGATTATATAGTATTACTTCAACTTATCTCAATTTGTTCAATATTATAAGTTTACTTAATATTAAAATAATTATTCATTATTTTTAATACTTTTTTACTTCAGTAATTCACTAAAATTTTCAAGCAAGATTTGATTGAGACAAACAAATATTTAAGACTTATCTCCGTGATCTCAATCCAGTTAAGTCTTCATCTTAATATTTCAAAATAATTAAGTTTTTATAACTTTGGCTTGTCGTAAAAGGCATTTTTATTTGTACCTATTTTCATGATGGAAGATGTTACACTTGGAATTTCTAGTATCCTAAAAATTCAGCATTCTCATGTAATTTGTCTCATTTCTTTTAATTTTTTATTTTTGGAAAAAAAATTTTGTAACTCCAATTCACCTCTCATATTAGCTTCAATTGTCATTCATTTGATTTTTTTTATGGTGGCTTAATCTATCTTATTTAGCATAAAAATATGTTTTCTTAACATTAGAATAGGAATTTATTATTATTTATGCATATTTAATTTTGTAATTCATAGTAATGCCAAATTAAGCATGATCTAAAAACATAAATATTATTAGTATTATACTAATGAGATTTATCTAATTAAATATATTTCTATTTTTTTAAATATTTTATTTTCCTATTTTCATGTTTGTTTTACAAGACATTTTGATTTATACATAATTTGATGGTCAAATATGTCACACATGATCATGTTACTTTCTAGCAATGCAACCTTCCCAAAAAATTTATCAAATCTCTTCAAATATTCTTATTGACTTAATTATATTTCTAGACAACTCTAATCTTCTTCCATGTGGCCCAAACATTGTTTTGATTTTGTTTTTTTACAATGATTTCAATTATCTCATTTAAACTTTATATATAATTACTTAATATTAAAATAATAACTTTTTATTAATTATTTTTATTTACTTTGGTAGATATAGTGAGTCCAAATGAACTCGAACTAAGCGAAACAAATGTGGCTACACTTGTCTAGACATGTTCCTTATAATAATATATTTATTTTTGTACTACAATATTTTCTAATAATTTAAAATTTTTGGCAAGTTATTTTTATTTTCAGTTGATTTGATGATTAAGAATGTTACCCTTACTTTCCTCAGTATCCCAAACTGTAGCTTGCCTTTATAATTTCTCTTTTCTTAAATGTTTTTCTCTATTTTACTTATTTTACTATGTAATCAAATTTTCCTCTCATGTGCCCTTATATGTTCATGATTTTACTATAATACATTATTTCAATTTGTCTAATTTTTACTTTAATATATGATTAGTTAATATTAAAATAATAATTGAATATAAGTTATGCTAATTCATTTTGGTAATTCAGAGTAACCCCAAATAAGATCTAATCAACATGGAACAAAACCTGTTGCATTCATCTCGATGAGCTCTAACACATCATATATTTAGTTTTAAATTTTTTAAATACTTTATTTTATAATGTTTTTTGTGCTTCCAAAAATATTTTTATTTATACTTAATTTAATGCTTGAAGTTGTTACACTTGATTTCATTAGTATCTTATTATTAGCTTTCTTATATATTTTATCTCATTTGTTTAGTTTTTTGCTTTGATTTGGCTATACTATTATGTAACTTGAATTATCCTCATGTATCACATTTGTATTTCTTTAATTTGGTTATATTACATTGGTTTAATTTATCTAATTTCAACTTTAATATGTGTTTACTGAATATTAAAAAAATACTTCATTGTTATTAATTCATATTTACTTTGTAATCTATAATAACTCAAAATAAGATCCAATCAAACCAAAATAATTGTCATTCGGCTCACCTTAATTAGTTATATAAAATCAAGTATTCATTTTTTATATTTTTAATTTTTTTATCAGGTTTTGTAACTTATTATGAGTCATTTTTATTTTTTTCTTTATTTGATAATTAAGAATGTTAGACTCTACATCATTTGTATTTTGGAATGTTACTTTTCTAAAAAATTTATCTCATTTTTTAAAATTTTCACTATGATTTAGCTGTATTACTAAAATTTATCTCATTTTTTTAAAATTTTCACTGTGATTTAGCTGTGTCACTATGTAACTATAAATTTTATCTCACATGACCTTTACATTTTTTTTAGTTGGTTAAATTGCATTACTTTAGTTTGTTTTATTTCAACTTTTTTATAGATTTACTTAATATTGAAATATTAATTGTTTATTATTTATGTTCAACTACAATGACAATTCATAGTAACTCCAATCTAGCTTCAATTATGATGAAACAAATATTATGGGACTTATCTCGATGAGATTTATTAGGTTAAATATTCTTTTCTATATTTTCATTTTTATATGACTCTGTCACTTGCTAATTCTAAATCTCTTATCATATGACCATTACATTCTTTCCTTTGATTATATTGCTTTGTTTCAATTTATCTCAATTCAAATTTAACATATATTTACTAAAAATTAAAAAAAAAATTTATTGTTGCTATTTCAATTTATTTTTATAATTTTTAGAATTTCTTAACGATGTCTAATCAAGGCATGATAAACATTGTTTGACTTTTCACATTGAGCTCTACATGATTAAATATTCACTTCTTTATATCTTTAAATACTTTTTTTGATTATTTTAGCTTACTTTATAAGAAATTTTTATTTTTTTCTTTGTTTTACCATTGGTGATATTACATGCATGCTCTTTGAATTCTTGGAATGGTACTTATTCGAGTATTTTACCTCACTTGTTCAATTGTTTTGATTAGATTTTGCTATAATATTATGGAAGTCTAAATCTACTATCACATGACGTTTACATCTCCTTATTTAGTTACACAATATTTCTTAAATTTACAACATTTTGAGCTTTATTATATATTTACTTATTATTAAAAAAATAATTTTTTGATTTTTCTTATTTTCTTTTGAAATGTGTAGTAATTCCAAATAAGATTCCATTACGATAAAATAAACACCATTGCACCCTTCTCAAAAAGCTGTATTTAATTAAATATTTATTTTATATTTTTTAATATTTTTAGATATTTTATAAATAATTTTGATTTATACATGATTTGATGATCTTTGAGCCACACTTGAACTCATTCGTATTTTAGAAATGCAGCATTAAACCTATTCTACCCCATTTCATCAAATTTATTACTTTTTTTTAATTTTACTATAGTACCCCAAATCTCTCTCGTGTGATTTTTAAATTGTTTCATATATTGGATTACCTTAATTTATCTCATTTTAGTTTTATTATACATTTTTTATTTAATAATAAAATAATAATTTTTATTATTTATACTTATTAACTTTCCTAATTTGTAGTTATTTCAAATGAGTCATAGTTGAGATACAGGCAATGTCATTGGAAATGCTTTGATGGGCTATATCAAATTAAATGTTTATTTTCATATTTTTGCATATTTTATTTTCTAGACTTTTGGTGGGCTTATTAGTGATTTTGATTCATGTCTTATTTGATGATCAAGGATGTTATATTCTTTATTCTTGGTATCCTAGAATGCAACTTTCTTAAATAATTTATCTCATTTCTTTAATTTTTATTTTGATTACTCTAAATTACAATGTAGTTATAATTCTCTTCTTCTGTAACATTTGCACGTCTTCAATTATATTATATTACAATGCATCAATTTAACTCATTTTAATCATCAAATAATGTATGAATTAAGTGCAATGTGCTCGATCATTTACTAATATTATATCTTAAATAAAAATTAGAGTTTCATAATATTATTTAGTCTTGTCAAACAAAATTAATCTTGTCTCATTTCGATCCTGTGTGGAATAACCATAAACTATCATTGTAAATAAAAATAAATAAAAACAAATTACTATTTTAACATTTAAAAATATACTTTAAAGATTAAGTGATATGAATTGAAACAATGTAGAATAATGAAATAAAAGTAATGCATATGTTACAAAAGAGGATGTTTTGAGTTATAGAATAATATAAAGAGATGTAGTGTAATGGGCTTCATCTTCAACTTAGGTATAAATTAAAACAACTTATCAAGTGTGCAAAATATAAGAAAATAAAATACATAAAAATACAAGAATGAATTTTTAATTGAAAAGAGCTCTTTGAGATGAGTCAAATGAAATTTTGTTTTGGCTCAATTAGACCTCATTTGGAAATTGTCTGAATTAAAAAATTAAATAGACATAAACGATAACAAATTATTACATCAATAATAAGAAAAAAAAATAATGAAATTGAACTAAAATAAATTAAAATAATATAATATAGAAAATAAAAGAAATGAAAATGTGACACTAGATAAGATTTTGAGTTATAAACCATTATAACCAAATTGAAGGCAAAACTTAGTAATAATTTAAAACACTGTATATAACGATTGCTTCCCAATATATTAAGAATATTGAGTGTGACAATCTTGAAAACATATTTAGGTACAAGTTGAAGAGCAAAAAAGAATACAAATATCACAAAAAGTTTAAAAATATTCAAATGAATTTTAAGTGCATAGAGCTTGTTAGGTTAGCAATGACATTTGTTTTATTTTGATCAAACCTAATTAGAAATTACTATGAATTACCAAAATAAGTTATCATAAAAAATAATAAATTGTTATCTTATTTTTTATTAATTATATATGAAAGACGAATGACATAAATTGAAGCAATGTTATATAATTAAATAAATGCAATGTAAAGCTAACACAAAAGGAGAATTTTAGTTAAATAACAAAATAACCAAATTAAAAGAATAGATATGAAAGAAATAAGACAAATCATTTGAGAATGTTGCATTATAAGATACTTAGGATTTGAGTGTAATATACTCCATCATCAAAACGCATCAAAATAAAATATTTAGTAAAAGAGAAAATAATATCTAGTTAGAGAGAGGTTCTTGAAATGAGCACCATGATTTTTGTTTTATCTGAATTAGACCTTGTTTGAAATTAGTGAAAATTACCAAACTAAATAAGTATAATAAAAATAAAATATTTTTTTAACATTAATTAGCTAAATAATAAAGATGAAATCTGATAAATTAGTGTAATTTAATATAAAAAAATAAAAGAGATGAAAGGTTACATAGAAGGAGATTTAGAGTTACATAGCAATATTTGCAATTCAAAAAGAAAATACTAGTAAATTATTATAATCGAACTCCATTTGTTTATAAAGCATAACAAAACCTTTGAAAACTAAATATTTAAAATATATAAATGATTTTTCAATAGGATAAGGATCACCAAGAAGAATCCAATGATGTTTGTTTCATCTTAATTGGATCACATTCAGAATTTTTATGAAATACAAAGTTAACTAAGAAAAAATAATAATTAATTATTATATTAAGGCATTAAAGTGATAAGTTAAAGCATTGTAATATAAAAAAAATAAAGTTATGTAAAAGTCACATGAGAGTTGTTCTAGAGTTTAGCAGTACAAAAGTGAATATTTAATAGATGAGATAAATTGTATTAGAAAGCTAAATTACAACACACTAACATGATTTAATGTAATACCCTTAATCAAGAAATCAAGTATCAAAATGATTTCAAGTGTATTGAATTGCTAAAAAATATAATATTTTAGAATTTATAAACAAATATTTTATTGAATAGAGGTCATTCAAATGATTCTAACAACATTTCTTAACACTTGATCATACCTTGTTTTAAGTTACAACAAATTGCCATTATAAAAAACCATAAATAAAATTAAATTATTGTTTCAATTTTAAGTAAATATATAATAAGGTTTAAATCAAATAAATTGAAGTAATGTAGTAAAAAATAATAAAAGCACTATAAGAGCCACAAGATATGATATTTAAACTTAAATTGTAATATAAAACGTTAAAAAAAAATTTAAATGAAATAAATTGTATCAAAAAATTACATTCCAAGATACTAAAGAGATCTTGAGTACGTTCCTTAATCATCAAATTGAGAATTGAAATACCATGCAAAATGTGTCATACATATAAAAGAAAAAAATTAAAAAAATTTAAATCTAAATAGTTAATTAGGTAAAGCTTGCCTACGTAATTCCAATAATATTATTTTCATCTTGGTCAAACCTCCTTCAGAATTACTACAAATTAAAAAGAAACAAAGCATAAATAAATATAAATTATAATTTTCATATTAAATAAATATAAATATTAGAAAAGAAATGATAAAAATTTAAATAATATGAAATGACAAAATCAAAATGATGTAAAAGTTAAATCAGATTAAATTTTGTGTTACAACGCAATATAATCAAACCATAGAAAATCATTTGATGAAAGTATCTAAACTATAAGTGAAAGTTGCAATGCAAGATGTAATCTAATGTAATTTCCTTGATAATTAAATTAGGTATGAATTATCACATTGAACCTTGCCATAACTAAATGAAAAAGTATAAAAATATAAAAATATAATAATTACTATTAAATAGGATAGAGCCTTTCAAGATGAATTAAACAATGTTTAGTTTATCTCAATCAGACTATGTTTTTAAATATTACAAATTACAAATTACAAATGTTATAAGCATTAATAATAAAAAATATTTCATTACTGTTTTGATAAATAATAATGCTCAAATTGAGAAAAATTAAAATAATTTAATATTTCTAAAACAAAGTAATGCATGGGTCTCAAGGGAGAAGAATTTGAGTTTTATAGTAATATAACCAAGTCAAAGTGAATAATTTGTAGAAATTAGATAAATTAAATAAGTTAAATTTCAATTTATTGAGGAGATCTAGGTAACATATTCAATCATCAAATCATGTATAAATTGAGTGTAATATGCTCAATTATTAACCAATATTTTATCTTCAATAAGAATACGAGTTTTATATTATTATTTAATCTTGTCAAACAATGATTATTTCATCTCAGTTAGATCGTGTTTGGTATTGCTATGAGCTACCAAAGTGAGCATAAATAACAACTAATTATTACTTTAGCATTAAGAAAATGTAGATTAAAGATTAAATGATAAGAATTGTAACAATGTTGCAAATCAAAACAAATGCACATGTATACATTACATAAGAGGAAGTTTTGAGTTACATAATAATATAATGACATGGAGTGTAATGCACTTAATCTTCAAATTACTTACAAATTAAAATAACTTGTCTACTATGTAAAATGTAAAAAAAATTAAAATACATAAAGTATAATGAATTATTAATTTCATAGAGCTCTTCGAGAGATGTCTATCAAAATTTTTTTCTTATCTCAATTAGACCTCATTTTTAATTTCTATGAATTATTAAATTAATAAGAATAAATAATAATAAATTCTTTTTTCAATATTAAATAAATGTATAAGAAAATTGAAATGAAAAAAAATAAAGTAATGAAATAAAAATAAAAGAAGTGAAAAGGTCACAAAAGATAAGATTTTTTTTTATTACAAACTAGTATATCCAAACTAAAGCCAACACTTGTATTAATTTAATAAATTATATATGAGGATTGCTTCCCAACATACTATGAAGATAGAGTGTGATAGCCTTAATTATCAAATGTGCTATGAATTGCAAGGTAAATAAAGCATACAAAAATCATAGAAAAAAATATTAAAAATATGAAAATTAGTATTAAGTGTATTGAGTTCATCAGGAAGATCAATGAAATTTCTTTCATCTTGATCAAATATCATCAGAAATTACTATGAGTTATCAAAATAACTTAGCATTAATAATAATAAATTATTATTTTAATTTTTACTAATTATATATTAAAAATTAAATGAGATAAATTGAAGAAAAGTTATATAACAAAATAGAAGGAATACAAATGTCACACAAAAGGAGAATTCATGTTACATAGAAAAATAACCAAATTAAAAAAAATAAATTAATGACATTAGATAAATTGCATTGGAATGTTTCATTCTAAGTTACTAAGAAGTTTGAGTGTAACATACTTAATCATCAAAAACCTTAAAATTAAATCATTTAGAAAAAGGGAAACTAATACCTTGCTAGAGAGAGGTTCTCGAGATGAGTACATAATTTTTTCGTCTAAATTAGACCTTGTTTGGAATTAATGTAAAATACCAAAGTAAGTTAACATAAGTAAAAATAAATTATTATTTTAAAATAAATAAATTAAATAATAAATATTTAAAGAGACAAATTAAAGTAATAAAATATTAAAAAAGAGATGTAAAGTTTACATGAAACTAGATTTAGAGTTATATAGTAAAACACACAATTCAAAGATAAAATATTAATTAATAATTAATTTCTTATTAAGTAAAAATATAATAATTCAAGAAAGGTAAATTGAAGTTATATAATATTGGAAAATTAAAGAGATGTAAAAGTCACACAAGAAGAGATTTAGAATTAAATAATGCTATAACTAAACTAATTAAAAAATTTTGAGGAAATAAGATAAGTTGCACTAGAAAATTACATTTCAAGATAATTAGGAGAATATGTGTAACAATCTCAAATGTCAAAAAAAAGTAAGAATCAAAATATTTTGTAAAAAAAGAAAAAGGAATAGAAAATAATATATTTAGAAATTTTTAAATGAATATTTTGTTGCAAAAAGCTTGTTAAAAAAGTTAGGAAAATTATAAAAAATCATTATATTAAACTAGAAATGAGATGAATTCATCCAGTATATTCAAATCAAATCAAAACAATTGTATAAGTCACACAGTAGGGATTTAAAACTATATAGTATTATAACCAAATTAAAGTAAAATGTTTGAAGAAATAAGAAATATTTACAAGAGAACTGTATTCAATGATACTAAAGAGATTAGGTGTAGCATTTTTAATCGCCAAATTAAGTACAACTCGAAATATCTCAAAAAGCATGAGTGACTTGTAAAAATAAAATTGTGAAAATATGAATTTTTTTTAATTAGATGGAGCTTAGTGAAACGAGCATAACAACATTTTCTTCTTCTCAATCAAACCTTATTTGAAATTACTACAAATTACCAAAGTATATAAACACAAATCTCAATAAATTATTTTTTTAATATTAAATGAATAAATAATAATTAAGAAGTGAAATATATTTAAGAATGATAATATAAATAGAATCAAAGTATTTTATGGGCCATAATAGAGGAGATTTAGAGTTACATAATAATATAAACAAGTCAAAGCAAAAAATTTGAAGAATTAAGAAAAATTCTATGAAAAAATTGTTTTTAAAGATACTATGCAGATAGAGTGTAACATTGTTGATTGTAAAATATGGCACTAATAAAAATTTCTTATATATCTTAGTAAAACAATGGAAATAATAGTTAATATTATTGAAATAAATATTTAATAAGATAAAGTTTGTTAAGACAAATTATAAAATTTAACAAGCATAAATAAAAATAAATTACAAATTTAATTTTAAGAAAAAATATATATTATAGTTGAAATAAGAAAAAAGGAATGAATTTAATTAAAAAAATAAATGATTTAAAGGTTAAACAAGAATAGATTTATAGTTAAAAAGAAATATAATGTAATTAAAACAAAAAATTAAAAGAAATAACATAAACAGTATAAAAGAGTTGCATTTCAAAGAATAAAAGAAATTGAGTGTAATGTTCTTGATTGTAAAATTATGTAAGAATCTAAATGTCTAGTAATCTACTAAAAAACACAATAAACAAATATCTAAAAATATAAAAAATAATATTTAGTTAGATAGATGTCATTGTGATTAGACCAATAACATTTATTGTATCTCGTCTACACCTTTTTTTTAGGAACTACAAATTACCAAAGTAAATAAGTATAACAATAAAAATTATTATTTTAAACTTAGTAAAATAAATTTTAAAGCTAAAACAAGATAAATTTAAACAATGCAGTATAATCCTAATCAAAGTAAGGTGAAAGCCATAATATAGGAGATTAAGGGTTGCATAGAAATATAAAAAAATCTAACTAAATTATTCAAGGAAATGAGATGAAATATAGAAGAAAATTATATTCCATGATACCAAGGAGATCTAGAGTAGGAGATTTCATCATCAAATTAGGTAAAAATTAAAATGAATCACAAAAAAAGCCAAAGCCATAGCATATAAAATTATTAAAAAATTTTAAAAGAATATTTTGAAGATAGAGATTATCTAGATAATTCCAACAACTATTGTTTCATTTTAATCTAGACTATTTCAAATTTACTATGAATTATAAAACTAAATAAGCATAAACAATAAAAAACTATTGCTTTATTATTATGTATGTATATATATATACATACTAAAGTAAAAGTTAGTTAAACTGAAGTAATGAAATAACCAACTCAAAGCAATTAATAGGTCACAAGAGAACAGAATCATAGTTTTATGGTGATATAACAAAATTAAAAGAAAAATATTTTTAAGAGAATTAAATTTCTTTAAGAAAGTATCTTTCTTAGATACTAAGGAAATCGAGTATAACAATCTCATTCATCACGTTAGGTAAGACTCAAAATATTTAATAAGGTGAACCTAATCTCTAAGAAATAAAAAATTCTAAAAATTGTTAGATTAATTTTTTATTTAATTGTGCTCATCAAGACAGATCTAACAACATTTCCTTCCTTTCAATTTGCACATCTTTTGAAATTATCTTAAATCATCACGTAAATAAACTGAAATAATAAAAAATAATCATTTGAAAATAAAATATATAAATATAAAATATTAATGAGATAAATTGAAGCATTCTCATAAAATAACATTAAAGAAATGTATAGGTAACATTAGAAGAGATTTAGAATTAGAGAGTAATATAATGAAATCAAAGAAAGACATTTGATGAAATGTGTTAAATTGCATGAAAATGTTGCATTTCAAGATGCAAAAGAGAATTTATTAATTTTCTCAATAACCATATTATGTATGATTCAAAAAGTCTCCTAAAACATGCTAAAATCTTAGAAATTAAAATATCTCGAAATATAAAAAGGAATTTTTTAATATGACAATGCACATCAAGATGAGTCTAGTGATACATGTTTCTCCTCAGTAAGACATTTATTTGAATTTCTATGAATTAATAAAATAAATAAGCATAAACAATAATTAATGCTTATTTTTTTATTAAGTAAATATATAATAATGTAATAATGAGATAAATTTAGCATGATAACATAAATAAACGCAATGTAAAGATCACATGCAATAAGATTACGAGTTGCACAGTAATACCACTAAATCAAAGCAACAAACTTATAAAAATAATGTATACTTTACGAGAAAACTATATTCCAAGATATTAGGTTGATTGAGTATAACAACTTCGATGTCTAAATAAGCACAAATCAAAATGCATTGAGAAGTGCAAAAAAATAATAGAAAATTAATTATTTTACAATAAAGAAATGAATATATAATTGTTAAAGCTCACCGAGTCATTTCAAATGACATTTATTTACCTTGACCAAATATTACTGTAAATTATTATGAATTATAAAAGTTAATAAGCATAAATAATATAAAATTAAAATATTAATAGTTAATAAAAATTTATTAAAGCTAAAATTAGATAAATTAAATTAAAATAATATAACAAAATCCAAGTGATGCAAGGTCACATAAGGTGAGATTTTAGAGCTACATAATAATATAAACAAATAAAAATAAAAATTTGGATGAAATGAGATAAATTGTACATGAAATTGGCATTCAATGATACTAAAGAGATTAAGTGTAACATTTTCGTCTATTAAAATAGGCTTGATTTGAAATGTATCATAAACCATGCCAAAACTATAAAAAAATAAGATATTAAAAAAGCGAGAAATTAATGTTTATTGGGAGGAGGTTGTCTAGATGTATCCAATAATATTTGTTTCCTCTAAATAGGATCTAAGTTTAAAATTATTATAAATTTTCAACATAAATAGGCATTCATAATAATAAATTTTTATTTTAACATTAAGCAAACATATGCTATATCTTAAATAAAATAAATTAATCAAACATTATATAACAAAATAAAAGAGATTTAAAGGTTACACGAGTGGATAAAAAACATATTAGAAAATAAAGAAATTAATCTTAAATGGGAGGTTGTTGTCTAAACCTATCTAATGATATTTGTTTCCCTAGCTAGGTTCTCATTTGAAATTATTATAAAATACCAAAAGAAATATGCATTCATAATAATAAATTATTATGTTAATATTAAATAAACACATATTATAGTTTAAATTAGATATAATAAACAAATGTTATATAAAAAAATAAAAGGGATATAAAGGTTGCAAGAGTGGATATTTGGAGCTGAAGAGAAATATATCAAAATTAAAAAGATCGTGAAATGAGTTAAATTTCATGGCATGTTCCATTCCAGCAATCTAAAGAAATCTTGTGTAATAGCTTCTCTTATTAAAATTTTTATTTAATTGCATATACCTTTCTTAGATGATTGTAATAGTGTTTGTTTCATCTGAATCAGATATCATTTCAAATTATGACAAATTATCATAGTAAATAAGTGTAAAAAATAATAATAATTTTTTTTGATATTAAGTAAATATATAATAAAATTGAAATATGATAAAATGAAGCAATATAGCATAACTAAATCAAGCTAATTTAAAGGCCACATGAGAAGAGACTAATATAAAACGATATAACAAAACAAAACAAATACAAATTAAACAAATTAATATTATTTATTTGAGAAAATTGGATTCCATGATACTAAGTAGATTGTATGCAAAAATCATCAATCATCAAACATGGTACAAATAAAAATATCTCATAAAACACAAAAAAAGAATGCAAAGTAAAATATTTGAAATTATAAAAATGAATATTTAATTGGATAGAGTTCATCAAGATGTGTACATTTTTTGTCTCAATTAGACCTTCTTCAAATTTTCTTTGAGTTGCCAAAGAAAATGTAATAAAAATAAATAAATAATCGTTTTACTATTAAGTAGAGACAATAATGCTAAAATATGATAAATTGAATCAATGTAATATAACAAAATTGAAAAAATACAAATGGTCACATATATGGAGATTTATAGTGCCATAATGATATAAGCAAATAAATGAAATTTTTTTTTGAGAAATCAGATAAATAGTATGGGAAAGTTGGAATTGAAGATACAAAGAAGATCATATGTGGCATTCACAATCATCAAATATGAAGTGAATTAAGATGTCTAGTAAAGCAAAAAAAATCATGAAAATAAGATATTTAAAAATTTAGAAATGAATATCTAATTAGATATAGCTCATTCAAATGAGTATACTAACATTTGTTTCATCTCAATCAGACATTTTGAAAATATTTTGAATAACGAAATAAAATGAAATAAATAATTATAAAATTTTATTTTATTGCAAAATATATATAGTATAGCTAAAATGAGATAAACTAAAACAATGTTATATAATAAAATAGAAGCATTGAAAGGGAACATGATAAAAGAATTTGAGCATTACTATAATATAACAAAATTAAAGCAAACAAAATTGCAATAGTGAGATAAATTATACTTAAAATTTGATTTTTATGATGCAAATGAGATTGAATTTAACATTTTTAATAAAAAATTTATATAAAAATTGAAATATCTAATAAAGTGTGAAAAAACAAACAAAATAAAATAATTATAAGTAAAGAAATGAATATTACATTGGTAAGATATGATCAATATAAGCCTAATGATGCTTGTCTTTTCTTTGTTGGACCTCATTTAGAATTACTATGATTATAATTATATCAATAAAAAAAATAAAAAATATTTTTATAATATTAATTATATATGTATTAAAGCATAAATGAGATATTTTGAAGCAATATAATAAAAGAAAAAAACAAATGTAAATGTAGAGCAAGAGAAGATTTAGAGTTACATAGTGATATTACCAAATAAAAGAAAAAAGTAGAAGAAATGAGACAAATTGAATGAGAATGTTGCAGTCCATGATACTAAGGTGATCGAGTATAATATCCTCAGTCATCAAATATGTTCTCAATCCAAAATGTCTCATAAACCATGCAAAATACCAAAAAAATATATTTTAAAATATAAAAACTAATTTTTAATTAGATATAGCAAAATTAGATGAGTCCAAAGATGTTTATTTCTTTTAAATTTTGTCTTTTGGAATTATTATAAATTACAATAAAACATAAGCATAAAAAAATTATTATTTATTATTAAGAAAATTTATGTAAAAGCTAAAATGAGACAAATTGAACAATTGTAATATAGTGAAACAAAAGTGATGCATATGTGAAGAGATGTTATGTGATATAGAATATTAAAAAATCATAACAAAAAGTTTGAAAAAATGACATAAAGTATACTACATGTTCATTTTAAGATATAGAGTAGTTTGAAGGTAATATCCTTTGCCATCTAATGAACTAAAAAATTAAAAAGTCAAGTAAAAAATTTTGAACAACTTGAAAATAAAATATTTACAATTATAGAAAAGAATATTTAATTTTGTAGAGGACATCAGAAGTAGTCCAATGACATTTGCTTTCTCTCTATTAGACCTTATTCAGAAAAACAATTAATTACAAAACTAAAATATTAACAGATAATAATAAGTTGTTATTTTAATACTATATATATATATATATATATATATATATAAACCTTCAATGAAAAATCTTTAACAAATATGACATAACAAAATCAAAGAAATGTAATGGTGGTAAGAGATTAGTTTTAGAATAATAAATTAATATAACAAAATAAAAATTAAATTTTTGGGTACTTGAGATAAATTTCATGAGAAAGTTGCATTCCAAGATTAAGAGAAGATCGAGTGCAATATCCTCGATCATCAAATGCAATTTCAATAAAAATGACTCATTAAGCTTGCTAAAATCCTAAAAAAAATAAATTAATATTAGAAAACTATGTAATTCAATTGAACTTATTAAGTTGAGTCTAAAGATATTAGTTTCAACTTAAATTGATACCTTTTGGAATATTATAAATTATCAAATTTAAAAAACATAAATAATAAAAAAATATTTTAATATTAAGTACATATATAGAAAAGCTAAAATTAGATTAATTAAAGTATATAATATAACTAAATGAAAGTAATATAATGATCAAATGAGATGAGATTTATAGAGAAAAATTATTTTAAGCTAATGAGATTGAAAAACTAGAAAAAATGACAAAAATGATATAGAAATTTATATTTGAATATACAAAGTAGATCAAGTGTAACATTGTTTATTGTCAAATTGGATAGAATTTGAAATATTTCCTAAAAAATGAAAAAATATAATACACAATACTTTAAAATGATGAAATAAATATTTAATTTCATAGAGATTATTGAGATGTGTCCAACAATCTTTTCTTCACCTCAATTTGAAAACATTTTCAATTTCTACAAATTTCAATTATAAGTAAGAGTAACTTCTTTGATCAATAAAAGTAATAATGATCAAAATGTCTAGATAAAGGTGCCAAAGACATAGAAAATAAAATATTTTTAAATTTATAAATGAACACTTAATTTGATAAAACTTGTCTAGATAGCTTCAATGACTTTGTCCACTCTCAGTAAAACAAGCTTTAAAAATACTACTATTTAAAAAATCACATAAGAAAAACTAATGAAACATTTTTAACAACAAGTAAATCAATCTATTAAAGTTGGAATGGCATAAATTGAAGCCATATAATAGAGCTTAATCATAGTGACATAAATGCTTCATGAGAGGAGATATAGAGCCTCATAGTAATATAACCAAATCAAAGAGAAAAGATTTAAAAAATGAAATAAATTATTTGGGAAAGTTTCCATTTAAGATACTTAGGTGATTTAGTGTAAAATTATTGATCACAAAATTGTGTATAACTAAAAATATCTTATAAGGCATAAAAAATTACTTTAAAATAAAATAATTGAAAATATATAACTGAGTTTGCATTGGATAAAGGCCATTGAGAAAAGTCAAATGAAGTTTATTTCATCTCAAATTTGACCTCATTTGGAATTTTGGTTAATTACCAATAAAAAAAATATTAATAAATTATTATTTTAACATTAAGTAAATCTATATTAATGTTTAAATTAGATAAATTTAAAATAAGTAACTCAAAAGAAGTATGTGTAGTAACAAAGAAGGGGATTTAGCGTCATAATGTAATCTAACCAAATCAAAGGAAAAAATATGATAAATAAGACAAATAGTAATAGAAAGTTATATTCCAAGATATAAGAGAGATTGAGTGTAGCATTTGTTTCATCATGATTGGAACTTATTTAGAACTACCATATTACTAAAGTAAAGAGGTATATAAATCATAAAATTTTATTTTAATATTAACTAAATGTATTAAAAATCTAAAATAAGCTAAATTAATTCAATATAATATAACCACATTGGAGAGATGTAAAGTTGCATGTGAAAAGATTTCAAGTTACAATGTAATATAACAAAATTGAAGGAAAAACTTTGTAGAAAAAATTTAAAAAATATGTGAAAGCTACACTCCAAGATTTTGAGAGCATCATCATTGATCGTTGGATGTGATACGATTAAAAATATCTCCTAAAGCTTACAAAAACCATTAAATAATATTTAAAATTATAAAAATGAATATTTAATTAAAAGTGTAGAAGTCATTAAGATGAGTCCAACATTATTTTTTCTACCTCAACTTTGCCTTATTCAAAAATATTGTAAGTTGAATTTAAAAATTTGTAGAATTAATAATAAGTTATTATTTAAATATTTCATAAACAAATAATAAAGCTAAAATGAGATAAACTATACTAATGCAATATAACAAAATAAAAATTAGGTGAAGGTCTCATAAATAAATAATTTAAGTTTTATTATAATATGAATCAACAAAAGTGGAAATTTTGAAGAAATGTGACAACTTTTGTGGGAAAGTTATAATCTAAATATTATATGAATAAAAGTATCATCCTCAATAGAAAAATTAGGAAGGAATCAAGAAGTCTAATAAAATGCACCAAAGGACTAAAAAATAAAATATTAAAGATATAAAAATATATATATTTAATGCTATATAATTGATTGAGATGAGTCTACTTATGTTTACATCAACTCTATAAGATCTCATGAATAATTACTATGAATTAAAAAAATATTAAGAAAAAAATATGATAAATTATTATTAAAATATTTACTAAACTTCTAATAAAATTGTAATGATGTAAATAGAAGCAATGTAATATAACCAAATGAAAATGATGTGAAGTTGACATGAGAGGAAATTTAATGTTACATAGTAATATAATTATCAAAAGAGAGAAAGTTTAGCAATTTTGATAAATTATATGAGAAAATTTTTTTCCAAGATATTAGGGACAACAAGTGCATCATTATCGATCATCAAATAGCATGCAAACAAAATTTCCTCGTAAAACCTACAAAAATCCTAGAAAATAAAATTTTTAAAGATATAGAAATGAATATTTAGCAGCATATATTTTATTAAGATGAGTCTAATGATGTTTATTATTTCTGAAGTATATTGTTTGGAGTTATTATTAGTCCAATGATATTAAAGTATTATTTCAATAATAAGAAAAATATATCTTCTAACTAAAATAAGATAAATTTAAGAAATATAATACAATAATTTAAAGTTATATAAAGGTCACGCAAGAGGAAAATTATTGTTTTATTATGGTACACCAACTTAAAGTAAAAAGTTAGAAGAATGGGATAAACTTTATAGGAAAGTTTGTTTTAAAGAAATTAACATGCTAAAGTGTAATATCCTTATTAATCAAATCAAATAAAAATAAAAATACAAAAATGTTAGAAAACAAAATGCTCAAAAACTAAAAAAGATTATTTAATTGGATAGTGCACATACAGACTAGTCCAATGATGATTTTTTCATCTCAAGCAGCCCTCATTGAAAATTACTACAAACAAGGAAAAAAATAAGAATAAATAACAATAAATTATTATTTTAATAATGTGTAGATACAAATTATAGATGAAATGATATAAATGGAAACAATGTAATGTAACTTAATCGAAGTTATGTAAAGGTCATGCGAGAGGAGATTTGTGGTCACAAAGTAATGTAACCAAATCAAAATAAAACCTTGGAAGAAGTTTCACAAATTATGCAAGAATTTTATGTTGTAAAATAATTACTAGATCAGTAATAACAATCTAAATCATAAAATCATATATGAATCTTAATTTTTGCTAAAGTAAGGCAAAAAACTTTGAAAATAAAATATTCCAAAATATTGAATGAAATATTTAAATGAAAGGAGAACATAAACATGAGTAAAATGACTTTTGTTTTGACTAAATTAGACATTCTTTAGAATTTTCATGAAAAATTTAACAAGGTCAAACAATGACAAATTATTATTTAAATGTTATGTAAATGTATATTAAAAATGAAATAAATAGAATTTAAAAAAAATACTAGAAAAATCAAAGTAATGTAATGTCATTTGAGAGTATATTTAGACTTACATATTATCAAAAGCAATTTAAAGTAAAACATTTGAAAAAAACTAAAAATTATAAGGGCAAATTACATTCCAAGATACTAAGGAATTCTTAAATAAGGTATGAATAAAAAAATTTTATTATGAAAAAAATCAATGAAAATAAAATATTTAAAATACAAAAAATTGAATATTTATTTCAATAATGATCGTTGTGATGAATGAAATGACATTTGCTTTGTCTTCATTAGACTACATTTAGAATTAGTACGAATCATAATAGTAAATAAGAAAAAATAATAACAACCTATTATTCTAATATTAAGTAAGCATGTACTAAGTCTAAAATATGATAAATTGTAATAAAGTTATATAACAAAATCAATGTGAAAATTTTGATGGAATTAGTCAAAATTTATGAGAAAGTTACATTCCTTAATAATAAGGAGATCAAGTGTACCTTTTTTTACCATTAAGTTTGGTATGAATCGAAATGTTTCATCAATCATGCCAAACTACTAGAGGAACTATAATTAAAAAAAATAAAAACATTAATGTTTAGTAGTTAGAACTCATCGAGAAGATTCTAACGACATTTTTATGCCATGATCAAACGTATTTTGGAACTACTTTTAATTTTGAAGTAAAAAAGCATAAGAAAGAATAAAATATTATTTTAATGCAAAGTAAATATATTTTAAATCCTAAAATAGATAAATTCAAGAAATATAATTTAACAGAATCAAAGAAATGTAAAGGTCACATAAGAAGAAAATAATATTTACATGGTAATAAAACTAAATAAAAGAAAAACAATATTATAAATGAGATAAATTGTAGAGAAAAATGATATTGCAACTACTGAAAGATCGAGTGGAATATACTCATTTCTTAACTCATGTACAATTCAAATATCTCCTATTGAGTGTAAAAAACCTCCAAAATGAAAATTTTTGAAATAATTTAAATTAATATTTAATTAGATTGAACTGGTTGAGGCGAATCCAAAGCATTTTCACTCATTTCAAGTAGAACTCATTTGGAATTTCTAAAAATTACAAAATTAAATATTTGTAATACAAATTATTATTTTAATTTTAAGTAATTATATATTAATGCTAAAATAAGATAAATTAAAAATTATTTAATATAATTTAATCAATGTGATATTAAGGTTACACAAGTTGAAAATTATAATTTTATAGGAAGGAGATCCGATGTAAAACTTTCAGTCAACAAATCAGGTACAAATGATATGACCAATAAAGTGTACTAGTAACTGAGAAAATAAAATTTTTAAAGTGATAAAAATGAATATTTAATTGGATATAGATGGTTAAGATGTGTTCACAACCTTTGTTTCATCCTAATTGGATATATTTGGAATTACTATAAATTATGTAAGTAAATAAAAATAATAATAATAAATTATTATTTTAAAAATAACTAGATATATATTTTAAAGAAAAAATGAGACAAAGTTGAACAAAGTAATACAACTAAACAAAAGTAATATAAAGGTCATAAGAAAGCATAATTAGGCTTCCACAGTAATATAACAAAATAAAAGTGAAAATTTAGAGAAATTAGACAAATTGCACTAGAAATTTTCATTCAAAGATATTAAGGGTTGATGTGTAGTATTCTCGATCATCAAATAAAGTAAGAATAAAAAAACCACGAAAAATATGCCAAAATCTTGGAAAATATAATAGTTAAAAAATGTTGAAATTCATATCTAAATGGATAGTACTTGTCTAAATGACTGGAGTAATGCTTCTTTCTTGTAAAGTAGACCTCGTCTGAAATTAAAACAAATTACTAAATTAAGCAAATAATAAATTATTATCTCAAATTTTTTATATATATGTTAAAGCTAAAATAAGATTAATTGAAGCAAGTACTGTTACAAAATTGAAGCAAATTAATGGTCACACGAGTTGATAATTGTTTTTCCATTGTAATATTACGAAATGAAAGAAAGACATGGAGAAAAGTAAATATTACCTTAAAGTTGCATTAATTGATACTTAAATGCCAAGTGTGCCATCATTTATCGCCAAACAAGAAACAAGACATAACATCTCCCTAAGCTTGTAAAAATAATAAAAAATATTTAAAAACATATAAAAGAAGATTATTTAATTAGATAAAGCTAGTCGAGACAAGTCCAATGGCATAAGGTTTTCTTGATGAGGCCTTGTTGGAAAAATTATAACTAATTTAACTAAATAAGAATAAATAATGACAAATTATTATATAAATGAAATATATATATATATATATATATATTAAAGCTAAAATGATTCAAATTAAAAAATTGAAATACAACTAAATTGAAGCACTGTAAATGTCACATGAGGAAATTTTCATTTTCAAATTAATATAAACTAATTAATGATAAAGCTTTAAACAAATCAGACAAATTATAAATGAAAGTTGCATTCCAAGATAATATGAAGATTGAGTGTAATGTTGTCTTTCATCAATTGAAATACAAATCAAAATATCTTGCAAAAAATGCTAAAAGTTTAGAATATTAAATATTTAAAAATGATAAGGAAATATTTCCTAGTGTAAAGCTCATCAAGATGATTAAAACAACATTTATTTCATCTCATTTAAACATCAATTGAAAAAACTTCAAATGACAAAATTAAATAAGCATAAAAATTATTAATTACAATTTTAATATTAACATAATATATATAAAAAATGAAGTAAGTTAAAATGAAGAAATGTAATATAACCAAGTTAAAGCAAAGTAAAGGTCAAAAAGAAATTTCAATTGGATAGAGCTTGTAAAGATGAGTGCAATGACTTCTGTATTTTGTTGATTACACCTTATTTTAATTTTTTATGAATTATTGATCTAGAAAACATAATAATAATAAATTAATATTTTTATTTTGTGAGGGTATCTGTTGTAGTAGAAAAAAATTAAATTGAAGGAATAAAATATAACTGAATTGAAGCTTTACAAGGGTTATAAGAAAGGAATTACAGTTTTGCAATATGGTGGTCGACTATAAACCCCATGACTAAAAAATCTGGTACATATCGATATGTTTGATAAACCCTACAAAAACTCAAAAAAATAAAATAATTTAATATACAGAAATAGATGTTTAATTTGATAGACCTTGCAAGGATGTCTCCAAAAAAATTTGATTCACAACAATTAGACACATTCTCAATTGTTGCAATATACCAAAGTAAATAAGCATACTTACATTAATATTATAGCTAAAAGTAAATTTATTTGATGCTAAAAATAACATAAATTGAAACAATATAATATAAAAAAATCAAAGCAATGTAAAGGGTACAAATGTGGGGAATTATAGCTTTGTAGTAATACAACAAAGTTGAGGAAAATATTAAGAGAAATAGGAAAATTTGTATTGGAAAGTTGCATTCATGATAATGAAGTGATCAATTACTTGATCCCCAATCATCAAAATAGGTATGAGTACAAATGCCCATAATGTTTCTAAAAACCCTACAAAATAAATTGTCCAAAAATATAAAAATTATTATTTAATTGGATGTAACATGTATGGCAAAGTTTGAAGACCTTTCTTTTATCTAAATTGGACCTAATTTGGAATTACTACAAAATATAAAATTAAATAAACATTAATAATAATAATAAATGATTATTTTCATATTGAATAAATAAATGTTAACTTGAAAATAATAAAATCTAAAGCAATGTAGTATAATTAAATTGAAGCGCTACAAAGGTCACATGAGAATTACATAGTAATAAAACCTGTGAAAGCCAAAACGTTTGAATAAATCAAATAAAATGCATGGGAAAATTTCATTCCTTGTTACTTTGGTGATCGAGTGTAACATTCTCAATTGTTAGGCTAGGTTATACTCAAAAGGAATCATAAAGCATGAAAAAATAATAGAAAATATATTTAAAATTATAAAAATAATACTCAATATGATAAGACTAATTAAGACAAGTATAATGACATTTGTTTCATCAGAAATGGATCTCATTTGTAAATTTTATGAATTACAAAAACAAATAAGCCTAAGTTTAAACAAATTTTTATTAATTAAATATAGATTACATTCAAAATAAGATAAATTAAATAAATGTCATATATCAATTAATTAAAGTGAAACATTCGAAGACATGAAAAAAATTATACAAGGAAGTTGAATACCATGATAATGAGGCCATTTAGAGTCACAAAGTCAATCATCAAATGAGGAACAAATTGAATTATATTGTGAAGCATACAAAAATAATAAAAAAATAATTACTCAAAAATATAATAACTGACTTTTCATTTGATAGAGCATGTCAACATAGGTGGAATGGCATTTTTTTGCTTCGATTTAACCTCGTTTGGGATTACAATAAACCCATAAACAAAAATGAGAATAAAAATTTTTTAATAATAATTTATGTATTATTTAAACATATATTAAGCAAAAATAATATAATTCAAAATAATGTGATATAACAAAATCAAAGGAATGTAAAGGTAATAGTAAAAATGAATCAATCTTTCTTAGCAATATATCCAAATCAAAGTAAAAAAATTTGAGAAAATGAATTAGATAATACGAGAAAGTTACACTCCAAGATAATAAAAAAATTTAGGGTACTGTCCTCAATTTTCAAATTAGGTACCAATGAGATGGATCATAAAGAGAACCAAATCCTTATTGAGATGAGTCAAACGATATTTTATTTCCTCTCAATCAAGCCTTGTTTGGAATTGAAGCCATGAAAAGATCATATGAGAGCAAAATTAGAGTCACAAAACAACATAACCAAATCAAAGCAAATCATTTGATAAAATGACATTAACTCTATTAGAAAGTTATATTCTTAGATACTAAGGGATCAAGTGTAATGATCTTGATCATCAAATAAGCTGTAAAACTAAATATCTCATAAATCTTGCTAAAATCCTTAAAGACAAAAAATATAAAAATAAAAAAAGAATATTTTGTTGGATATAGGTCATTAAGAATGACCCAATGACATTTTTTTGCAAAATTTGACCTCAATTGAATTTTTAGCAAATTACCAAAATAAATAAGGTATTATAGTAAAAATAATTACTATTTGAACATTAGGTAAACTTTTATTAAAGCATAAATGAGAAAACATAAAGAAATGTAGCATAAAAAAAGGGTCATAAATGTTACATGATACAAGGTTTTTTAGTTATATACTAATATAATAAAATCGAAGTAAAATTTTTGCCAAAATGACATAAGTTGTACATTAAAGATACACTTTAAGATATTACAGAGATTTTTTGTAATATCCTCATTCGTCAAATAAAGTATGAAAAAAATGTATGATAAAACTTGCCAAAACTATAAAAAATATGTTGTATAAAAAATATAAATTTGAATATTTGGTTATAAAAAGCTTGTCGAGATGAGTTTAGTGATGTTTATTTGATTATAAAAAAATAAAATTAGCTAAAACTATCAATTATCAAAGTAAATAAGTATAAATAATAACAAATTATTATTTTTACTTTAAAAGAAATTGATAATAAACTTGATATGAGATAAGTTTAAGTAAAATAATATATCCAAAATAAAGTGTATAAAGTTCAGATGAGAAGGGGTTACAACTACATAGTGGTATAACAAAATCAAAGCAACAATTCAATCAAAATTACATTAACTGTTGTGGGAAGTTCGATTCAAAGAAACTAAGAAGATCAAGTGCAATATACATGATCATAAAAAAGTTTACAAAATAAAATGTCAAATAAGTCTTGTTAAAGACATAGAAAAAATATTTTAATATACAAAATTGAATATTTAATGAGATAACACTATTTTGGAGCAGTCTAATGAGATTTATTTTGATCTTGCTTGATCTACCTTCAAAATGAATACAAACTAAAAATAAATAGCTATAAATAATAATAAATTATTATTTCAACATTAAGTATATATTAAAAGATTAGATAACATAAATTGAAGTAATGTAATATAACAAAATAAAAGTTGTGTAAATGTCACACAAAATTTATTTTTAGTTACATAATAATATAAGCAAATCAAAGTTAATAATTTGAACAAATAGAATAAATGAATGAGAAATTTTCTTCTCAAGATACCTTAGGGATAAAATATAACATCATCTATCCTTAAGTTAGGTATGAATCAAAATGTCATATAAACCTTGCAAAAACACTAAAAAAGAAAATATTTTAAAATATAAAAAAGAATATTTAATTGGATAAAGGTTGTTTAAAAAAGCCAACTATGTTTCTTTCTTCACTATCATACCTTTTTTTGAGTTATATAATAAATTACAAAGTTAAATAAGTAAAAACAATTTGAATTTTTTTAATATTAATTAACTTTATATATATATATTAAAGTTAAAATGAGATAAATAAAAAAATGTAATCTAACAATATCATTACATTGTAAAAGGACTATAATAAATATTTATTGATACGTAGTAATTGTTTTAAATCAAATCAACATATTTTAATAAATAAGATTAATTATATATGAACATTTCATTCCAAGAAACTATGTTATTCAAAATAAATTCCTTGATCATCAAATAAGGTACAGATTAAAATGCTCCTTAAGTATGCCAAACTCAAAGAAAATGAAATATTTAAATATTAAAAAAAGAATATTTAAATGTATATCACAAGCTAATAGTGTGCAACAACTTTTTTTCCTCTTGATCAAAACTCCTTTAAGATTAATGTGAGATACCAAAACAAATTAATATATCAAAATAAATTATTATTTTATTATTAACAAGATATATATTAAAGATAATATATGATAAAATAATGTAATGTATTATAATCAAATCATAATATTGTAAATGTCATAAGAGATTTGATTTAGAGATATGTAATACTATGAGCATATCAAAATGAAATATTTGGTGAAATGATATAAATGGTATAAGAAAGTTGTATTTTGAAATACTAAGGGAATCAAGTATTACATCCTTGATTATGAAATTAGTTATAAATCAAAATGAATAGAAAAACATTTTCAAAAAAAAAGTAAAAAAGTTTTAAAACATAAAAATAAAATTTTAATTTGATAGAACTCATTTAGACAAGGCCAACAACTTTTATTTATTCTTCATTAGACTTTCTTTCAAAATTCCACCAATTAGAAAATTAAACTAGAATAAATATTAACAAATAATTTTTTAAACAATAAACAATTATATATTAATGGTAAAACAAGATATGTTGATGTAATGTAGTTATAAAAAAAAGAAGTGATCACACGAGTTGTGAGATCTTGTCACATAGAAATAACATCAAAATAGAGAAAAAAATTGTGAAATTAACTCACAAAAAGTTTGTAATAATCTCAATTATTAATCAGGTATAAATCACAATGACTTGTAAAACATGCCAAAAACATAGAAAATAAAATATCTAAAAAATAAAAAAATCTAACTAAATATAGCTTATTAATTGGATGATTATTTTGGCACACACATACCTCAATTGGAAATACTATGAGTTACCAAATGAATAAGCATAAAAAGTAATAAATTAGTAATTTTATATCACATAAATATATATTAAAGTAAAAAAGTGCTAAATTGAAGCAATGTATTATATCTAAATAAAAAAAATGCCAAAAAATTTAATGAATTGAGATAAGTTGCATAAGAAAGTCATATTCAAAAAAACCAATGAGATAAAGCCTGTTGTCCTCGATCAACAAATTAGATATGAATCAAAATAACTTGGAATGCTTGCAATAATCATGGAGAAAAATATTAAGGAAAATAGAAATGAATTATTCATCAGATTGAGTCCGTCATAAAGACATGTCCAATAATATTTGCTTTTTTTGAGTTTGACTTTGTTTTCAAATTATTGTGAGATATGAGAATAAATAAGCATAAATAAAAATAAACAATTAATGAATATTAAATAAATATCTTTTAAAGCTTAAATGTCATAATTTAAAGAAATATAATTGAACAAAACAAAAGAGTTGTAAAGGTTTTTTATGAGAAGATTTTTGAGATACATAGTGATATCAAAAAATCAAAGAAAACTTGAAGAAATCATACAAGTTGAATAGGAAAGTAACATTGCATTGTACTAAAGAGTTGTTGTGCAACATCCCTTATTTCCAAATAGGCTATGAATTGAAATGTGTCATAAATCATAAAAAACTATAAGAAATTATATTACTAAAAATAGAAAAAAAATTATTTAATTTGATAGTGCTATTTAATTGAGTTAAGCAACGTTTGTTTCATCTCAATGCGATGTCATTTAAAATTACCACAAATAATAAAAGTAAATTAGCATAAATAATAATAGATTATTATTTTAATATTAAGTAAATATTTAGTAAGCTAAAAATAAGATAAATTCAAGCGATGTGATATAACTAAAACAAAGGGATGTAAAAGTCACACTATTGGGGTTTAAAACTACATAGTTATATAACTAAACGAAAGAGAAATTTGAAAAATCAAAATAAATTATATGAGAAAGTTGAATTCAATGAAACTAAGGAGATCTAGTGTAACCTTCTTGATCATCAACTATTGTATGAATCAGACTATCACTTAAAGCATGACCAAGTCATAGAAAATAAAATTATTTAAAAAAGTAATAATTAGAAATTAATTAGATGGAGATTGTTGAGAGGAGCTTGATAAGTTTCATCTTCATAAGACCTATTATAGAATTTATGTTAATTACCAAAATAAGATAAATTGAAGTAATGTAATATAGCAAAATAAAGGCATTGTAAAGGTCTTACGATAGGGTAACTCGAGTTTCATTGTAACATATCAAAATCAAAGTAAATAAAAGTTATATTCTAGGATACTAAAAAGATAAATGCAGCAACATTGATCATCATATTAGGTATGAATCAAAATATATCATAAAGCATCCATAATAACTAGAACATTAAACATTTAAAAGAGAGGAATGAATGTTTAATTGGATAGACCTTATCAAATGAGTCAAATGATGTTTGTTTTGTCCTGATTGAAGCCATTCACAACAAAAAGAAATTACAAAGCAAATAAGTTGACAAAATAATTAGTTATAACTTTAACATTAAGAGAAACTATATTAAAGCATAATTGAAATAAATTGAAGATTCTAATAAATTAAAGAAAAAGCAATATAAAGTTCACATGAGAAGTGATTTAAAGTTACACAATAAATAACCAAATCAAAGTGAGAAATTTCAAAAGTGAGATAAATTATGCGAGATAACCACATACCAAGATATTAAGGTCATCAAGTGCATGATCTTCAACTATCAAATAAAGTATGGATCAAAATATCTCATAAGAGATAAAAAAATATGTAAAATAAATTATTTAATATTATATAAACGAATATTTAGTAAGCATAAGAGCGTCAAGATGAGTCCATCAACATTTGTTTCATCTTTATTGGTCGTCCATTGGAATTAATGTAAATTACCACAATAATATGTAAAAATCATATTGAATTTTTAACTTAATAACAAGTAAATGTTTATTATTAATGAAATGACACAAATTTAATCAATATATATAAGTAAATCTAAATGATGTAAAGCTTAAAAAAGAGGAGAATTATAGTTTCATAATAATATAACAAAATCAAAGCAAAAATTTTGAGCAATTGCAATAACTTATCTAGGAAAATTTCATTCATAAATACTATGATAATCAAGTGTAATAAAAATAAATGTTGAATTTCATATTGTTCAATTAGATGAATAAAATGATGTTTGTTTTGTCGCCATTCAATCTTCTTTAGAATTACCTCACATTAAAAAAAAGGAGTAAGAAATTTGAAAAATGGCATAAATTGAATATAAGAATTTTTCTTAGGGTACTATGAAGATTGAGTGTGTTGTCCTTGGTGGTAATGTCATATAAAGGATTTTGAGGGTCATATCATCTGTTGTGTAATCTAGTACAAATAAAATTATCTTGTAAAGAATGTAAGAACACTATAAAGTAAAATATGTTGAAAATATAAAAGTATATGTTTAATTCTATAAAACTAATGAGAAGAGTCCAACGACATTTGCTTCATCTTTATTAAACATCGTTTGGAATTAAAGTATAATGGCGAAATTATCAAATAAAAGTAAAAACAATGAAATAATGAGATTGCAAGAGCTACATTTAAAGATACTAAGTTGATCAAATGTAATATCATCGATCTTGAAATAAGATATGAATCGATATATTTCATAAAATGTGCAAAACCTTAGAAAAACTTTTAAAATTATAAAATTGAATATTTTATTAAATATAGCTTGTCAAGAAGAGTTTTATGGTGTTGTTTCTATTGAATCACACATTCTTTTGAACTATTACAATTTACTAAATTAAATAACAAAAAATGATAATGAATAATAATTGAATATTAAGTCAATATATATTAAAGTGAAATGATATAAATAGAAGTAATTTAATATATTCAAATCAGACTGATGCAAATGTCATATGACAAGATTTTAGAAAATAAAATATTTAAAATATCTTAAAAAAATAATTTTTAATTGAATAATGATCAATGAGATTATTTGAATGACATTTGTTTTTACTTGATCACACCTAAATTCCAAATAAAATTTAATATTAAATATTAAAGCTAAAATGAGATAAATTGAAGCAATGTAATGTAACAAAATCAAAGTCATATAAAGCTCACACAAGTAGGGAATTAGAGTTTGATTGTAATGCATTCAAATCAAAGAAAAAAATTTTAAAAAAATGTGATAAAATGTATAAGAAAGTAGTAATCCATATACTAAAAATTGAAGGTGACCTTGATCATGAAACTGGATAAAAATTTAAACATATCTTACAAACCATGGAAAAATCATAGAAGATAATTGTTTGAAAGAATAAAAACGAATATTTATAGCATAAATATCATTAGCACGAGCCCAACAACAATAATTTCATCTCGTTCAAACCTTGTTTTAATTTGTTGCAAGTTAGCAATGTAAAAATTCATAAATAATAGTAATTATTTTCTTAATATTAAATAAATATATATAAAGGTTGAAACGAGATAAATTGAAGCAATGCAATATAAAAAAATCAAGATGATGCGAAGGTCACATGAAAGGAGACTTAGAGGTACATAGTAATATAACTAAATCAAAGTAAAAAATTTGAGTTAAAGAAATCAATTATAGAGCAATATGGTATTCGAAGACATTAAAGAGAAAATGCAACGTTCTAATTCATCAAAACCCAAGGGAATATTTAAAAAATATAAAAATTAAATTTTTTTGATTCTCCATTAGGATGAATGAATAACATTTTTTTATTCTACATCAAATCTTTTTCAGAATTACAATAATTTATAAAAATTAAATAAGTAGAAAAAAATAACTTTTTATTTTGATATAAATTAAATTTATGTCAAGGTTGAAATGAGTTCAATTGAAGCAATAAAATATAACCAAATCAATGCAATGTAAAGGTCACATCATAAGAGAATTATAATTTATTCAAACTGAAGGAAAAACTTTTGATAAATAAGATTAACTATGAAACAAGGTTGCATTCTATGATGCTAAACAAATTGAGTGTAATATTCTTAATCATCAAAATAGATATGATTCAAATATCTTATAAAGCATGCAAAAAAAATAGAAAATAAAATATTTAAAATTAAAAAACATTAATTTTACTTAACCAAGCTCATTAGTGTTGTCCAATGGAGTTTGTTTTTTTGATCAAATCTAGTTTGCAATTATTATAAATTACCAAGTAAAATAATTATAAATACTAAAACATTTATTTTTATTATAAATTAAATATATGTTAATGCTGAAATGATATGAGTTAAGGAAATATACCACAACCAAATGAAAGTGATGTAAAAGAAAGGAGTGGAGAATTATAGTTTCATAATGATATAACCAAATGTATGTAAAACATCTAAAATATGATGTAAATTATATGGGATGTTTGCGTTCTAATACACTAAGGCAATCATTTATATCATTTATGACAGTTAAATTAGGTATCAATCTAACCTCTTGTAAATCATCCAAAAAACCTAGAAAATAAAATATATAAAATAATAAAAATGCATATATAACTATGTAGAGCTCATTGAGGTTTGTCATATGACATTCTTTCTCTCCAGTGATCCTCATTTGGAATTACTCTATATAAGCAAATTGAATAGGCATCAATATTAATAAATTATTATCTTAATTTTGAGTACGTGTGCATTAAAGTACAAATGAGACAAACTCATGCAACATAATATAACCAAATCAAAGAAAGTAATTTGTAATAATCTTATAAATTTTATAAGAATATTAAATTACAAGATAATTAAAATATTTAATTGAACATGCTCATTTGTCAAATCAAGTATGAATAAAAATATCTCATAAATTATACAAAAACCTTAGAAAATTAAATAATTAAAAATATAATAATAACTTTTTAATTTATTTGAACTCATTGCGATTAACCCAACTATATTTGTTTCATCTTGATGAATCCACATTTAGAATAACTATTAATTACTAAACAAACTAATCTTAAAAATTAATAAATTACAATTTTCATATTAAACAAAAATATATTAATGCTAAAAACGATATAACCAAAAGATATCTTATACTACCAATTAAAAGTAAAGGTCACATGAGTGTAGAATTAGATAAACTATACTAGATTGTTGCATTCAAAGATATTAAGAAGGCCAGGAAAATCATCCGCAATTGTCAAATAATGTACAAACAAATTCATTTAACATTAAAGAAGGCCATGTTTTGGATGTGTACAAATTACTAAAGTTAAAAAAGCATAAATAATAATAAACTATTATTTTTTAATATTAAATGAATTTATATTGAAGCTAAAATACGATAAATTTAACAAATGTAATATAACGAAGTCAAGGCAATGGAGAGATGACAAATGAGGAGATTGAGTTGCATAATAATAAAACAAAATTAAAGTAAAAAATATTCTAAAATATGAAACTAAATGTTTAATTAGATAAAGCTTATCGAGTTAGGTCTCATGATATTTTCCCCATCATGGTGGGATCTAGTTATGAATTACAATGAATTTTCAATGTGAAAAAGCATGAACAAAAAATATTGTTTAGTACTAAGAAAATAACTATTAAAGCCAAAATATGATAAATTAAATAATTATGATATTAAAAAATCAAAGAAAGGTAGTGGTCACATAGGAAAATATTTTGAGTTAAATAATAATATCAAAAAATTAAAAGAGAAGTTTTCAAGAAATAAGAAATTTGCTTTAGAAAATGTTTATTACAAAATAATAGGGAGATGAGTGTAATGTTCTCAATTCTAAAATATGAGTAATTAAGAAATTTCATAACACTCCTAAAAGTCATAAAAAATAAAATATTTAATAATATAAAAATAAATATTTAATTAGAGAGATTGTTTATACCAATTACTAACAGTTATTTCTTGTACATCATAACTCGTTTTGAATTACTATGATTACCAAATTAATTAAAAAAATAATAGTAAATAATTATTCAAATATTAAGTAATTATACCTTAAAGCTCAAATGTATTCAATCAAAGTTTTATAATTCAAATAAATTAAAATGATGTAAAGGTTGTATAAGAGGATAATTAGAATTTCAGAACAATGTTTCCAAATAAAATTGAAGATTTTGAAGACAATAGATAAATTTTAAGGGAAAGTTGATTAAAACATATTTTGTAGATTGAGTGTAACATTTTGTATCATTAAATGTGCTACAATTCAAAAAACTAAAAAAGAACCCGAAAGTTTTAGAAAATAAAATATTTGGAAATATAAAAAATGAATATATAATAAGATTGGGCTTACTAAGATGAGTCAATAATGTTTACTTCATCTTTATTATAACTCACTTGGAGTTATTACAAATTTCTAAAATAAATAATTATTAATAGAAATAAATTATCTTTTTAACATTATTCAAACATATATATATATATATATATATTAAGATAAATAGAAATAATTTACTTTAACAAAATCAAAGAAAAAACTTTTAAGAAATGTGATAAATAGAAGTTGCATTGAAAGATAGAAGAAAAGTAAGTGTAACAACCTCAATCAAAATATTATATGTCAATAAAAATGTCTCATAAATCATGCATAAATTATAGAATAGTGCTCATTTATATAAGTTTAACGGTGCTTGTTTCATCTCGATGTGTCTCATTTCAAATAAATGCAAATTATAAAACTAAACAAGAATAAATAATAATAAAAAATAATTTAAATACTTAAAATATATATACTAAACTAAAAAAAGATAAATTGAAGCAATATTATATAACCAATAGAAAGTGACATAGAGGTCACATAAGAGTAGCATTATAATTTCATAGTAATATACTTAAAATCAAAGAAAATTATTTGATGAAAAGAGAAGAAAAATATGAGAAAGTTGAATTTTAAGAAACCAAGAAAATCAAATGTAAAATTATTAATTATCAAATTAGGTAATAATCAAATTTTCTCATAAATCAAGAAAAAAATTAAAGAAAATTAGATACTTATATATAAAAAATTAAATAAATATTAAATTAGTTAAAGCATATTAAGATGAGTCTAATGATATTTTTTATCTCATTTAGACCTATTTTACAAGTACTAAGAATTACAAATGTAAACAAGATAAAATAATAATAAATTATTATTTAATATAAACAAATAAATATTATAACTTAAATGAGATAAATTGAAGCAATGTAATATAATTAAAATAAATTATTATAATGGTCACTTTAGTGTTGAATTAAAGTTTAATAGAAATATAACCAAAAGAAATAAAACTTTTGAAGAATCAAATAAGTTATTTAACATAGTTACATTCTAAGATACTAATGATATTATTTGTAACATCGTTGATTATTAACTCATGAGTGAATTGAAATGTCTTATTAAGTATCCCAAAATACTAGAGTATAAAATATTTTAAAAAAATATCAAAATAAATATTTAATTTGATAAAGCTTCTTGATATAGTCCAAAGTCATTCATTTCTTCTCTATCTTACCTAATTTAGAATATAGTGAATCATAAAAATAAAAAAATAATAAATAATAATAAATTATTATTTTTAAATTATATAAATATATGTAAAAGAATAAATTAAATTTTTTGAAGAAAAATCCCAATAGAAAAAAAAATATAAAGAAATGAGATTAATTATAAAAGAAAGCTTTACTTCGAGGTGCAAAAAAATCAAGTGTTGCATCTGTAACCATTAAGTCAGGTATGAATAAAAATAATTTATAAAGTGTGCCAAAATATTAGAAAATAAAATGTTTAAAAATATGAAGTTTAATATTTAATTGGATAGATCTCGTCAAGTCTCGTCCAACGATACATGTTTCATCTTGATGATATCTCATTAGAAATCAACATAATTTAAAATTTTAAACAAGCATAAATAAAATAAAAATATAATTTTAAAATTAAATAATTAATTATTATAGTTGAATTAAGTTAAATAGAAGTTAAGCAACATAACAAAATTAAAAGCATGACAAGGTCATATAAGAAAAGGTTTATAGTTATGTGGTAATATAACAAAATCTAAGTAAAACAATTTATAGAAATTTGAGAAAAATTGTATGATAAAGTTTTATTCCAAGATAATAAGGAGATCAAGTATAACATCCACCATCGTTAAATTTGGTTGAATCAAAATCCATTTTAAAGCTTACGAAAAGTATAGAAATTAAAATATACTAAATATTAAAATTAATATATAATTAAGATATAGTTCATCAAGATGAGTATTACAATATTTGTTTTACCCCCATTGGGCCTTAATTAAAATTATTTTGAATAACCAATTTCATAAAAAATAAATAATAAATAAACTATTATTTCAATATTATGTGAATATATATTAAACATGAAATGGGTTGAATTGGGAAAAGGTAATACAACATAATTAAAATGATGTAAATGTGATTCTAGAAGTGAATTGGAGTTTCTTAGTAATATATAGAAATCAAAGCAAAAAATTTGAGAAACTAGATAAATTATATGTAAAAGTTACATTCCATACTTTGAAGATGAAGTGTAACATTCTTGATAATCAAATAAGGCAGAATCAAAATGTTTTGCAAAGCATCCAAAAACCTTATAAAATAAAATTTTTCAAAAAAAATATAAAAGTTTAATATATCGAATTTGATAAAGCTCTTCACGATGAGATCGATGAAGTACTCTTCGTCCCATTTGAACCTTATTTGGAATTTTTTTAAATTCCATAAAAGAAAAATTAAAAAGATGTTATTAATTTAATGTTAAAAAAATATTACTGCTGACAAATAAAATAAATTAAAAAATTATAAATAAATAAAATAAGCTAATATAGAGGTCACACGATATGAGGTTTATAATGTCATAGTAATTTAGTGAAATCAAAGTGAAAAAATTTAATTAAATTGATAAATCTTGTGGGGAAGTTTTATTCCAAGATGTTAAAAGAGATTGTGTGAACATTCTCAATTGTGAAAATAAGTGTGAATCAAAATATTTTCATAAAGTATGGCAAAATTTGTTTAAATTAAATATTTAAAAATTTAAAAAATCAATTTTTGTTGTGGCAAATCTCCTTCAAGTGAGTTCAATAATATTTGTTTCATCACAATGAGACATCATTATGAATTACATAGAATTACAAATTTAAATTCCTCTTTATAAGAACAAACTATTACTAAAATATTATTTAGATATATATATATTAAATATAAAGTAAGATAAACTAAAGAAACGTAATAGAACCAAAAAAGTTAGGAAAAGATCACATAAGAGAAGATTTTTAGTTTCATAGCAGCATAATAACATCAAATAAAAAATTTTAAAAAATTAGTAAAATTTTGCCAGAAATTTTTATTCCAGGATAAGGGGACAATAAGTAGAACAACCTTAATCACCAAATCATTTGTGCTTTGAAATATCAAGTGAAGCATTGAAAAGTCTTGGAAAATAAGCCTTTTAAAAATATTAAAATTGAATCTTTAAATAAAATTAGTTAAAATGACTCATAAAGAATGTCAAAAGGCCATAAAATAAATTATTCAAAATTGATATTTATTTTACTAGAGTTCATCGAGGACTGTCCAATGAGATTTTCTTTAATTTGATTAGATCTTGTTGTGAATCACTAAATTGATTAAGCATGAATTATAATAAATTATAATTTTGATATTAAATAAATATATACTAAATTGAATTTTGATAAATTCAAGTAATATAATGGAAAAAAATAAGTAATTTGAAGGTTACATGAAAGAAATTTTTGACATACAAAGTAATATCAAAATGCTAAAGTGAAAACATTTAATTAATGACAAAAATTATTCGAGAAAGTTGCACTTTGAGATACTATGGAAATCGAGTCCAATATTATTGTTCATCAAATTAAGTACTATCAAGATGCAATACTAAACATCATGAAATGCAACAAAAAAAATAATATAAATACATAAAAATGAATATATAATTTAATAAAACCTATTAAGGCAATTAGAAGAAAGTTTGATTCATCACTGTTAAATGGGAGAACTAAAGTAATGTAATATAACCAAACCAAACTAATGTTAAGGAAACACAAGTGAAGATTTAGAGTTATGTAGTAACATAATCAAATAAATGGAAGAGAAAAATTTTTTAGAATAAAAAACTTGTATAAGAAATTTGTATTCTATGATGCAAAGGAGATAAAGTTTAAAATAATTGAACATTTAAAATTAATATTTAATTAAATATAGCACATTAAGACTAGTCCAACAATGTTTGTTTTGTCTCCATCAAGCCAACTTTGTCATTTTTGCAAATTATCAAAGAAATTAAATATAAATAATAAAAAATTATTATTTTTTATTTTTAAGTTGAAACATATAAAAGTTGAAATGACACAAATAAAAGGAATATAATACAATTAGAACAAAATGATTTAAAGATCACATTATAAGAGAATTAGAGTAAGATAATATTATAAAAAAAAGTTTAGGAAAATGTATTAATTTTGTGAGAATGTTGCATTCCAAGATATTAATAAAATTGAAATGTCTAGCAACGAGTGCCAATGTCTTGAAAAATGAAATATTTAAAAAATATTTTAAAATGAGTTTTTAATTAAAGTAATAAATTAAAAATACTACAATTTTGAAAATTTAAAAATCATATATAATAATAAATTATAATTTATAAATTAATTAAACACATAAAAAAGCTAAAATGAGATAAATTAAAGCAAGGTAATATAAGTAAATTAGGGGGATGAAAAATTCATAGCAGAAAATAATTTGACTTTCATATTAACATGACCAAAATAAAAAAAATTTGTACAAAAGAAATAACTTATGTGGAAAAACTTTATTTGAAGATTTTGAGGAGATTGAATATAACATTCTCAATTGTTAAATCATCTATGAATCAAAATTTTCTTGTTAAATGTACCAAAATATTATAAAATAATATATTTAAAAATTTTAAAAAAAAGGAACATATAATTGGAAAGTGCTTGTGAAGATTTGTTTAGCAACATTTGTTATCTTGATTAAACCTAGCTTTGAATTATTATCATTTAATGAGGAGTACAAGAAAAAGAGAGAAAATAGAGTAGATAATGAGAACAAATAAAGAAGTGAAAGAGTGAGAGAAATGAGAATATAGAGAGAGAAAAAGGAGACAAAGGGAAAACAAAATATAAAGGGATAAGGAATGGAGTGAAAAGTAAGAGAGTTATAATAGAAGAGAAAAGGAATTATGAGAATGTGAGAGAGACTAAGATAAAAAGAAAAGTTGAGAGAGAAATAGTTTAGAAAAAAGATAAATTTTAGTAATCAAGTAATTAATATTTAATAAATTTTGCAAATTAATTATATATAATATTAATTAATTTTAAAATATAAAAATAATGAAGTTTACTATAATTTAGTATATTACAATTATTTAAAGGATATATTTAATATATTTTTATTCATTCATATAATTAAAAATGTTATTTAAATAATAAATAATATCATTATTCCAATACATTTTCATCATATCAATTAACATAAATAATAAATATTAAAAAGTTTACACTAAAATATAATACTATATTTCTAATATTCTATAATATAATATAATAAATAAATTTAAATGCCAATTTATCATAATTGATATAAGTTATTTTACTGAAAAATAAATAATATTAAAGGAATTATTTTATAATATGAATTGATAAAGATGTTAGAAAATTTATATTAATAATTTTTCATTAAAATTGTGGTTATAAATTACCATTTATAATAACTTTTTTTATAAAATTAACTTTTTATTTAAAGTCGTTGTCTTTCACTAGAAAGAATTTTATGAAAAAAATATGTGCAATACGAGTGATCCTCAAAAGTTCAACCAACTAAATACTGCTCCCACTTATGCATGCTCAACTTTGGTTTTCTAATAAGAGCTAGTGTTATAATGCTAATGGTGGTACATATGCAAACAAAAGGAAACAATCAAAGTTGTGTCATTAGTGTTTTAAAGGTAATAAAACATTTTTTATATTTTCCAAATTATCATGCATATGAACTAATAAAAAAATAATGCTTTTTTTATATAAAATAATATATTATAATAACAACATTTTATTTATATCAAATTTATTCGAAATTATATAAATTATTATTTTTTTATAAAATAGTCATTAACAATAAGAGTTTCTTCTATTATTCTATTACTCTTTTGAGTGAAAATTTAAATTAGATAATAAATATAAATAATTAAAAAATTTATTTATATTAAATATTATATATTAAGCTATGTAATATGAGAGTTTTTTAAATTTTATTAAATGATACATTGGAAAAGAGATACTGAGGAGGAGATAATTATTCTACAAGAAAGAGAGGGACATGAGAAAGTAGAGAATGTTAAAAGTGAGAAAATATAAAAAAATAAGAAGTAGAATGAAGAAATAAATAAGAAAAACTTAATGGAACATAGAAAGAAGTAAGAGAATGTCATACACGTTGAGATAAAGAGAAAAAAAGTGAGAAAAATAAATAAATAAGATTTAAATTTAAATAATTAAAATTACAACATTTATTAGATATTCTAAATTAGTCATATATAATATTTAATAATATTAAAAAAATTCAATTTTATTCTTATTTAAATATATTAAAAAATTTTAAAGATTGTTATGACTATTTATTTTATATTATTTTATTCATAGTTTTGATTAAAAATGTTAATGGAATAATACATAATATAATTAATCTAATATATTATATTTATGTGACATGACATAAATATTAAAAAAAAGTAATATTGATTTTAACAATATCGTACTTAATTTCTACAATTCTATAATATAGGATTACTACATTTAAAAAATGTTACACACAATCTACATATACAATTAAGAAAATAAATTAATTCTAAATTATTATAATTAATATAAATGATTTTTCTTAATATTAAACTATATTATAGTTTTTATTTTGTTATATCACATGATATTCAAAATTTATTGTTATATAAAATTGAGAATAACATTATAAATTTAATATTGATAATTAATTAATATGTTGTCATTATAAATAAACATTGATAATAATTTAATTTTTAACATGAAGCTATTATTGAAGTCCAATGTCATTTATTAAAAAAAGGAGTGCTATGAAAAAATGTTTACAACACCAAAAGTTCTTATGAAGTCAACCAGCCCAATACTTCTCTCACCTAAGTAAGCTTAATTTTAGAGTTCTAATGAAATAAAATGTTACAATGCTGGTATGATCCCACATTAATATTTTTTTAAATTTATAATGCATATGCACTTCTAAAGATAATTTTATAATTATTATAAATGTCATAATGTACGTTTTTAAAATTTTTTATCAAATTAATAAAAAAAACTATTATTTTTAATTAAGAAAATATTGATATATAAGGTTTACTTCTATTAAATGTTTGTTATTGTAAATGAAAAAAATAAAATTACAAAATAATTATCAATAATAAAATGTAAATTTATTATAATTAATATACATTAAATTATGTAATAAAAAGATTTCTCAAATAACATTAATTGATGGGGTAGAATGAGATAATGTAGATAGAGATAATTCTTCTATAAAAGAGAGAAAATGCAATTGATTAGTTAGAGAGAAATGCGAAGAAAAATAATAAAAGAGAGAAAAATAAGATATGATTCAATGAAGATGATATGAAAAGAAAGAAGATAGGAAAGATTTATAGAATAAATAAAAATATGAAATTTAGAGAAATAAGAAAATGGAGGAAAGAGGAGAGAGAAATAGTGAAAGAGGATATAAAGAGATAAAGAATAGATAAAAAAGAATGTTAATTGGTGGAGAAGTAAGTGAGAGTAGGTGAGAGAATTAAGATTAAAAGAAAAAATTAACAAAAAAATAAATAAAATTTAAATATTGAGAATTAAAACTATAATATTTGTCAAATATTATATGTTAATCATATATAATATCTAGTAATTTTAAAATTTAAAACGAATATAAGGTTCATTATTATTTTAGTATATTACAAATGTTTAAATCACATATTATCTATTAATTAAATACTATTTTTTTATTCAAATATTTTAAAATTTTAATTAAATAATGAGCCATATCATTATTCTGAAATATTCTCTTTTAATCACATAATATAAATTACAAATAAAAATAATATTTAACTTTAATTATATAATGTTTTAGTTTTAATATTAAATAGCATATTATTATAATATGTATACAATTTTATACAAAGCATTCATATACAATGATTAAAATATCTTAATTCCACTTTCTTATAGTTTATATAAATTATTTTTCTCATAATGAAACTATATTAATGGAATTATTTTCTTATTTTTGTTTGCCAAAGATGTGATAAATTAATTTTAATTACTAACTACTAAAATGCTAATTGTAAACTATAATTTGTAATAATTAATTTTTCTAAAAGTAATTTGTTACTAAAAATAAAAGGTTCTTTATTAAAAAAGGAATTTGTGAAAAAAATGTACAACGTGAGGACTTCTCAAGAGGTCACCAATCCAAACACTATTATCACCAAAGCATTCTTAGCTTTGGAGTTTTAATGAAATCCAATGCTATAATGTTGTTTTCATTACACATTCATAGAACGCCCAAAAACTCATAGCTTTGTAATTATTATCTTGAGATAATAAACTATATTTGAAACTTTTAAATTATCATTAATTTTTACTTTTAAAAAAATTATGTTTGTTATATATGCGTTAATATATTTATTATCAATATTTTATGCATATTATGTCATTAAAATACATGAGTTCTTTAATTTAGAGTTCTAATTAGATCTAGTGCTGTAATATTGTTATTGTCTTGCATGAATATAAAAATCCAAAATTTGTAGTGTGTATTGATTCTCTCAAAGATAATGAATCATCCCAAACTTTTTGTAAATTACTATGCATATGCACTTATAAAAATTACTTTAGTTGTACTATATGTCTGAACATACTCCAATATTAATAATTTGTTAATAACAAGAAAAAAAATATAAATATTATTTATGATAAAGAAAAAAACAATATATAAGGCTTTTTTCCATTAAGTTATCATGCTTATAAATAAAAAATTAAATTACATATTTAATATGAATAATAAAATATATATCTATTGTTATTAATATATATTTTATAATGAAACATAAGAGATTTTTTAAAAAATTAATTGATGAGGGTAAGAAGAGATATTGTAGATGAAGATAATTATTCATTTAAGAGAGAGAAAATAAAAGATTTATATGAGAGTAGCAAAAAGAAAAATAGTAAAAGAGACAAATGAAAAACAACTCAATAAAGAGGACATCAAAAAAAGAGAAGATAAAGGAGAGAGAAAGTGAAAGAAAACAAAAAAGAAACAAATGAGCAAATAGAGTTGGAAAGAAGGGAGAGGGCAAAGAGAACATAAAGACAGAGATTGGATAGAAAAATAAGAAAATGATAATTCGAATGAGCTGTGAGAGATCGAGCTAAAGAGAAAAACATAATAGGGCTAGTTAACTAAAAGTTAATCTGCATAATTAAACCTATAATATGTATTAAATATAAAATTTTAATAATATAAAATATTTATTAATAATAAAAATATAAAGAAATGTTAGGCTTATTATTATTTTATTATATTATAAATATTTAAAATATATATTAACTTTTAATTTAATATTATGTTTTTGGAAAAAATTTAAAAGGTTACTTAAATAATAAAAATATGAGTATTCTAATATATCATCTACATTTGGCCAAACAAAGATAATAAATATAAGTAATGTTTCATACTAATGAAATAATTTTTGACTTCAAATATTCTATAATAAATTATTAACATAATTACCAATTTTTTACATAACATATACACTAAGATTTTTCTCAAAATTAAACAATATTAAAAGTTTTATTTTGTTATATAATACTAAATTTCATATTTATTATTGTATGAAAGTTATTTTAAAATTATGAAGTTAATATCAGTAATTAAATAATAAAACTTTAATTATAAAATAGTAATTGTGTTAATTAAAATTTTCATTAATAACTTATTAAAATTAAATATCATTAATTAAAAGAAGAAATATAATGAAAACATGTGTAACACTAAGACTTCTCAACCAACTCGATGTTGTTGCATGCACTTAGGAAATCAAAAAATATAGTTATCATTGTTATTCTAAAGATAATGAACATATCTAAAATTTTCTATATTATCATGCATTAGCACTTTTAAAAACAATTATTTTTATTATGTTTTTAAGAATATATTTTAATATAAATGTTTTATTTATATAAAATTATTAAAAATAATATAAAATATTGTCAATGACAAATTAAGCATTAATGCATAGCATTTTCTTCCATTATGTTATCAAACTTATGTAGAAATATTTATATTAAGTTTAAATAATAAAATATATATTTATCAAAAATATTATATCTAAACTACATAACATGAGTTATTTCTTAATTATTGTTAATTGAATTTCTAAAAAAAGAGAAAGTAGAGATGAAGATGATTATTTTGTAAGACAAAGAGAATGTCATAGCTTGATAAAAGGGAAATAAAGAGAAAAAAGAGAAAAATAGTATTAGTGTTTTTTTTAATGAAAGACAATTTAATGAAGGGGAAAAAATTTAAAATGTGAAGGAGTTAAAGATAGCAAATACGTAATTGTAAGAAAGATAGGAATGTGAAGTAAACAGGGATAGAGGAGAGAAAGAGGGTGAGAGGATATAAAAAGATAAAGAACGAAGGGATAAATATGAGAATAGTACTAGGAGAGGGAAAGAAGTGAGAGGATGTGAGAGACATGCAAATAAAGAGAAAAAGTGAGAGAAATAATTAAACAAAACTCTACTTAGGATATTTATTAAAAATAATAATTTATTTATATATATTATTTAATAACTTTAAAATACCAAAAATATTTGAGATTTATTATTATTTCAACATACTACAAATATTTAAATAATATTTTCACTATTAACATAAAATTATTTTATTAATACTTGCAATTAAAATTATAATTAAATAATATTTAAATAATATTTAACATTAATGATCTTACTTTTTACTACCAATATTTTATAAAATGGTATTACTATATTTAAGAAATTTTATAGATAGCATGTATACATAATTATAAATATAAATTAATTCTTATTTATTATAATAGATGAAAGTTAGCTTGCTAAATATTAAATAATATCATAGTTATTAGTTTATCATATCATATGAAGTACCATATTTTTGTTAAATATCATTAACATTAACATGTTACTAAAATTATTGTGTCGCTCATTAGAAAAGGAATACTATAAGAAAAATATGTATAACATGATGACTTGTCATGAAGTCACCCATCCTAATACCACTCTCACCTCAAGCATTCTTAAATTTTAACATCTAATTAAATCTAGTGCAATATTAATGGTGTGAACCTACATCAATATAAAAGCCAAAAACAAGTAATAGCATGATTACTGTCTAAAAGATAACAAATAATTTGAGAATATTTTTAAATTTTAATGCATGTGTACATTAAAAAATTAATTTTTATTATACATGTCATAATACACTATAATAAAAATATTTAATTAATATAAAATTAAAAGAATTTTAAATAAACTGTTATATTTTTAAAAAAGAATAATGATATATAAGATTTGGTTCCATTAAGTTATCATTCTTATAAATTAAAACATAAATTACATAATAAATATAAATAATATATATATATATGCCATATTATAGTTAATATACATTAAACGATGAAACATAATAGATTTCTAAATTTTTTTTTAATTGATAGTGCTAAATAAGAGATAGTGTAGATCAAAATAGCTATTCTAGACATTGATTCATAAGGCATAAATGAATGGGAAATAGTAAAAGAGAGAAATTAGACATGCCTCAACGAAGAGGATAAGGAAATAGGGAAAACAGTGTACATAAACAAAATAAATAACCAATTAAAAAAAAAAAAAGTAAATAGAGAAGAAAAAGGATAGAGGGGAAAAAATATAAATATATTAATAATGGAGAATAAAATAAGAAAGATAAAGAGAGAAAGAAGGAAGCAAGAGAATATAAGAGACAATTATATAAACAAGAAAAAGTAAGGAAAACAAATAAAAAAGAAAAATCTTGTTAATTAAACTTATAATATTTATTAAATATTTCAAGTTAATCATATATAATTTTTAACAATACTAAAATATAAAAATTCAATGCTTACAATTTTTTAAGCGTAATAAAAATAATTAAAGCATTTATTAACGATTAATTTTAAACTATTTGAATCTTTCAAATAATTAAACATTCTAATTAAATAAAAAGTAACATCATTTTTCCAGACTATTTTCTTCATATCGCATAATATGGATAATAAATAAAAATAATAATTGACAATAGTGATATAATTCTAGATTTCTAATATTCTATAACACAATATTGTTATATTAAAAAACTTGTATTTAAAGCTTTTTTATATGATTATAAATACATATTAATTTTTTTTATTATTATTTATATAAGTTATTTTTCTCACAATTAAAATCAATTAAAGGAATTATTTTTCTATATGAGATTTACAAAGATGTCATAAAGTTACTATAAAAAATAACTACTTAAATGATAATTTTAAAATCAAATGTCCTTCATTAGAAAAAGGAATATTATGAAAAAAATTTGTATGATATAAGGACTTCTCAAGATGTCACATATTTGAACACTACTATCACTCATGCATGCTTAACTTTTTAGCTCTAATAAGATCAAAGGCTATAATGCTAGTGCGATCACACATGCATACAAAATCTAAATAATCATTGTTGTGCAGTTATTATCTTAAAGATATTATACCATTTTTTTATTTTTTGATATATAATGCATATGCATTTTAAAAAAATTATGCTTATCATATATGTCAAAATATATTCAAATAAAAATATTTTACATCTATCAAATAAATAAAAAGCAATATAAACTTTTATTTTTTATATTGTAGACATTAATATATAAAATTTTGTTTCGTTATGTTACCATTACTTGAAATAAAATTTTAAATTACGTAATAAACATAAATATTAAAAAATATATATCTATTAACATTAATAATTATTAAATCATTCAACATGAGGGATGTATTAAAAAACTTTAATTGATGGGAGATAATAATAGATCGATAAGAGGATATTGTAAAGGGAAAATGTAATAGAAGAGATACAATGCAATAAAGAGGATAAGAAGAAGAGAAAAGATAAAAGAGATAGAGAAAATAAGTGAGAAATGCATAAATAGATAAGAAAGGAGGAGAAAGAGAGCGACACTGAATCTAGAGAAGCTAGTAAGATAAGCAATTAAATTAAAGTTAAATCTTAATAGTTGAACCTATAATATTTATTAAACATTTTAATTTTATAATAAATAGTATTTAACAATTTTAAAAGATAAAATAAATATAAGGTTTCTCATTATTTTGGTATATTAGAAATGTCTAAAATATTTATCATTTTTAATTTAATATTATATTTTATTTATTCAAATAAATTCGAAAGTTAATTAAAATAAAAATATCATTGTTCTAATATATTATCATTATTTGACATAATATATATAGGAAATATAAATAATATTTTACTAAAATTATATAATTTTAGAGTTGTAAAACTTTATAATATATTATTATTATAATTAGCAACTTTTATAAATATCACATATATTATTTTATAAAAATATATTTATTATAATTTATTTTAATTGATATAATTTTTTCTCATAGTTAAACTATATTAAAAATATTTTTTTTATTATGTAATATTAAATGTCATATTTATTATTATAGAAAACTTATAATGATGTTGTAAAGTTAATATTAGTAAGTAATTAAAAAAATTTTAGTTATAAAAAAATTTATAATAAAAAAAAATTTATTGTTGACCACTTGTTAAAACTAAATATCATTCCTAAAAAAGGAGATATTGAAAAAATATGTTACACAACGACATCTTAGAGGTCATGCATTGTAGTATTACTTTCACCTAAGCATCCTTAACTTTCGAGTTTTGACGACATCCAATGTCATAATGACGGTGTGGTTGCACATGCGTGCAAATGTAAAATTAGCTGTACTTGTGTCATTATTCTTGTAAAGATAATGGACTATACCTAAAATTTAACAAATTATCATGCATTGACAATTTTTAAAATAGTTGTACTTATTGTATTTCATAGGCTATATTCTAATATAAATGTTTATTTAAATAAAATTAATAAAAATTATATTAACTACTTTTTTTGATGAATTAAGCATTAATACATAGCATTATCTCCCACTAAGTTATCATTCTTATGAACAAAATAATTAAATTATGTTGTAGGTATAAAAAATAAAATATATATTTATCTTACATATTACATTTTAAACCATATAAGATGAGATATTCCTTAAATATTGTTAATTGATGTCAAAGAAAGTGATAGTGGAGATGAACATAACTAATTTGTAAGAGGGAGACAAAGTCATGGATTGATAAGAGGGAAAAAAAGAAAAACAATAGTATTAGAAAATAATGAGAGATGATTTAATGAAGAGGAAAATAAAAAGAGAGAACATAATGGAGTTAGGCATAACAAATAAATTTGTATAAGATAGGGAGAAAAGAGGAAGTAAAGAAGCGTTAAGAAGATAGTGTAGGGAAGAAGATATAGAGATATAAAGAATGAAGGGATAAATAAAGGAACAATAATAGGAAAGAAAAGGAAGTGAGAGAATGTGAGAGATAAGAAGATAAAGAGAAAAAGTTGTCAAAAATAATTAAATAAAGGAGAAATATTAATAATTATAGTTGTAGAATTTATTAAATGTGATATGTTAATTGTATATATTTTTAAGTAAACATAAAATCTAAATATTTTTGAGTTTCATTATTAATTTAGTATATTACAAATATCTAAATAATATTTTCACTACTAATTTAGAATTAGTCTTTTAATACCTATAATTAAATTTATTTAAATAATTAATAATATCATATTTCAATACAATATCTTTATATGAAGTGAAAAAGATAATATATTTAAATAATATTTACATTAATGTTATTATTTTGTACTTGCAATATCTTATAATATTATAATACTATATTAAGAAATTTAATACATAGCATGTATATATGATCTTAAACATAAATTAATTCTGATATATAATAACAAATGTAAGCTACCTTACTCAATATTAATTAATATCATCGTTATTATTTTATCATATCATATCAAATATCTGATTTATTGTTAAATAAAATTTTTAATAACATTGTAAATTTAACATTAATAATTATTTACTAAAATAATAGTTTAATATTGTTATTTATAATAATTTAATTTTTTTACCATTAACATTTAATGTGTAACATAATGACTTTTGAAGAAGTCAGTTACACCAATACCACTCTCACTCAAGCATTCTAAGCCTTGGACTTCTAATTAGATCTGGTGCAATAATGATGGTGTGATCTCGTAATAACATAAAAGCCAAAAACTAGTAGTTGTACAATCATTTTCCTGAAGATAATCATTATTTGAGAATAGTTTTAAATTTTAATTCCTTTGCTATTTTAAAAAAATAATTTCTACTATATATGTCGTAATACTCTATAATATAAATATTTTATTCATACGAAGTTAAAAAAATTTACTAAACTAATATTTTTTATTAAAACACTATTAATATATAAGATATTATTCCATTATCATTCTTATAAATAAAAAAATTAAGTTACAAAACAAATAAAAATAATAAAAAATATATTTGTTATAATTAGTATATATCAAGCTAGAAAACATAATATATTTCTCAAATATTTTTCAATTATATGGAAAAAAGATATTATATGAACAAAAATTAATACTCTAATCAGTGATTGATACATGTGAATTGAAAGGAAAATAGTAAAAGAGAGAGATAACAGATGGTTCAATGAAGATGACAAGAAATATGTAGAAAATAGAGATAGAAAGAATAAATAACAAAGTAAAAGAGAGATAGAAATAAGAAAGTAGACAAGAAAAAGAAGAGAGAGGGGAGAGAATATAAAATATTAACAATAGAGAAAAAATAAGAGAAGCATAATCAAAGAAAAAACGAAGTGAGGGAATGTAAGAGACAATGAGATAAAATGAAAAAGTGAGAAATAATTAAATAAATGTTAAATATTTTAATACTAAGATCTTAAAATGATATGTCATTAATTAGAAAAAGGAATACTATGACAGACTATATGCAACATGAAGGCTTCTTAAGAGGTAACCCATCATAAAACTATTCTCACACAACCTTACTTAATGTTTACTTCTAGTAAGATCCAAAGCCATAATGCTGGTGAGGTTGCACATGCATACAAAATCAAAAAAATCATATTTGTGTGATATTTGTCATAAGGATGATGAATCATTTCTAAAACATTCTAAATTATAATCTAATGCACTTTCAAAAAATATTTATGCGCATTATATGCGTTAATATGTTTTAATAAGAATATTTAATTTAAATCAAATTAATTAAAAAAAAGTAAATGTACTATGATTTATGATAAATTAGTCATCAATACCTTAGATTTTCATCAATTATGTAATAATTCCTATGAATAAAAAATTAAATTATGTAATAAACATAATTAATTAAAGAAATATTTCACATAATTATTATATATTAGACTATATAAAATGCAAAATTTCTTTAATATTATCAATTTTTGTGCTATCAAAGCGATAATGAACAAAAATAACTACCAAAAAGCAGAGAAAATTACAGATTCGTGAGAGCCAAATAGAGAGAAAAAATTAATAAAGAGTGATAAAACATTCTCTTATTAAGTTTTTTTATTTACATTTTTAAATTTCTTGCATTTTGGGATGTTTTATGAGAGATTGTGATTCATACCTTATTTTGTAGTCATATGTAATTTAGTTTTCGCATGTTTCTCGACAAACTGCATGCTACTAAATGTTTATTTTTAAATTTTAAAATATTCTATTTTACTTTCATTTTGAAACACTTTATAATAGTTTTATGAATGTATTTAATGTAATGATTAACGTTATTTTGCTAGATCTCCATAGTGTTTTACAAGGAAACTTTCTAATATACTTTTTGTCATATATTCAAAATTTTCACTTGATTTAGTTATATTTTTTTTAAAGTTTAATTTCCTATTGTGTGCCCATTACTTTGCATCGATTTTGTTATATTAATTTGTTCCAATTTAACTACATCAATATTTATAATATATATATAATGTTAAAAAATAAAATTTGTTATTATTTTTGATTATTTACTCTTATAATTCAAAATAACTCTTACTATTGTCTAACGAAAACAAATGTCATTCCTTGATTTTATTGTATAACATTTCTCAATTCAAAATTATAATAAATTAATCAAATATTAAGATAAAAAAATATTGCTTTTTGCATATTTTTTTGGCAATTCATACTAATTATGCAGATTGTTGATCAAGATGAGATAAATGTCATTAGATTTATCTCAATGGACTCTATCAAATTAAATATTCATTTTTGTATTTTTTTTAAATATTTTTTTTAAATATTTTTTTTAGGACTTTAAATTATCTACAAGATATTTTTATTCCTATATGATTTGATAAAAGACAGTATTACACTTGATCTCCTTAAAATCTTGGAAATGAAATTTCCTATATAACATTTCTATAAATTTTTCATCACCATTTGGTTATAATATTATGTTAATATAAATTTCATATCTTGTGACATTTGCATCCTTGTAATATTATGTTGCATCAATTCATCTATTTTATCTTCAATATATATTTTTGTAATATTGAAATAATATTTTTTATTCTTTATGCTTATTTCCTTTAGTAATACATAGTAATTAAAAATAAGTTTTGACTAAGAAGAATAAAATGCTAGTGGACTCTTCCGACGATGTTCATCGAGTTGTTACTCAATTTTTTTTTTGTTAAGGTTTTAGAATGCCTTGTGTGACATTTTGGCTCACAATTGATTTATTTTTTAGGTATATCACACTTGATCATTAGCATCTAAGAATGCAATTTTGATATACAATTTATTACATTTGTTTAAACTTTTAACTTTGATTAGGTCATATTAATTTGAAACCATAATTCTCCTATCATGTTAGCATTGCATCACTTTGTTTTGGATATATTATATTACTTTAATTCATCACATTTTAACTTTAATATATAATTATTAAATATTCAATTGAAAGTTTATTAAATATTTATCTTTCTAAATAACATAATTTGTTCAATTTATGACACTTTTCAATTTTTACTTTATTTTTACATCAAGAATTTTACACTTGATTCCTTCACTACGTTGAATGAAACACTTTTATACAAATAATGTAATTTCTCAAATTTTATTTCTTTGATTTTGTCATATTATAATGAATGCAAAATTCTCATGTGATATTTACTTCACATTGCTTTTGTAAAATGACTTAGCCTCAATCTATCTATTATTAGCTTTAATAAATATTTAATCAATTTTAAAAATAATAAGTTATTGTTATGTATGCTTATTTACACATGTAATATTTAGTAATTACAAATCAATGGTGATCAAGATAAAACTAATACCATAGGACACACTTCCATGAGCACTATCCAATTGAATATTATGATTCGTACTTGCTTTGACAGTTAAGGATGTTATATTCCATCTTATCATAGTGTTGGAATACAACCTTCTAGTAGCATTTTTCTCATTCCATCAGAAGTTTTGCCTAGATTTGTATATATAACAATCAAACTCTCTCCTCTCTTATCATTTTTACATAAATTTGATTAATTTATGTTATATTACTTTATCATTTGATATTTTGCCTTTAATATATAGTTTTGAATACTGAAATGATAATTTCTCATACTTTGTTCTAATTTAATTTTCTAATTCACTCTAAATCTAAACATTTTTATTTTTTAACCTTTTTAATACATTATGACAGATTTTGATTAATCCCTATTTTGATTATTTAAGGTGCTACACTTGATTTACTTAATTACTTGGAATTCTTTTTTCTTACACAAGTTATCTCATTTTATCAAATTTTGTTACATTCATTTGGCTTTATTTTTATGAAACACAAACTATCTATACACATCATATTTAAGTCATTTTGATTTATTTTTAATATAATACTTTAATTTATCTCTTTTTAGCTTTAATACATATTTTCTTCAAATTAAAATAATAATTCATTATCACTTGCCTTGAATTTCTTCTCTAATTATTAGGAATTCCAAAGAAAATCTACTATAGATGAGGCAAATATAATTAACTTGACCCAACAAACTCTATCAAGTAACATATTCTTTTTTATATTTTATTAAATATTATATGTTCTAGGGAGTTAACACATATTATGAAGCTTTTTTGTTTGAATTTGATAGATGGTAGAAAATGCTACATGAGATATCCTTAGAATCTTGGAATACAACTTTCACATGCAATTTTCATCATTTTTTCAAAATTTTCAATTTGATTTCATTATATTACTCTATAACTCTAAATCTCCTTTTATGTTACTTTTACATCTCTTTGATTTATCTATATTACATAATTTCAACTTTTCTGATCTCAACATTGACATATATTTTCTTAATATAAAAATGTAATCTATTGTTATTTATGCTTACTTATATCGATAATTCATTGTTACTAAGAAAGAGGTCTGATCAAGATAAGATACACAATATTGGATACATGTTGATATGGTTTATTTAATTAAGTATTTATTTTTATTTTTTAATTTTTTTTTTAGAGTTTATAAATTTTTATTACATATTTCACATTGTGCCTTATTTGATAATCGACAATGCTAGACTATCACCATAGTATATGGCAAGGCTTTCTCATAAAATTTATGTTATTTCTTGAAATGTTTCTCTTTCAATTTGTTATATTACTACGAATCAATAATTCTCCCTTGTGAGACTTTAATGTCACTGATTTTTTAATATTGCATTGCTTAAATTTATCATATTTAAGCTGTAATATTTATCTATTGAATAATTAATTATAATTTATTATAATTTATGCTTATTTATTTTAGTAATATGTAGTAATTACAAAAAGTTTTTATGAAGATGAAATGAATGTCACAAAGCCATGATGATGAGCTCCATCTAATTAAAAATTATTTTTATATTATTTTAAATATTTTTTATTTTTTACGGTTTTGTATGCTTTATGAGTTTTCCATCCGTTGATGGCAAATATTATATTTGATCTCTTTATTGTCTTGGAATGAAACTTTCTTATAAAATTCATCTCATTTCTTAACATCTTTTGCTTGTATATGATTATATTACAACATAACTATTTTTCTTCTCTTTTACAAGCTTTACAACACTTTTATTTTGTTACCTTACATTATTTCAATTTATTTTATTTTAGCTTTAATATTTGTATTATTAACATATAAATTATTTTTTTTTTATTTATGTCTACTTAACTTAGTAATTCTAAAAGATGTCCAATCATGTTAAAACAAACATTGTTGGACTCTTCTTTATGAGGTATAGTATCTAAATATTTATTTTTATATTTTTTAAAAAAATTCTATGCTTTTAGTATGCTTTCCAAGTCATTTCAATTTGTGATAGTTTTGATCACCAAGAATGTTGCACTTTATCTCCTCAGTAAATTGGAATACAACTTTCCTATACATTTTACCTCATTAATTCAAATTTTTCAATTGATTTTCTAAATCTAGCATGAATCAAAAATGTCTCATATAGCAAACTAAAATAATGAAAAAAAGATAATATTTTGAAATTAATTATTTCATTGGATAGAGGTTGTGAAGTCATGTTCAATTATGTTTATGTCATCTTGATCATAGCACTTTTTGAATTACTAGAAATTAAAAAAAATTAAATAATCATAAATAAGAAAAATTACTTATTTTAATATTTGTTACCTATATATTAACTTTTAACATAGAAAAATTAATGTAATGATACATAATCAAATCAAGTCTATGTAAAGGTTTAAATAAAGAAGAATTAGAGTTTAATAATGACAAAATAAAATAAAACAAATAATATAAGAAACAATTATTAGTTTTATGGAAAATTAGCATTCCAAAATATTTATAAGATTCAATGTATAATTATTGATCATCAAATCAAATAAAAAATGAAGTGTCCCCTACAACAAGGAAAAGTCATTGCAAATAAAATACATAATTTTTTAAATGAATATTTAATTCTTAGCAATACATCATTATGAGTCCAATAATGCCTGTTTAGTCTCCATCAGTCCTCTTTTGGAATTTTTAGGAAATACAAAACAAATATTAATTAATGATAATAAATTATTATTTTATTATTTAGTAAATCTAAAATAAAGTTGAAATTATATAAATTTAATAAATGATGTTTAACAAAAAAATAGTGTAAAAAACACATTAGAGGAGAATTATATTTTCATTGTCATATAATCGAATCAAACCAAAAAACTTAAAGAAACTATATAGCATAAAATTTCATTACACTATACCCTGAAGTTTAAGCATAGAAATCTTGATTATCAAATTAAATATGAATCAAAATGGCTCAAAATGTTTTCAAAAGTAAACGAAGAAAAAATGAAATATTTTAAATTCGATATACAATTGAGTAGAGCTCATCATGATTAGTCCAATGATTTTTCTTTTGCCTCAAAAAAGCGTACTTTTCAATTTCTAAGAAATAATATAATAAATAATCATAAATCATAAAAAAACTTTTAACCTAACACAAGGTAAATATATATTAAATTGGAAGTGTGATAAATTTAGTCTACGTAATACAACAAAAGGAAAGAAATGTTATGGTCACAAAAGAGTTGATTTATTGTTTCGTTGTAATATAAAGAAATCAAAGAAAATTTCTAAAGAAAAGAGTAAAATTATATAGGAAAATTATAATCAATGACACTAAGGAGATCAAGAATAAAATCTTTGATTATAAAATTAGCTAAGAATGAAATGTCTTATAAATCCTATAAAAGCCACATAAAAATAAAATTGAATATTTTATTAAATATAGCTAAATGTTTGAAGTCCAATGATATTTCTTTCAACTCGATCAAACTCCCTTCCCAATTACTATGAAATATAGAGTTAAATAGGCATAAATGACAATCAATTATTATTTCAAAAAAAAGTAATCATTTAAAAAATAAAATATAAATTTATGTAAGGTATTATAATCAAATTAAAGCGAAGTAAAATCATACACGAGGTTGTTTTGTAATTTCATAGAAGTATAATAAATAAAAGTTAAAAATATCAAAATTGAGATAAATTATATAGCAAAGATGTTGTGCTAGATGCAATGGAGATTAATTGTAATATCATTCATCATCAAACGATGTGTGAATTTAAATGTCTCTTAAAATCTACAAAAATAAAAAAATAAAATTATTCCAATAATATTGGTTTTATCTCAGTAAGACATTGTTTGCAATAACTACGAAATAATAAAATAAACAAAAATAAATTTAAGTAAATAATAACAACAAATTATTTAATATTACATAAAAATAAATGAATGTTGAAATAAGATAAGCCAATGAAATGAAATATGAACGAATAAAAGATTTGTAAACGTCACGTAAAAAGAGAATGATAGTTTGATAGTGAAGTAACAAAATCAAAGCAAAAAACCGAAATAAATAATATAAATCATACGAAAAGGTTGCTTTAAAAGATACTATACATATCAAATGTGACATTCTCTTTTTTGAAATCAAGTACTAGTCAAAATACCACATATAGCTTTTCAAGAATAATATTTTGTTTAATTGTATAGGAAATTTGCATTCCATGATACTAAAATATTATTTGACATCTTTGATCATGAAATGAGACATGTTTTATAATGACTCCTAATGCATGCCAAAGTCTTAAGAAATAAATTATTTCAAATTTTAAAATGAATATTTAATTTGTTAATGCTTATTGAAATGAGCCTAATAATTATTATTTCATCTCGATCAGACCTTCTCTAGATCTACTATGAAATACCAAGGTAAATATGAATAAATAAAAAATAATCACTATTTTAATATTAGGTGAATAACCAAATCATGTTGAAGTGAATATTATATAAAGAGATATTTTGAATTTCATAGCAATATAACCAAATCAATATAAAAAGTTTGAAAAATCACATAAAGTAAATAAGATTATTGTGTTCAATGACACTATTCATATTGAGCACAACATCCTAGATTACCCAGTTAGGTACTTATCAATGTCTCATAAAACATGCCAAAAAAAAAATAATAAGAAATATGGAAATGAATATTTAATTTGATAGAGCTCATTGAGAACTATCTATTGACATTTGTTTGGACTTGATTGAACATATTTTGAAATTACTCAAACTAAATAAATCAATAGTCATCAATAACAAAAATGTGATATTTTAATATTAAGTAATTATAATTAAAGTTGAAATGTGATACATTAAAGATCATAATATAAATAAATAAAACAGGTGTAAAGGTCACATGAAAGGAAAATAATAATTACATTGTATTACACTGAAATCAAAGTGAAAATTTTTGAAAAATGATATAACTTTTATAAGAAAATTGAATTTTAAGATACTAAGGGGATCAAATAGAACAACCTCAATCATCATATCAAAACCCAAGAGAATAACATATTTAAAATTCGAAAAATTTAATTATAATTAAATAAAGTTCTTTTAGATCACTCCAATGAAGTTTGCTTTTTTTGTTACAATCTGTCCTCATTTGGAATTGCTAGAAATTACAAAATTAAACAAGGATAAATAATAACAAATTGTTGAATTAATATCAATTAAATATATATTAAAGATTAAATGACATAAATTTTAACAATAAAATCAAATCAAATCAAAGTGATGTAAAGGTTCTAAAGAAAGAGATTTAAATTTATATTCTAATATAAAAAAATAAACACAAAATATTTGAAAAACAATTCGATAAATATCTGGGAAAATAATATTAAAATATATTAAGGAAATCGAGTGTAACTTTCTTAGTTGCCAAATAAGGCACGAATTGAAATGCTCAAAAACACATTCTAGAATAATTAAAAAATTTTAAAATTTTATAAGAATAAATATTTTATTGGATCAACCTCATAGAGTTGACTCTAACAACATTTGTTTCTTCTCGATTAAAAAAGTAAAAAACTTAAATTATAGTAAATTAATATTTTAAGATTAACTAATTAATTATTAAAGCTAAAAGGAGATAAATTAGAGCAATATAATATAACCAAATCAAAGTAATGCAAAGGTTAGATGGGAGGAGATTTAGTGTCATATAGAAATATAAGCAAAACAAAGTGAAATGTTTTAAAAAAAATAAGATAAATGATATGGGAAGCATTTATTCAAACATAAAAAGGAGACTTGATGTACCATTCCAGATAATCAAATAATAATTGAATAAAAATATCTTGTAATGTATGCGAAAATAATTAAAAATAAAAAATTGAAAATCATAGTAATAAGCATTTAAATAGGCAGAGGTCATTGGGAAGAGTATTACCATATTTGTTGCCCCCTTTACACCTTGTTTAGAATTTCTACAAACTCCCAAAATAAATAATAATAAATGATTAATTTAGCATTGTCAAATAAAAGTTATATAAAGTTCACATAGGAAGACAATTAGTGTTTTATGCTTTTATAAGCTATTCAAAGAGAAAACTCTAAAGAAATGAATTAAAAGATGTAAGAATATTGCATTCAAATACACTAAAGATATCGAGAGTTATATACTTAATCATGAAATTTGGTATGAATGAAATGTTTATTGAAGCATGCTAAAACTTTAAAAAATAAAATATTTAATAATTTAGTGATGAATATAAAATTGCATAACATTCCTTAAGACGAGTTCCGCGATGTTTGTTTCGTCATAATTCTCAATAGGAAATATGATGCCATATAACCAAATAGATGTGATTGAAAAATGCATGAAAAGAGATTTTAAGTATCATAGAAATATAACATAATAAAAGAAAGAAATTTAAAGAAAATGAGGTAAATTGTTTGGGAAAGTTTCGTTCAAAGTATTAAGGAAATCAATTACAACATTCTTAATCTTGAAATTAGCTATTAAGCAAAATGCCTAAAAATATACAAAAAATTTAAAAGTTAAAATATTAAAAAATATAGAAATGAATTTTTAATTGGCTAAAGATTATTTAGATGAGTCTAATCATGTCATTTCTATCACATTTAGATCTTATTTAAATTAATTTAATTTAAAATTTTAAATAACATAAGTAGCTGTGAATTATTATTTTAAAGTTAGTTAAATATATGTTAAAGATAAATTTAGATTAGTTGAAACAATGTTACTTAACCAAACCAAAGTTATATAAAGGTAATGCAAAAATAGAAATGATTATCATAATAATGTAACCAAATCAAAGCAAAATATTTGATAAATTAAGATAAATTATACATGAAAGTTTATTCCAATAGACTAAGAAGATCAAGTGTAACACGTTCAATCGTCAATTTAGTTGTGAATCAAAATGCGTAGTAACACATGTAAAAATAACACAACATAAAATATACAAAATTATAAAAATAATATTTAATTATAAAGAGCTATCGAGGAGAGTATATTTACAATTAATTTTTCTCAATTATACCTCATTTAGAATTATTATGAATTATTAAAGTAAACAAAAATAATAATAAATTGTTGTTTTAATATAAAAGAAACTATATTTATGATGAAATAAGACTCAATAAGGAGTTATAAAGCAACACAATTGAAATCATATTATGGTTGCATGAAATAACAATTAAAGTTTTGTACTAATATAACAAAATCAATTTAAAAAATTTGAAGAAATGAGCTAAAAATGTGTGAGAATACTAAATTCTATGACACAAAGGAGATAAAGTGTAACATTCTCCATTATCAAATCAAGTATGAATAAAAATATGACTAAAATACATCAAAATCATAAAAAGCTTGAAACTTCAAAAATAAATATTTAATTATGTTGTAAAATCAATAATAAATTTTTATTTTATTACTAAGAATATATATAATAATCTAAAATGAGATAAATTGAAGAAATCTAAAATATCCTAATCAATGTGATTTAAAGTTTACAAAAAAAAAGTGGAATTGTAATTTTCTTAAGTTTTGAATCAAAATACATCATAATTCGTGCCATAATTATAGAAACAAAAATATCAAAAAAATATAAAAATAGATTTTTAATTAGATAGAGCAAGTGAAAAAAATGTCTCATTATCTAATTTTATTATTAATATGTATCTATTTATATTAAAATAAAACTTTATTATTATTTATTCTAGTTTAATTGTGTAATTGATAGTAATTGTAAATGAGGTTAAATTTAGATGAAGCAATTTCCATTGAATTTGTGATGACTTGCTTTATTTGAATATTTTCTTTTATATTTTTGAATATTTTATTTTCTTTGATTTCTGAGTAGATTGACAGATTTTGTCTCTTATTTGAGCTAATGATCAAGATGCTACACTCAATATTCTTAATGTCATAGAATGCAACTCTTCCATTTATTTATCTAATTTAATCAAAAGGTTTGCTTTTGTTAGGATATATTGAATGAAACTCTATTTCTCCTCTCATGTCAACTTCACATTAGCTTGATTTAGTTATAAACCATTTCTTCAATTTATGTTATTTAAATTTTAATATTTATTTGCATAATAATAACTTCAAAATTTATTGTTATTCATGTTGGTCTACTTCGGTATTGCATAGCAATTCTAATAGTGTTATTAAGATAAAACAAATGTCATTAAACTTATCTCGAATTGTTCTATACATTCAAATAATCAACTTTTCCTTTTTTTTTATTTTTTTAATGGTTTTGCATTGCTTTACTACACATTTCATGTGGACTTTATCATATGATTGACAATGTTACACTATATTTTCTTAGTATCTTGCAGTGCTAGTTTATGTACAATTTCTTTCATTTCTTCAAATTTTTCATTCCATTTGGTTTGATAATTATGAAGCCCAAATTCTCTTCTTATACTACCTTAACATTTCTTTGATTTATTTATAATACATTTATTACAATTTTATAATTTCAAATTTACCATATATTTGCTAAATATCTATTTAATAATTTATTATTTTTTGTGCTTATTTAATTTGATATTCATAATCTTTCTCAACAAGGTACAATCAGGATGTAACAAACATTGTGGGACTAATCACGAGACGTGCTACAAATTTAAATATTCGTTTTTCTATTATTAAATATTTTTAATTTTCTAAATTTTTTTCAAGCTTTAAATGGCATTTTTATTTGTAGTCACATTTGATGATCGATAATATTTTAATCTATCTACTTGGTATCTTGTTGTGTAACATTCTCATTTAATTTCTCTCATTTCTTTTCTTTTTATTGTTTTATTTTGTTATATTATTATACTTCAATTAAACACATTTGTACTTTAACATATGTTAACTTAAAGTTAAAAGAATAATTGATTCTTTTATGCTTTTTTACAATGGAAATTCATAGTAACTCCAAACAATGTTCAACGAAGTTGAATAAAATATCATTGAACTAATCTAAATGAACTATATCAAATTAAATAGTCATTTTCATATTTTAAATATTTTATTTTCTAGGATTTTTAAAAAAAGTTATGAGTTATTTTTATTCAATTTTGATTTGATGATTAAACATATTATGCACTTCTTCCTATCTATCTCGAATGAAGTTTCACCTACAATTTCTCACATTTCATGAAATCTTTTACTTTGATTTCGTTATATTACTAGATAACTATAAATCACCTCCCTTGTGATGTTTACATCTCCTTGAGTTCGATATATTACATAGATTCTTTTTTTAGCTTTATTTAACATTTCCCTAATTTAAAAAATATGTTTTTTTTTCTTATTTAACTTGCTAATTCTCAAAAAAATTAAAAAATTTTTGATGAAGATGAAACAAATGTTGTTGCTCTCATCGTAAAGAGGTCTATCTAATAAAATATTTATTTTTTATATTTTAAAATAGTTTTTTTTAAGAATTTCAAGTGTTTTATGAGAATGTTTTATTCATACAATAATTGACAAAAAAAAGGTGCACTAAAGCTCCTTAATGTCTTGGATTGAAACTTTTCCAAATAATTTATCTTATTTCTTCAAATTTTACACTTTGATTTTATTCCATTGATGTGTAACTCAAAATTTTCTCTTATGTGACCTTTATATTGATTTGTTTCAGTTATATTATAATGCAACAATTTATCTTCTTTCTTCTTCAACACATATTTACATGATATTAAAATAACAATTTATTAATATTTGTTGTTATTTTAGTTAGTAATTAATTATAATTTCAAACGAGGCCCAAATGAGACAAAACAAAAATCATTAGACATAAGTCAAAGGGCTTTATTAATGTATTTAGTTATTTTTTTACAATTTAATTATTTTTATTTCTTGGATTACTTTTTATTTTTTTGAGATATTTCGATTTGTAGATGATTTGATGATTTAGTATGTTACGCTAGATCTCTTTACTATCTTAGAATGCAAATTTATCATGGAACTTTTCTCATTTCTTTAAAGTTGTTACTTTTATTTTTTTATTGATATAAAATCCTAATTCTCCTCTAGTGTGGCCTTTAAAATCTATTTGACTTCATTGTATTATTGAACTTAAATTTATCTCATTTTAACTTGAATATATATTTGCTAAAACTAATTTAACATTTTTTTATATATATGCACATTTACTTTATTAATTCATTATACTTCCAAACTAGGTCTCATCAACACAAAATAATATTGTTGGACTTATCCCAATGAGCACTATCTAATCCAATATTAAGTTTTATATTTTATAAATTTATTTTCTATGATTTTGGTATGCTTTAAGAAATAGTTCAATCATAAATTATTTGATGATTAAAGTAGTTGGGCCTTATTTCCTTAGTATTATGGAAATACTTTATCCGAACAATTTATCTCATATTTTTAAATATTTTCTAATCATTGAGTTATGTTACTATGCAACAACCCAAATTTGCTTCTTGTGTCGCCTTTACATCATTTTGGTCTACTTATATTACATTGCTTTAACTTGTATCATTTTAGGTTTAATATATGTTTACTTAGTATTAACAAATATTTTATTATTATTTATGCATATTTCTTTTTGTAATTCAAAGTAATTCAAATGATGGTTTGAATAAAATGAAATATTTACATCATTAAACTCTTCTTGACATGCTCTATCCAATTAAATATTCATTTTTGATATTTTAATTTTTAACTTTTGTAGGGCTTTATTAAGCTTTATGAGGTATTTCTATTCCTAACTTAGGTTGCTATTAAGAATGTTATGCCCAATGTTTATACTACCTTAGAAAGAAAATATGTCAAATAATTTGTCAGTGTTTTTCAAATGTTTTTCACTTTTATTTGTTATATGACTATGTAATGCTTAAACACCTATCATGTAACACTTACATGACCTTGATTTCATTGTATTATATTTCTTGAATTTACCTTAATTTGATTTTAAAAAAATTATTTTATATTAAAATAACAATTTATTTTATCTTTTTTTATTTTTTTGTAATTTCTATTAATTACAAATGATCTATGATTAAAAAAAGATATTATCATTTCGCTCTCGACAAGTTATATCCAACTAATTATTAAATTTTAATTTTTCTTGAAAGATTTTATTTCCAATCGCTATCAAACCTCAATTGGGATTAGTATGAATTACTAAATCTTACATTAATAAAAAAATGAAAAATTATTATTTTATTGTTAAGTAATTAAAATTTAATACTAAAATATGATAAATTCAAGTAATGTAATACATGAAAATAAAAGCATTCTAAATGTCAAATGATAAGACATTTACAATGACATAATAATATAGCCAAACCAAAGAAAATGTTTTTAACAAATGAAATAATATTTACGAGAGAGGTGTCTTCTAAGACACTAAGAGGATCACGTGTAGCATCATTCATTATCAAATTAGGTATGTACCCAAATATCTCTTAAGGAATAAAAACCTTAGAAAATAAAATATTAGGAATGAATAGTTCATTATACTATGCCTGTTGGAATGTGTCTCATGATATTTATTTTTTCTCAGTTAGACATCATTTGGAATTTCCATGAATAACCAATGTAATTGACCATAAATGAGAATATATTATTATTTAAAATTAAAGTAAATAAATATTAAAGTTAAAAATTAGATAAGTTGAAGAAGTGTAAGTAATGAAATCAAAATGATGCAAAGTCAATTCAAGAAGAGATTTAGTGACATATAGTACTATAAGCAAATCCAAGCAAACATTTTCAAGAAATTAAACAAATTATACAGGAAAGTTCTATCTTTATGACAATGTTTTGTGAACTGTAACATCATTGATCATGAAATCTAATATGAATAAAACATTGTCATAATTATAGAAAAATCTTTAGAAAATAAAAAATTTTGATAAAAATAAAAATAATTTTTTATTGGGTAAAGCTTTTTAAGAGCACTCCAATGTCATTTTATTCATCTTGATCGAATCTCATATAATGTTTCTTAAAATTACAATACAAAATAAACATAAATAATAATAAATAGTAACAAAAAAAAACAAAGAGAAATATTTGAAGAAATGGGATAAATTATGTGGTAAAACCTATATTCCACAATAATAAGGACAAATCAGTCTAACAACCTTGATAATCAAATCGGGTATGAATTAGAAACGTAATAAAGTAACCTAAAGGGCCAAAAAACATTAAAAAAATAGAAATTAAAATTTAATGAAGTTGATCTTGTCTTCATGAGTCAATCAACATTTGTTTCATATTTATCAATCCACATTTAGAATTACTTTGTAATACCAAACAAAATACAAAAAGAATTATAAAATAGTATTTTAATATTTAGTATGTATATAATAAAGCTAAAATGTGTTAAATGGTAGGAATCTAATATTACTAAAAGAAAGCAAAAATTTCTAAAAAAGTGATCAAGTGTATAAGGTGACAACATTCAACAATATTAAAGAGATTAACCATAACATACCCAAGATAATAACATATATAAAAATATAAAGTTAGATATTTTATTTGATAGGGCTCTTTGAATTGACTCCAACAATATTTGTTTCTTCTCGATTGAGCCTCCTTTTGATTATATTAAGAATTACAAAAATAAATTAACATAAAAATAATAAATTACCATTTTAGTAATAATTAAATTATTTTAAAATAAAAATTAGGATAAATTCAAGTAACTTAACAAAACCAAATAAAAACAATGTAAAGGTCACACAAGAGACAATTTAGAGTTACATAGCAATTTAATCAAATAAATTAAAATAATTTAAAAATGATTTACATTTTATAGCAAAGATGCATTCCAAGAAACAAAGGAGATCAGCATAGCAATTGTGTTGATTTAATTATGTTTTAAGTTGAAATTCTTTATAAGGTATGCTAAAATCATTCAAAAAAATACTTAAAAATATAAAACTGAATATTAAATTTTTATTTAGCAAATGGAGATGAGTCCAACGACATTTATTTTTGCTCCTGACTTGGCCTTATTTGAAATTACTATAATTACCAAAGTAAACATACATGGTAAGAAATTGTTATTTCAATAAATAGTGAATATTTATTAAAACTAAATAACTTCAATTTAAACAATGTGATATAGCCAAATCAAAGTAATGTATGGGTCATATGGGAAGATAATTAGTTTTTTACAGTAATATAATCAAAACAAAGGTAAAAACTTTTGAACAGTTGACATAAATTGTATTGGAAAGTTACATTTTATGATACAAAGTAATTGGACTATAACATAATTGAAAGTTAATCAAATATCAATTAAACTAGCCTTCAAACCAAGAAAAAATATAGGAAATAAAATACTTAGAAAATTAAAAATTCATATTTAATATGATGGAGCTAGTTTAGAAGAGTCTGCCAACTTTTTTTGTCTTAATGAGCCAAGATTTGTAATTTCTACAAATTGACAATCTATATAAGCATAAATAATATAAAAATAATTATTTTAGTATTAAGTACATATTAAATTAATCTAAAATGATATAAACTGAATTAAAGCAACATATAAAAAATCAAAACTCTATAAAAGTCACACAAGAGTAGGATTAAAGAAATAAATAATAATAAATTATAACCAAATCAATTATTAAAAGTTAGCAAAGTAAAAAAAGAATAAATAATAAGAAACTATTATTTTAAAATTACGAAAATATATAATAAAATAAAAATGTTATAACTTGAAACAATATGTTAAAACCAAATAAAAGAAATGTAGTAGTCACACTAGGAAACAATTTTAATTAAATTGCAATATAACAAAATCAAGGAAAAAATTTGTAGAAATAAGGTAACTAATTTGGGACAACTGCATTCCATATTACAAAGAAGATCGAGTGCTTCACCCTCGATAATCAAATCATGTACAAAAAGAAATATCTTGCAAAGTGTGTCAAAAAATTTAAAATTTTAAAATTATCATTTAATTGGATAGTACTCAATAAGACAACCTCAATCAAATTAGCTTCATCTCAATAAATCCTCACCTAAACTTACTATAAATTACTAATGTAAATAAAAATAAATAACAAAAAATAATTATTTTAATATTAAATAAATATAAGTTAAAGTTAAAATGAGGTAAATTGAAGCCATTTAATACAAACTATTCAATGTGATATAAAGTTCATAGGAGAGGTCAATTGTTGTTCCAAAGTAATAATACCAAAGTAAAACAAATGATTTGAAGAAATAAAAAAATTTTCATAGGAAAGTTGAATTAAGATACTAAGGAGATCGAATGTAAATTCCTCGACCACAAAATCATTTATGATTCAAAATGTCTCATAAAGTGTGTCAAGAAATTATTATCAAGATAAATATATAATTGGATGGTTCTTTTCAAGGCAAGTTAAATAATTTTATTCTCTTGATTGAGCCTAATTTTTAATTATTATGAATTACTAAAAAACAAACAAAAATTATAATAATCACTATTTTTAATGTCAAGTAAATTTATATTACAGCTTAAATGAGATAAATTAAAAGAATGTAAGAAAACCAAATTAATGTGGGATAATTGCAATATAAAAGGAGAAGTAGAATTTTTTTATGATATAACAAAATCAAAGCAAAAAACTTGAAAAATTGAGACAAATAGAATAGAAATGTTGCATTCGGAGACACTAACGAGTTTGAGTGAGACATCAAAAATCTTCAATTCAACTAAAAATAAATATGCATTTTAAAATGTGTTAAAAAATTTAAAAAAAAATAAATAGTTAATTGTGTAATTCTCATAAAGGCAATTCAAACCAAGTTTCTTTCATCTTGATGATACCTCATTTGAAATTATAACAAACTGTTGTTTATATAAGCATAAATAATAATAAATTCTAATTTTAATATTTAGTTAACATAAATGAAAGTTAAAATGAGGTAAATTCAACAAGTTCAACGTAACGAAATCAATTTGATATAACTATTACAAAAGTTGAGAATTGGATTTTATAGTAATACGACAAAATTAAACATAAATTTTAAAAAATGAGATAAATTGAACATCAATCATACATTCCATGATACTAAAGAGTTAGCGTGTAACATCCTTGATCTTCGATTGATTTATGAATAAAAGTATCTCATAAAATATGACTAAACATAAAAATATTTTAAAATATAAAATAATTTTTTAGTACTATAATGCTCATTAAGATGTGTTCAATGATATTTGTTAAATCACCACAAAACTTTGTTAGAAATTATTGAGAATTAAAAAATGTAAATTAGTTATTAATAAAAACTAATTATTGTTTTAATGTCAAGCAAATTATTTTAAAATTGAAATGATATGAATTGTAGTAACGTAATCTAATATAATGAGAGCAATGTAATGGTTAGGTAAGAAAATGTTGAGAGTAACATTATAATTAAACTAAAATAATGCAAAAAATTTCAAAAATGAAGTAAATGATATAAGAAGGTAGCACAAAAGAGATCGAGTATGACAATCATTATCATTTAATCATAATACAAATCCAAATGCCTTGTAAAGATGAGTCAAAAAACATTTTTTGTCTCTAGATCGAACATCGTTAGAAATTACTGCGATTACCAAAGTAAATAAGCATATATTATAACAAATTATGTTTTCCATATTTTGTAAACATATATTAGAGCTAAAATAAGATCAATTGAAGCAATGTGATTTAACTAAATCAAAGTAATCTAATTTTCATATAAGTGGATAATTATAGTTTACCAGTAATATGACCAAATCAAAGACAAACATTTAGAGAAAAAGGCCATTTCATATTACAAACATTTAGACAATCATTGAATGTCAAATTATATATAAATCAATTGTCACTTAAAACATAAAAAAGGCCATAAAAAATAAAAATTTTAAAAAACGAAATAATAGTTTCAGTGGAATGAGTTCATTGAGATGTGTCGGCTTGAACATACGAGCCAAATAACATTCATCTCATGTCTAACTGAACTCATCACGAATTAATGTGAATTATAAAAAAACATTAGCACAAATAATTTAAATTTATTATTTATTATTAAAAAATATTTATTAAGGATGAAATTGAAAAAATTAGAGGTATATTGTACCACCAAATCGAAGCGATGAAAATGTTATCTGATAAGAGGTTTAGAACTAGATTGCAATATAACATACTCAAAGAGAAATATTTGAAAAAATTTGTCTAGCATACTAAGGCGATATAGTGTAACATCCTCTATCTTCAAATGAAATTCGAATCAAAAAGTTAAAGTATTTAAAAAAAATAAACAAATGAATGTGTTACAACATGAGTATCAAGTGTTCATATGCAATTTGGTCTAAACTTGAGGTTACTTATGATCTCACAATGCAAGTGAAAGAATAAGATCAACATACAAATTCATGAATATGAGTTATTTAGAATAAATCGTTATGAATCTATGCAATTAATGTTTAATTTATATGCAAATATTTTCAATGGACTACATAATCATGGAATAAAGTTTTTTATGTTAGAACCAATTTGTAATACTCTACTTATACTCCATAGTAATATGATCCTATGGAGATTGCATTAATGATAATAAAAGATATTTATATATATTATCTAGATGTATTACTTTGAGGGCTCATTATGAATGATGTCGAGTTTGAATGGAAGATGAGTTAAGAAGAAAAGAAACGAAGGAGAAGAATAAGAAAAATGCGAACCTCTTTCTTTTGCGATAGAATCTAAATTGCTTCCTAACTCATTAATCTTTTTACTGGTAGCTATCATTTTTAAAGGACCATCTAGCTTATATAACAAGTGAATGGAGGTGGAAAAGGTTCCTGTGATAAGAAGCAAAAGGTCAAGATGCCACAAAACATTGATAACAAGAGTCATGAGTGTAGATTAACATGGCACGTAAAGCCTAACTACCTTCTCTAAAAGGAAAGAGTTCAAACGTTTTAATTGTAAAAGAAGAAGAGAGGGCATTGAAAATCTCATTGAGTGATTTACAAAGCTAAACATTCAATGAGGAAGTAAAGAAGGAGATCTTGATTTGTTTATTTCCTAAGGATGGCATGTGTGATAGTTTATGTAACAGGGTGGCCTACACCACTTAGTCTTCTTCATCATCAAATAAAGTATAAACAATAGCACAATGATATTTGCATAAACTACAAGAAATTAACTCCAAAGTGTGGTATGTTAATATGAGAATTATATGAGGTTATGTTATAATAAAAATGAAAAAAATGCAAACTATTTATGAGAAGTAAAAAAAAATAGCACATGAAGTGGCTACATTAGTAATCACAAATACAATGTCAACTTTAGAATTGAACAAATCTTTAAGAAAACATTAAAATTGTAATATATTGGCTCGTAGACCAAATTGTGATAACTCTTTTATTATTAAAACTTTTAATGTAATTAAGTGTAGTTATAGTATGATGATTGGTCATTTAGCTTCTCAATATAAAAACTAAGAGAAATGTTAGTAAAAATTTTCTTATATTTTTATGGATCCAAAAAGTTATCTTGAATTACAAAGACATGTTGACCCAATGTTTTATGGGTCCCAAAGGCTAATATTTAATTTTTCATCCACTAAATGGAATATGAGTAATCCAAATTTACTATTAGAAAAAAATACAAAAAACGATCTCATTGGAATAGGAGCCATAGGAAAAATTCATACGACAACATCAATGGCCTTATATAATATTTGAAGCATAATGCTTTAAACATTAGTTTACTATGTGATTTTTGTTCCTCAATTATATTTGATTCAAATGAGTACATTATTTGTAGAGATAGCATTCCACTTATTATCACACATAGGAACATAATACCTATGTAATTTATTTGCACATGGTTTGTTTAGTGGACTAGGATTCCTAAAATCTCATTATAATAACTCAGCATTATGACAAGAAATTATTTCATCTAGGTGAATCTTTACATATGAAAAAGATAAAGTATGATTTAGTTAGAGGTCTACATCATCTCCATTATATTGTTGACAATTTGTATCAATCTTTGCAACATTTAAAATAATTTACATCCACATTCAAACCTAAAAAAGAAATGAGTACAATAAGAGCATTACAGTTCTTGCACATTTACTTATTTTTCCTAATTCATCTTAAAAGCCTAAGAGAAAAGAAATATGTATTAGTTGTGGTAGATTACTTTTTATGGTATAGTATAGTGATGTTTTTAAGAAAAAAGAATTAGGAATTTGAAAAGTTTATAGTTTAGTTACTAATTGTTAGACCACTCTCTTTTTGCGAAACTATATAAGACATGAATGGCCAAAGTGTGTGACTTCCTCTAGAATTTTGTTCTTAGTGCATTCATGCTAAATTAAATATCTTTACTAGGATGGGTGTTTTGTGCTTAAGATTATTCAACTAATTGTAAAGCTCAGTTTAGCATGCACACCTTCACTAACCCAACCATGTGGAAGAAGTATCCATGGTAGTCACCATTAAGGATTTTGAGGGGGAAGTTGGACATTTAAGCCTCAGTTATATCCTATATAAAGGTCTTTGAGAAACCCTTGATGTATTAATAATAGGGATGCTATACTAAAAACTAGAAAGAGAAGATGAGCAAGTCATGTGTAACAGGAGAAGGAAGGCACATTATGTTTCAAATAAAGGAAATCCAATCATTTAAGTTGTCACTTACGAGGTTCAAAGGTTTGATGAACCTTGAGTTACACAATTAGATGTGGACAAAATCAAGGTAATAGAGCCAACTATGTTGTTAAAGAGTGCAGGTGACTACATAAGAATATGACCACATTGTAAATCATAATCATCCTTCTAGTCAACCCTTATATAAGAAGAAATTTGTAAATTGTGCCATGTAGTTGTTGTGGTACTCACTAAAGAAATGCTTAAGATATATCTTGTGTAATCTCCACAAGGTGATATAAATAGGTTAAGGAATGCTAAATACCTTCCCATTCTAGAGAATTATGTGAGGGTTTTATGGTTTAATGAATGAATAAATTTAGAGTTTTTAAGGATTCATGAAATAATATGCAAATTATGAAATTTTCTTGATCAATGTTACCAAGGATCCTTTACCTTAGAATGGAAGATTTCTATTATAAATTTTCCGTTAAATTTCGTTGTTTAGTTATGCTTTGTCACATTAAAACTAAAATTAGAACCTAAGTAAAAAGTTGCCATAATCTTGATAGCCCTTTGATAGAAAACACTTGAACAAAATTGCTTATAATTTATAAATTATTCTTGCCAATTTTGACAACATCTCTTATTATGTAAAAAAAAGATTTTATATATACAAGTGATGAAATCCTTTGATTGCTTCTATGGAATATACCATGCTTGATTAAGTTATCTCCATTTAACCATGATGACAATAATTTTCTACTTGAATATCATGGAATGATGAGAAGATACATTACAAACATGGGACCTTGATGAAGAAGTTGCTAATGGTCAATTTTGGGTAATTGAAACTTAGCATATATGATGAACATTAGAGTAATACTTGAAAATGTAGTCAAACCCTAAGTACATCTTGTAGCCAATTATTTTCATGCCTAGGTTATACTTGAGAAGCTTGTAACACGACTTAATTATTTCATGGGAGGCTTATCCTAGAGATTATTTCGATTTAAATGATTTCTAAGGTGAGTCATCACCCCTAACTTTAGATGGCAAACTTGGAAGACATCACTTTAACCCATGGATGAAGGCTTCATTAGTAAAGTTCATGGTTAGGTTAATAAGAATAAGTAGGTCTTGGGTATAACTATTTAAGATTGAGGATAGTTTAAGATTAAGAGTAATTGTCATGGACATATCTTTAATTCTTGATTCGGTTAACATTTGATGGAGAATTTTGGGTGGACCCCCAATGATTCTTTAAATGTGTAAAGTTAATGTAGCATAAGGGAATGAGTTACTATTAGTTTAGATGAAACCATAAGTTACATTAGATCAAAACATTAAGGATTAGATGAAACCTTATCAAGCCATTAATAAGAAAATTTGGTCTAGATCAAACCCTAGGGTATCATAGATAATACCTTTTATGGATTATATGAAACTTTAAGATACCTTAGATAAGATATAAGATTTAAGTGGAACCCTATGGTACCATAAATAAGACATTTGTGGGCTTTTCGTGAAACTCAAAGGTACCTTAGATACGGAAATTATAGTTAAAAAACCCTAGATTATGTAGATAATTGAATTAGAATTTCTAAAGGAAAGCCTTAGAAACATCAAAAATAAAAGAAAAATTGAGAACATAAGCACATAGGGATTCTTTGAGTTTTCTTTGTATGAGGCCTTAGATAAGATACACTCTTCATAAATCCATGTATAATAGTTAGGTGTGATAGTGAGATTTGTTTAACCATAGAATTAATATTAAGTTTAGCCAAAAGGCTAAATATTCTTTTGATAATATCTGAACCTTAAGCATGACATGGATTATTAGGCAAGACAATTAGTGACAAATTTTTGTCTCTTAGGCCAGTTGACTCTGTGGATGGTAGTTTATAAAATCTATATCACCATAGTTTGCCAACTAGAAATGAAAGTAAGTAGTTCAATTCATTTGAACAAATGTTTAAAAGATTACTTATGACATGATTAATGTGCCCAAAGGTCAAATCTATGGTTTACTTTTGACTTAAAGCTAAAGTACTAGCATCGTTAGGCTTAGAAATCTTAGTATAATGCCAGGTAAGGCCAACAATGAATATTATTTGCATATCCAACATCTGAGCGTTTTGAGGTGCCCTAGCTAGTTTATGGGAAACCCTAAAACACCTAGATAACAAATAGATCCTCTTATACTCTCAATTATTGTTTGCAAAATCCCTAACTTCACTTATAATTAGAAAATTGGATATTATTAAGACGAAGATGCATAATTTGATGATCATCATTAAGATAAATTTTGATGATGCAGTTTTCTAATTTTGGACCCTCAAACTAAGGATGGGTTCTATTTCTTGGGGAGTGTTAGATTAGTGATCAATGGTCAGTATGTAATTTTGTTAGCTCAAAGGAGATCTATGTTGCATGATCATATACTCTAATTACTTGCATCATAAACTCATGCATTTTTTAGCTTAGTATCTGGCGTACATCTTTTCACATATCTAATATTTACATTAATTATAGTCTATATTGTATAGTAGATATAGATCCATGTCACTAAATGTTATTTCTATAGTGTGACTTATAGATTCCTTATTGAGCTCAGTAACATTCTCTTATTATTTTGATATGCAACATTAGCCAGATAATATCTTGCTTAGAGCAAGATATTACAGATGTCTTGTTGAGCATCAAGCTATTCATTAGTACTATTTGTATCTTTTAACTTTTTGTAGTGATGTTTTTTCTTCTGAATTTCATAATTGAAGCTTGTACACATTGGGTTGTATTAGACATTACTTTAGGGCATTGGTATTTGTATCTTGTATTATTTGTTATGATGGAATTTGTTTATAGATTAACTATTTTGTATATAGGACTATGTTAATTTTTCAATGTACCTTATTTTTTACCATGTATATCTTAGGATATATTGATAAGTTACCTTAGTCTAAGGTAAACTAGTCCCTAAATCAGTTGGGTAATAAAATTACTAAGGGGTATAGTTCATTATTGGTGGCATGCTATAAACATGGTGATTAGATTTGGGGATCACAATTTCAACTTTGAGTTTCAAGCCTGATCATTGAAAAGGTTCTAGCCATGTGCATTGACTACAAAGTTGATGATGTCACAACACGTATTTTAATGCAAGTGCTTTACTTTAAACTTTATGTTCTCTAAATAATACATATTTGAAGAAGAGCTGAGACACATTAACATGTTCAAAGTTACCTAGAATGAATAGAACATGAGTCCATGCAATGAGCCTAACTATAGCAAAGAAGTTATTGTTTAAATATGAATTAGAAGGCTTTTCATGAGATTTACTTGTCTCATGTGATTATTGAAAATGTCATTTTCAATTGATGATATACATTTTTTAATAGTAATAATAAGCACTAGTAAAATGTTTCTAATTCGATAACTAAAGATGATCATGGCTATTTGTTGTGCCTATAAAGCATATAATGAAAGAATGGTTTTCGTGTAGAAGAAACACTTTATGTGAAACTTGTTGAATCCCCTTGTAATGCTAATTGTAGTCAAGAATCATTTAACAAATTAAATAAATTAGGAGATTAAATGTTAAGGATAGGCAAATGGACAAAAACAACGATGAAGAAGTAATAGTTGACAATGAAGGTCAAAATGTGAAAGAATAGATTTTCTATATGATCATCCTAGTGATTTTATGCACCAATTTATAGAAAATTGATTTTACAAAAAAAATACCAAGTGCAACTCAGTGCCATATATCCGAAAATGTAACTACAATTGAATCTCACAAGTTAAAATGCTAACATGATAAAATGGCTCAGAATTAAAAATATAAATCCATAAATATCCAATGTTCATTAACATCATAATCCAAGTCTAACATAAAATAAACATAGACATTCAAATAACAAAGAATGCAAATAATAGTCTAGTGTAGTCCAATGTTCATCAATAATTATAACTAACATTAATGAACGGAACAAATAATGTAATCCTTAAAAATGATAAAATGCAAGAAGAATGTCATCCAATAGATGTACTAACTCAAATGATCTCATGTCTAGCTTTGTGATGCTAATCTCTTTGCACCTATAAAGTTATAAGGAGTAAGGCTATGATAATAATAGAAATCCTTAAATTATTATAAAACTAACATTTAGTAAACAAAAGATATATATGTCAATCCATAAGAGAAATTTATAGATAACATTAAGTATAAAATTTCAATTCATGTGTCTCTTTTTTTTTGGCATGCTATTGTATAAACCTATGATGTACTAATTAGGTGCATACTATACTACAACAAATCTAATGCTCCCCCAACCTAACAAAGTCATGACAAGGTCTAGCATTCTTACCACAACATGTGATCACCACATATCATGGCACATCATCATTCTATTATTGTACTAAATGTTCAACTATTCCCTGATGGCACTAAATATAAAAATGGCATTAAACCAAAACTTTATTCTTTTAACATATGATTATCATTCCACCTACAAGATCAATAAACAATACAAAAAATTACCTCCGAGTGATGGAAGACGAAATATCCATCATAAACATCTTTTGTGTGGCATCTAGGATATATGGCCACTAAATCTAGTTCTTATCTTAATAAAACTTTGTCATGAAGTAATGACATCATGACAAACCTTATCCATATTAATCTAAACAATATTATGCCTTCCATAGGTTCCATTATAGTATATAAAGATTTATCACACTAATTCAGCTATTTGGAGATTCCAACATTTCCTTAACCCCTAACCCATAATGATGGATAGTCTATCCTTTAGTTAATTCATTCTAAGGTTTATCTTAAATATTATCAATTAGATAGTTACCTTAGGGTTTCCTCTAAGTCACAAAATAACCATTTTAGAATCAAAGTCCAACTTTCTTATAATTAGTCCTTTCCCTAACCTCCCCCAGGATTCTTATTAGAATATCCGTCCTAATGTATCACATCATATGAAGTTTTATTTAAATCAATGCCTTTCTATTTTATCCTTAGGCATAGTTTCTAATTTGTTGCCACAAAAACCATGGATAGACTCAGATACGTTTCAATAATGATTATTATACCTCATAGACAAAGCTGCCTAGGGTGCCAGCCCCTAACCCAAGAGTTTAATTAGGATAATTCATTGTCTTGCACAGTAAACCAAGTCAAGGCAATGCTTTGGCCAATATTACAAGCATAATCAACTATTTTGTTAGCAAAACATATCTCTAAGGCTTAACTTGAGCCCTCTAACCTTGTTATATATTTTTTATAAGATCTTTAACATCCAAAAAGCCATTTCTATAACATCTAGAAAGGCTCATCAAGTGTGAATGTACTTCATCCACTCCTAAGACATTCTATTAAATATTAATTCAACAAAACCCTAATCCATAAATGAACTTATAATTAGTCTTATATTACATATGTTTATGGAAAGGCTTAGCTAACATGTTTACATTTACTTGTGCTGTGTGAGCCTTGCACATATAACTAAAATATCTTATGTTTACTTAAGCCCTAATTTTAATTTGTAGCCCCAACCAAGGATCAATCATGAGACAATATCAATGAATCTATCCTTAACCTCAAGCACTCCTAGAAAAAGCGCAATTATCGTTGTTTACTAAATGTGTCCAAAAAAGCCTAGACTTTTCTAAGGCCCAAAATCATGCCCTTGGAAGCATCAAATATAAAAATGTTGGCTTAAACATGTGCCTCACATAACATGCTCATGACATGTCTCGAGCTACCCAATGATCGTTAAGGCAAGCAGACAGTTAGTGACAATAATCCCAAGGGTTTGGCAATGTTTCCCCATGCAATTCTACTGTCATGGCCCAAGATATGGTTTAACTTGCACAAACTGACATTTTACACATTTCTTAGCAAGTTGTTGTAATAGAGATATAGATCCTCTTCATGTTTTGATACTCATGTTTAGATTATATTTCTTGTCATGATTAATCAATTTGTCATGTATCATATGTAAAATTTTGTTCTCTAAATTCTACATAAAGCATTCAGTTTAATTTCCTTATAGTATAAAGTCTTGGCTTTGACTGTTTAACAATTATAGTTGTCACGAAATACTATGATAGATATCCACCAAACAAGGTGGCAAACATTCTAATAAATTGCACTAACATTCTCAACTTACATAAAAGAAAAAGAGTTCCTTGAAGATCACATTGTTAACTTGCTATCAATTTTAAAATCATTATATAATGTATTAGTTAAAGATGTATGTGAATCATGAATTTGTCATTTAATAGTTGAAGTATTAAATGAAATTCTACATATTGGCAATAAGATTATTTTGCATACATATTCTTGTACCAACAAAGTGTTTCAATTCAACATACTTTTATGCATAATTATATGTAGCCATGTCCTAGTTAAGAGAGAACAAACGTGAATAGCCAATATTAATTGGCTACTTTTTATTTTACATAAATGTCAATGAAGTAGGTCTACTTTGCAAGGATGTGTTGTTGATATTCCATTCACATTCATGTGTATGATTTCCGCTAAGAATATGCATGGCATTTCAATAATAGTTCACGAGGAAATAAATAAAAAAAAGTCCATTGCAAGCTCTCAAATTACTTGAGGTCATAGGGAGAACAATATCATGCTCATTTAATAAATTTCATGAAAAAAGGATTAGTTGACTGCTTCCATTATCATTTTCCAAGGTCACCACATGAAAATTTAGAAATATAGCCATATTTATCTTTAAATAAATTTTAAATACATTTAAGATTTTATCTTAAGGAAAATCACACCTAGTAATCTTTCTCAAGGACTTCTCCTTGTATAAGAAATAGCCTCCATATGTGTTCATAAGGCTTTTGGTTTTGTTCTAATATCTATCAAAACAACATCTTTGGTTTAAAATAACATATTCTAAGAATTCTTAAATTAAAAGAATTTCTTAACAACCGATCAAGGTTTTATATATTATGCACATTGCTCGCCAAAACAATTGGTAAACTACTCCCTGATTTTAGGTTTTTCATGCACTTCTTGATGTTGTATATCCATGGTTATATAAAAATATCCTCAATTCTTTCAAATTTAAAGCTTCAAGATTAAAAATTCAAACCACAATTTTTCTCAATAATCAAAATTTAAACTCATTTTAATTTAAAATTGTAATTTTAAATGCCACATTAAGAAAATATACCAAGTCAACCTAAGGTATAGATAAGTAGAAAGAATGATGGGTGAGACTTCCTCCCCATCATAATTTAGATATCAACCTTGAAATTCATAAAACTGCTCTAGGCATTTTTTGTGCATGTTTGTCTTAGCCTCCCAAATAGCTTTGTAATATATGTATATCTCCTTCTTATTGCATCTCTTCATTTTAGAGTATGAACTAAGGTTGCATTATTGAGCATTTCAACTCACTCCCTCATATAGTTTTGTAAGTTCAAAGAGACTGGAGTCATTTCGAGCTAGAAATGAGATCATCAAGGTTAATAAATTTTTTACATGACATTTCTTCTTGCATTTTATTTAATTAATGGTTATTAAGCTACATTTCTATCCCTGATTGCTAGTTATTTTTCTTATGTACATTGCATTATAGATGACTATTGTTTTTATACTTTGGCATCTATATGTTTTTGTTCTTTTTAGATTGGACTTGACTTATAATGTCATTTGAGTAATTGAATTTTATGATTTTTATATCCATGATGATAGATTATGTTCTTTAGGAGTTATACGACTATGTTGGAATTTTGGCATGTATGGCAACATCTGTAGATTCATAAATAGATATGTGAATTTAGTTGCACTTGGGAGTTCAAAAAAATTTGCTAAACAAATCTTGTGCGATGGATATGAGATTTTTTTAATAAAACAAATTGAGCAAATTTTCTACGAATCTTTGCTTAAGGATGGGGTGAACAGAGAATAGATAGTTAGTGAATGGTGAAATAGGGGACAAGTAGTATAATTGGTTGAGGACATTAAAAGAGCAATATAAGAAAGTTTTTGTAATTAAAAAAAGAATTTAGTGGACTAAGTCACAAGTAGAATTAATTTTTTTAAATGCTCTTGAGGAAATGTATTAGAAACAAAAGGCAAATCTTAAATGATAGAGGGAAGGGGAATAAATGTCAAATATTAATTTATCAATCATAAATAGAAGGTCTACGCTTTCCATCAATAAGAGAAAATAGGAAAGGATGCTGGATTGATGAAGTAGATCAAACAAGTATAGAGATTATTCAGTATTTTGAAGACCTATTATCCTATTTTTATGAGATTTACAATTTGGAAGAAATTCAAAACTTTAGTTCACAATACACATTACATTATTAATAATGTTCAAGCCAACTCAATTACCCAAGAAGATTTTATAGAAGACTTTAAGATAGTAGTGAATGCTTTGAATGCTAAAGTTTCACTTAGTTTACATGGATTTACTTGTCAATTTTATTTGTACTATTGTGACATTACCACTAAAGACTTGTTGGATGATACCTTGTACACCATAAGTAAGAGGCCAATTTCACGAGCAATTGCAAGTGACTAGCTAATCATAATACCAAAATAAAAGTCTGCAACATCATCAAATGATTCTAGCCCTTTAAATTTATCAAACTCACCTTCAAGGTTTTCACAAATTGTTTAGCAAATATACTCACTAACATCCTTAAGGTAAGAATTTCTTTATAATGAATAGAATTTATAAAAGGAAAAATAAAACTGATAGTATTTTTGGCTAAATGGATTGTAAGCTATAACAATCACAAAAATAGAAGATATATTTTCATTAATATCCAAGACATATCAAACAAGTTCAACTGGCCATTTCATTTTAATTATTAGAATTGTATGGATTTCATGCAAAATTTATCTAGTTGGTCATCAACCACAACTAATTTAGTTGGTACTCTATCCTTTAGTAGGTACTTTGTGTACATAAATTTGTCTCCTTATGAGTTTTCTAAAGCATTTAAAGGTGTAAAGCAAGGAGACCCTCTTTCACCAACTTTTCTATATAATGGTGTAAAGTCTTTTAGTAGTGAATTTGGGAATCTAAACTCTATTAGATGAAAAAAAACTTTTTTAATGCTGAGGGGTTTCATGCCTACAACATATCTCTTATTCATTGGTGACATTGTGATTTTTAAACTAGCAAGTACATTCTTACTAAAGAACCAAGTGGAATTCTCACATATGCTTCAATAAGGCTCTGGTTAATGCACCAATTACTACAAATGTACATTTATTGCTTCGTACAAGACTCTAAAATTAAAATGTAAAGTAAATAGGTTCTATAAAATGAACTATGTCATCAAAAGTCTATGGTATAAAGAACATAATGGGTGAAAACAAAGTTTCAATGTATAACCATAACACTGATAACATTAGAAAAAACTAAATGGTTGGAATAATAAATGGATGTCAAAAGATTCCATGTTGATACTAATTAATAGTGCACTAAACTCCATCTATTAATCATGTTAGATCTACCAATATCAATTGTAAATTGTTTGAAAAGGCCATGGAAAAATTTCTCTAAAAAAGCCCTAACACCCTTCAAATGTAGTTGAACTTCTTGAAAGACAATAACCAAACTTGTTGAGAGAAACAATCCAGGAATCAAGTTGTTTACATGTAAACTATGTTGGTTATTTTTTTAATTCCAAAACAATGTGTGAAAATTTCATGAGAGCCAAGTACGACAAAACCTAGCAATTGGAAAGCTATATCAAATGATCAGTTGTTCCCTTACATCACTTAAACTACTTAAGCTATATTCTTTCACAAAAGAAACATAATTATTGGATGATATGAAATGGTTGGTAACCCCTTTGGAAACATCAACTTAACTATGTCTTATAACAAGGTATATGCAGATAATCCAATCAATTTAAATTCTTCTAATTATTAGAATGGGCAAATTTCATTCAAATTTTCTATCCTTTTATAACACATTTAATCAAATTCTACCTTTTCCCTTTACACTTATCATGTTTTGATTTCTATCATATTCTAAATGTCTTTTCTATAACCATGAATATGATCTCATCTACTTTTTCATGTGTTGCACAACTATTGATAGAATTAAGAATTACTTTGAGTAAAAGTTAGGTGTGATCACAATTAACATCACGAAATAGTATAGTATAATTTAGTCACTGTGGAGTATGAAAAAAACTTCCCAACTTGGTTTGCAAGCATTGATTCACCCTATCATCATTTACTATAAGATTTGCAAAGTAAGGTTGATCGATCAGGTTGAAAGAAAAAAATTCACTTCTAACACAAATGATTAATTTTTCTTTACTCACCTATAAGACATATTGCAAGCATTCCCTTTTAGTTTAACAATAAGGTAATATCATTCTTTGTAATTTGAATTTTCCTTCTAATGCATTGCTACAATGTCTACGTTCATATTGGAAAGTGAGAAGGCAATTTGGAATTTGGAGTTTTCCTTTTGATAGGTTTGAAGGAATTCTCATCATAATATAGTTGTTGTAAGGTGTGAATAGTGACTTTAATTAATACATCATCCAATTTTTGTAGTCTCATTATTGAACATTAAAAAATTTGATATGGCAATTTCATAATGTAGTTTACTAGAAGTTGAAAATAATTGACATTGAATGAAGACCACGTAGCAATGCAAAAAGTCATTTATGGACATCATATCATGCATAGCTATAGGGTTTATGCTCGCTACATGGTCTATGTTAGTAGACATTGAGATTTGTAACAAAGTAGAACAACCATTTACATTTGTTGCTAAACCTATCAATAGTGAATGCATAAAGAAATGAATTACTTAGTTTTATCTAAAAGAAAAACATAATGTCTGACTAGATTTAAAAGTTGTAATTATATATAAAAATTAGGTAATGAGCCTTGAAAAATCTTATAAAAATTGGAATAAATTGGAATGTCACCAATTAGAGTGCCTCTTTGGTATAAGATTAAAAATAAATTTTTGTATTCTATAATTTCATTCATCATACAATATTATGGAATCATTTTTTCATTCTTGCAATGAACTCTTAGAGTGAGAGCATAAATTTTAGTCATAATAGAATCATGCATAAATCTTACAAAAATAACGTGTATAATTAACACAAGCTTAGAACTATGAAAAAGTGTCATAATTCATATTACAATGATTTACACGTCATAATCATATTCAATATATTTATCCTAAAGATCATAAGTCAATGTTATAGAGCACATACCAACATACTTGCACAATAAAACTATCGTAGTTATACAAAGTGCATTAAATTCCTACGGTGTTGCCAGGTTTTACTAAAGTTCATTTTATATAGATGATCCACTTTTAAGATGTGCAAAAACCTTAAAAAATTTGTACATATATGAGTCTTAAGGTGATTATACTTGTATGATCATCTTGATTAGACATGATAATGTTTTGAAAATCTGGCTATTTTGTAATAATATGTGATGTGTGTTCATCTTGCATTACAATATCCAATATCATAATTCTATGATATTCTTTAATTAAAAAAATACATGTTTAGTATACAAGTTCATTAGGTGATGCATATTATTCACATATCACCAATTTTTGAATTTTTAACCATAAAAGAATCAACACAACAAGACATTACTAATAGCTTATTAAACACTTTCTAAACAAACTTTTTCAGCCATTATAACATCTAAAATAGGGTTTAAGTTTTTAAAATAGATAATAATAGGACTTTCAATTGATAATAAGCTAATATTTTCATTTACTTATCATCAAAAGTAAGAATAAAAGCATTTGTTATTGCAACCTTGTGAATTTGCTAAGATTTGTTCTCTTACTAAATATTTGAGATCCTAAATAAATTTTAACATTTTATAATCTTCATATTTTTTCATGATTCGTAATATCTTCACTCACTATTTAAATCTTTCCCATACAACTTTTATAATGCATAACATTTGTGGTTAGTCAATTATGAATAATGCCATAACAAAGTTGTTTAGCTACCTTTATAAGAACTCATTTGAGCTTACTATCAGACTTCTCCAAGAATGCCACTTTTCCCCATGTGCATCTTGCACTAACATTTTAGCAAATATTTTTACTAGAAACAAAAGCAACTAATTCCAAATATCACTCACTATACAACAAATGTAATTATACATGTTAGAAAACTATCATAATGATATAAGTCAGATAATTCTACAACAAAAATCTAGGATATAAAAATATAACTTTCAAACTCTTAAATCATATTATAATCCATGCCAACCCAAAGTTAACATTAAAAGGCAAATTATAAAGTCAACCAATAATAATTTGCTATATTATAACATCCACTAAAAAGTACAACTTAAAGTCATGAATAGAAATAATAACACAACAACTACTAATCATAAAGGAAACCAACGATGTAAAAACTCTAATGATCCCTACACTAGATCTAATATGACTACTAACTCTCCAAAACCTTCAAAAATAGAGTAGGAGTGAGCCACGGAGCAAAATAAGGAAACCACGTGTCTTACTTTAAAACTTATATGCAGTAAGAAGGATAAATATATTTATGTATATATACCAATCTAAACTAGCAATATCTAATTGACATTTGATTAAAAACTTATTTGGTGCATATTTGCTTTTATGCCAAATTGATAAAAGACTTTATACAGCTAATAATTTTATCAATATTCAAATGGGTGACAAGGAATAGGTGATGAGCTATAAGCTATGGGTGTTGAGCAATAGGTGATATGTAAATTGATTTATTTCCCAGTTCGGGTTATATTGCCAGTTTATCAATTAATAGATTGACATTAAAAGTAATGTTATGGCCCCACAATAACTTAGATTCTTAATTTAAAATTTCGGCTACTCTTATAAATTACTAGTTCAAGTGGGCATTCCTACCTTAACCTCGCTTATGCTAAGGTATTTCGCAAACCTAACAATCTAACCACAACATTAACTAAATATTTAATATAATTAATGACGAATAAGAAATTATCTTTGAAGAAGAGAAAAAAGGGAAAATGGTTGCTTATTCAAGCTATCATTGTTTGAAAATCACATATGGGTTCCTTAGCATGGAAATCATAAGTAGGATTTTTAATAAACATGGGTTTCAAAGTGAAGTTGAAGTTTAATTGCCAAACAAAAAACATGTCTTGATTACATTTGAGAAGGAGGAGGAATTTCAAGTTTTTTGACTTCACAAATTCTACAATATGGAAGCTATAAAATGAGAACCTTCATGTCGCATCAAAATATTCATCTTAAATATTGATTTGAACCAGCTCTAGAAGGAGTCTCATTTGAACACTTACCCATTCAATTACTCAACAAGGTGGCTCTATATTCCACAGTGGTAATAATGGGAAACCTAACATAAGGAGGACTCTACAACTCTAAATCAAACCCATCCAAAGATAGCTGTAGTCAACGTTGAACTAGATTCATCAAAACAATTATTAAAATCGATCAAAATTATGCAAAAATGGAGTAGTTCAAAAGGATTCTAGTAAAGGATATAATATGATAATTAAACTAACTACTACTCAATATATTACTAGTAGGGTCACTTTTATGGCCATTATAAACACAATGAATGGAATTCAAATGCAAAAGAACCCATTGTATTAAAGTAAACTAAAATTAAATAGAATGAGTGGGTGAATAATAAAAAGGAACCTAAGTAGGATCTAATGCATCCACTAAAAAAACTTGTAAGGTCTCAATATTATAATGTTAAGGAGGAACATTCTTAGTACCTAAGTCCTAATCAACCTAACAACTCTAGTAGTTGTGATGTCCCAAATGAAGCTACAAACAAATGCATGAACATAGATAAGGGTATACTTAGTTTGATAAAAAAAATTAGCGAAAAATGATTCTAAATTAGTTCATAAAAGATTATTGCATTTTAGAAGGGCTTTTGTTAAGAAAAATGAGGCAATGCTATCAAAAAATATTTGATCCTCAAAAACAAATCCTAAAAGTAATAAATAATGCCTTAAACAAAAGAGAAATAAATTCTTAACAAATATAACTTGATCAAAATGATTACTCCGTAGTGTCGACTAGGAGATTTAGAAAAAGCTCAAAGATTGTTTTTGAATATAAAACATGTTTATAGGTGACACAGAAGTTAAAATTCCTTAAGACTAATAGATCAAATAAACATAAACGTTTTATACACTTGTTTGAAACATAAAAGTGGTCATGAACATAAGCATAATCCCTCACCTAAAGCATCTAATAGTTTTCAAAAATATCGTGCTGGTGTCCTTTTAAAACTAATATCACAGGAATAGAAGTTGCTATACCTGGCTATGTCATTTGAATTGGAAATATGAAATACTTCCAACAAGATCTAGGATCTTTGGAAAGGAAGTGGACAATTCTATAAATTATATGATGATGAACCATTCATTTAATTACTCAATGATAAATCTAAAAGCCAACAGTTTATGCACTATACAGTAGTATACCTAAGTGCATAAGGGTAAAGATGACTTTGTTGAATAATTAAACCTTAATTTGAATAGATCACAAATTCCAATTGATGGTTTTACGAGACTTGAATTCTATTGCTTCCAAGAATGAATATAAAGGTTCTTTCATTGCACCATTTATTGCAATGAAGGGGTTTAAGGATTACATAAGCCATTATAGCTTGAAGGACCTCGCTTTCTTAGGATCAATATTTACCTAGATTGAAAAAAGAAATGGAAGATGGGTCTTAAAAAGGCTTAACAAAATTATAGTGAATAACTATTGGATGGAAACATATCTCGTACAAAATGTAAAAACTCCATGTAAAATGGAGCAAATTCACTCACTAGTACTACTATAACATCCAAAAGGTCAAGAGTCAGGATCTAAAGAACTCATGTACCAAAATAGTGATCTATGAATTCAACATTTGATAGAGTAAGTTGTTGTAATTTTGTAATTTCAACAAACCTCTCTAGCATAGTGGCCATAGCATTAAAATTGACAAGGCCGATGGAATCCCCAAAATAATAGAGAAAAATAACATTAACATAGCAGAAACCATACATTACATAGAGCTTCTTCTTCAAGGTGTACTAGTCTTATTTAGGCTCATAACTATACTAAGACTTACTCCTTCACTTCTCACAAGTTGCTATTATCATTATCATTATAGATGTTAACTATAACTCACACTTATTTCATACTTATTTAAATTTACTTTTCATCAATTTGTCATGTTATTTGTATCTACTTATTTGTTTAAGCAGTTTAAGATGAGTAGCCACCCTTTTAGATATCTCTATTTTGGAATTCAATATAAGAAAATCTTTAAGATAGTCTTACAATTTCATCAGTATAAAATTTGGTTGAAAATGATTTTAGAAATGATTAAAATTAAATTTTGGACTTTTCTTTTCCACCCAATATGTCACCATTGTTATTGCCCAAGCTGACTTCCGTGGCCTTCTCCACTTTGACCTAATTGATCCTAAAACCCATATTGACCCATCATCCCACACATCCTATTAACATACATAGACATAGTCTAAAGAAATGCCTAACCCATCAACAAACACTAATTCGTCACATGCCTTTGTGCCCATGCCATGTCACTTACACCGCCAGTGAGCTCATCAATCATTGGACTACTGCATGAAGCACATAAGTTTATTTAAGGAATACTTATATGAATTAATTTTATAGTTTCTGAAGAAAAATTGTTTGGTAGAATTCAAAGTTTTTCATTTTTAATATTTGATAACATCTGAATTTTTGAAATGCCTTTTATGATTACAAAATGTATCACTTTATATTTGCAAACGTTTTTCATATTCCTATATTTTCAAATTATTGATATATCAATGAGTTCTATATAAATAAGGATGCTCACTATATTATACACAACATAATTTTTTAATGAAATGAGAAAATATTTTCACCAATCTTTTTTGATAAGAGGATGTTCTGTGCAAATAATATGATGGTGTGCTTGTAAGGGTGCCCTAAGAAGTAGTGTTAGGGTGTCAAAGAAGAAGATCTTGATCTATTACCCAATACTCACAATGGCATCAAAATCACCAAGAAAGTTCTTAACCACTGTATTTCAATTTTCAAGAAATTTACTCATTACATACAACTTTCTAGTTTGTTCACATGATGATGTCATTTCTTATTTGACATTCTAAGAATTTTTTTTGTGTGTATCATTCTACTTCACCACTAACATGAGTACATTGGATTCCACTTCTTTAAAGAACACCTGTTTTAGGTTGGAATCTATTATGTTAAGAATCAGTGCAAGTTTTGGCTTCTAGAAAACTTCTTATTTGCTTTACTTCTAAAATTTAAATCACCTTTGGTAAGCTCTTGATCAATATATTACTTGAACCAAAGAACTTTTCAATTATCTATTAGGTGAAATAAGTTTTAACATATCAAACTACATTAACTTTGTATTAGAGCATAATTAGCTTTAGGAAATAATATTAATTTTAATTTATCTTTAAATAATTATCTTTAAATTATTTGCAATTATTGTTAATTTCTTTATGTTAATATATATATATATATATATATATGTATATATTAATAATATTTTGAAGTTTGAAGCTACATTTATTTATTTATTTATATGTTTTTTGTTATTACATTGTAGGATTTATTTGATTTTTTTTTATTTATTATTCCAAATTATAAACTTTGTCTCCAACCAATAAGGCTATGCCACCAAATCAAAAAAATAATAAATAATGTCTAATTGTCATATAGCACCAGACCTATGGTCCCAGTAATACAACATGCGATTCTTGAACGAGCTCATTTGATGCAAGAGCAGAAAGCAACCTCACAAACATGCTTGGATGGATTGGAAGATTGTGGAAATAGTAGATTAAGAGAAAACCATAAATCAAGCAACTCTTTAAAAGTTACTCAAAAGTTGAGGAAATTACCTATAAAAAAATAGTCAACCAGTTGGAATGTTGACCTAAGCATTGAGCTACTCCACATATTTTGATAGAAGACAAAGTCAAAATAATGACCATCACATTGACATGGCTAAAATAGAAGCCCCTACATTCGATGGTAATTTATACCCTAAATCATATCAAGATTAAGAAATAAAAATGGAGCATTATTTTGATTAGTATGATCTTAGTGAGTGTTGAAAGTATATATTTACAAAAATATGGCTCACCTCATATGTTACGTTATTTTTTCACATATTTAAATAGTGATATTTGACAAGATTAAACAACACTCCAATTATGGGTAGAACTAAAGATTCTCATATTATCTAAATATTTACTCACCTCTTATTCAGGTGAACATTTTTGATAAATGGTATCATCTATCCTAAGGTTCAGAGGCTATTATTAAAGAAAACTATATTAAATTTAAGAAATGTATGCTTAAATGTGGTGCCTAATTACTAAATCTAGTAATATTGTGTCAATTTTAAGCTGTACTCAGGGAGTCCACTAAATTTGAATTATTTTTTAATAGTAATACTATTTTATTGAACACATTTAAAGTGGCCTATGATTAGAAAAATTTAAAGTATCAATTACCTATGAATTGAGATTACTTTGATCACTTCTTATCCTCAAACTCTTACCATTACTTCTACTATTCTTTCTACTTCTACACCATAAGAAACCCTTATCCCACCACCCATAATTTTAAGACATCAAATTTGACCCCCAAACAAAATCATCCACTAGTTTTGAAGATGACTGTTATCATTTTCACAAAAGAGGGGTATCATAGCCTAACGCCTTAAATAACCCCAGCACATAAACAAAAATAAAAAAGTAAAAGAACATATAAAATTTGTGGAAGAAGAGTTGATATAGCCAAATGAGGAGCCCAAAGAAGAATTATAAGAATTAGATGAAAGTCTTTACTATGTTATACCACTTATAGCAATTGCAATATGCGCTATGACTACACCAAGGCTATTTGAAGATTGGTGATATCATCTTTATCACCTTCATTACAATTAATGACCAACCTCATAAAAATTACTGTAAACATGAGCTATATCAATGCCATAATTCACAATGTAGTCAAAAGGACAGGTTTAATAGCGACAAATCACACCTTCCAATACATCTTATCTTGGATCAACAAAACTTTAATTTTTATATAGAACTAAGGCACTGTGTTCCTTAACAGTTTGGTCAATATTCTAATGAATTGTGATGTGATGTTATGTTATTCTAATATAAGTAGTTAGCCTTATCTTAGGAAAACCTTGTTATAAGTTGAAGATGATACCTTATGTGGAAGAGCTAGTATGTATATTTTTTTATTTGAAAGAATAAAGATCGTACTATACCATTCACATCCTTTAGAAAATATTTCAAACCCAAATACCCAAAAAGAGAAAGATAAAAGAGAAGAAAAAGTACTTTTTATCACTTCGTTTCATTTCATTAGCAAAGACCAAGAGGGATATAGCTAATGGTGAGGTTTTCTAATTTACAATTTTTGTGAAAGCCCTTATTAGTATACCCACACCGCCATATATAGTCCAAACCTTACTAAAAGAAATTATCGACATATTTCTCAATGAATTACTAAGAACAAGCCCATATTTGAGAGATATTCAAGTAAATCCACCATATTTATGCATCACCAAGTAAATCCACAAGTTTTGGTAAAAGTTGAATTCTTATCAATTTATCATCCCATGACTAATGAATAAAAGGAAACAAACAAACTTTAGTCCATCTTCTTCATTGCGTAGTAAGAGGATATGTTTCAACTTGGGATTATTTATTATCAGATATTTAATTTAGTAATTGAACAATAAGTTTTAGACCTTTGGAAAAATTAAAAATCATCCTTAGTCCCATTGATTATATTTCCTTATCTATATTGTTTAGTCTTTGAGTCATGTGCTCATCATATTCCATAATTACATAAATATCTTGTTAAAATAATTAAATTAAATATAAAAATAAATAAATGCTTAGAATATTCTAAAAAATAACCTAGAGAATTTTTTGAGGGTGGTTATGTTGTGATCCATGCTAGGTCTGTCAGGTTAACATCGAGAACCCACTAGAGATTGCATGCCCGCAAATTGGGTCATTTAGAGTTATGATAAAACTAGAACAACATGTTTTTGTGTTATTAAATTGAATTATGGAATAAGTGATAGCTTTAATTTTTAAGATCATCAACAATAAATGGAACCATGCTAGATACCTAACGAGCCTTTTCAGAATTCACAACCATTATCAAGTAAACCTATCCCTCCAAAGCATTTAGACTCATTTATTGAGTTGAGAGATCAAGTGAAGGAAATTTTAGATCATTGAATATTTTTCACATAAGATCAACCATAATAGAAATTTTTGGTATGTTAACAAGGCCACCCCATCTTTGATGGCACTTGTATTAATGTGGTGGAGCTTCACTATCTAAACTTAAAGTTGTTAGAGTAGTAGTAGAGATTTTTTCTCTTCCTTCATGTAATTGATGTCTTTCACAACTTTGAAAGATAATGTAGCAGTTTCTTGTACATTAGGTAGAAGTTTCTCTTAGAAGTGTATTAGTTCAATTAAAACTCGAAATGATGTAAAGATTGAATTCTTTACTTGTCATTAGTTTCTATTATTATTAGCATTATATGGGTCAATTATAGTTGACCACTATTTATCACACATTGTAGTTCAATCTGCATTAGTTTGTAAAGTTATTTGTATCTACACAATATTTAAAATCACTTGAAATTAAATTACTAGTTTCATTATATTTTTATCTTTAAATTTAGTATAGAATATCCTTACAATAGTACTATAATTTTATTAATGCAAAATTTTGTTAAAGGTAACTCAAGAATAATGAACATAGATTCTTTAATCATTTTCACCATCTTCCTCTTTCATTTGTCACCATTATAGTCATCATCAGTAGGCATTGGTAGTAGTCATGCGAACTTGTGTGGCCCACCTTTCCTACATTAACATTTAAAGTTCACTAATATGCCCAACTCGTGCTAACCCATCAACCTATGTAACCCCATCAACAAGCATAGACTCATTCTACAAATGACTATAACCCATCTACATTAACCAACTAATCAAACAATGGCGATTTAGTGAGCCCAATGACACACTAAACAAATAGCCCTCTATTGCATGGGTCTTTAGATCATTGCTTGAAATCCATAGCTCAATTTGGGATAGCTTATATTTGTTAATTTTTTGGCTTTTCAATGAAAAGTTCATGCCCAATTTAATGTAATCCTTTTAAAATTTGTGGTGACTTTTTAATTATAAAATGTCCCTTCAAATTCCAAAATGTTTCACATAGTATTACAAAATATCTTTTCATAATATTAAGTTAGAAAATTACCATTTTGTCCTAAGGTTTCTATAAATAAGATTCTCACCATGTTTTACATAAGATAATTAATTAATAAAGCAAAAAAGTATTGTGACCAAACCTTTTTTATGTCAGCATACTATGAGTTAAAGATCTGACATTGTGATTCTAAACGTGTCATGTGAAGGAGAGTAAGCGGCTCAAAAGGGGATATCCCAATGCATTACCTAACATTCATAAGTTTCTTAAATAATCCCTAAAGCTCTTAGCCACTTTATTTAACCTTTCATGAAATTTACATGTTACATCCAACCTTCTTGTTTGTGTATGTGACCATGTGATTTCTTATTTGGCATTCTAAGAACTCTACTTGTTGTGTGTGCCTTACCACTTCACCATCACATGAGTACTTTGGGTATTAGTTTTCAAATAAATTTTTTCATTAGGTTGAGATCATTTATATTAAAAATAAGTGTAAGTCCTTAACTTGGAAAAGCTCTTACATTCCTAGTGATTCAAAGTTTCTTATGCTAAGCAAAAACACCTAAGGTTAGCTTTTGTATAGATAAAATGCTTGTACATAATTACTTCTAAATTTTTATAAGGTAAAAATAATTTTTAACTTATCACCCTAAATCAAATATTTAGTAATATCTTTCAAATAGTTTGGTTGCTTAATAATATAGAAAAGAGTTTGTAATAGTCAATTTCAGGAAAGGGTCAATGGCTAGAACTAGATGGCTTAGACAGGGAGGCAGGAATACAATGTTATTTCATCCTTTAGTTTGGAAAAAATTGTCTAAGCTTAACATTAGTGGTATTAAAGACCCAAATGGTAGGTATTAACTACACAAGCAAATCATTAAGGGGTACTTGTAGCATTTTTTTAGGCACTACAATAGATAGGAATTGTTAAGCAACAAACCTAAATTAATATTCAAAAATACATCAATTTGACAAAGATATTAAAGTGTTATCCAATGGATTTAATGTCATGTTTTAACAAAATACTAAAAATTATCAGTTTTGATGTACTAGAAGTTCCAAGGACTTCATAGCTACCAATTCAATTCCTAAATTGATTGCAAGTGCCAATCTATTGCTGACTCTTAAGACAAAGATACTAGAATCATTTAATAACTTTAGCCTAGTTTGTGTATGAAAGTTTACTAAGAAAATACTATGTAAACTATTAGAAAATAGTCTTCATATAAAGCTACTAAGAAGTACATCTCTTGAACAATCTAGTTTTTTTTTGGAAATGGGGGAATTTAGATGATAATCTTCTAGCAAAAGAATAAATGAGTTCTCTCAAAAGGAATGTTAGGTGTAGGAATTACATTCTCAGGCTCGTTATAAAAAGTGCACTTTATAGGTTTTCATGTATTTCCTATATGAGATACTAGATAAATTCCATTTTTCAACTCAATTTAATGGGTTTATCTTAGACATTATATGCAACCCATGACTATACACCTTGGTCTATTACATTATTAAAAAAATGTTTTAGCCATCAAAGGGGTTTAAATCCTCCTAATCTTTACTATTTATGTCTTCCTAGAAACCTTTTAGCAAGGAAATAAAGGGTCTATTTACAATTTAGAAAGTATTGTATTATGCAATACCTTAAGGCTTCCAAGTAATTTGTCATTACTATCATGCTAATAATATTATAATTTTTAGTAAAGGAGATCTAAGATCAATGAGTTATCTAATAAAATTTGTAAAAAAAGTACAAAGATATCTTAAGTCCTTAATTAAATAAATAAAAGAGTAAATCACACAATAATAGAGCTATGAAGGTAACATCTATTAGAAAGATAAAAACGGTCGTCATTTTTAAGCATGGATCTCTTCCCATGACATAGCTATTATATCTCATATTGGCTAGCATGAAAAAAAAGTATATTATTTAAAAATTATAGATAAACAAACCAACAAGATGGTAGGATTAAACAAATGAATATTATCCAGGGCGGTTGATTAATCTTAGGGAGACACAAACTAAATTCTATTTTAAGATTTCCAACAATAAGTTATGGACTCACCAAAAAGAATATGAATGGCTTTGTAAGAGGGAAGTTTATAATGTTCACAAGCATCACTGGGCCACTCCAAACAAAGTGTGTACCCTATAGATGAAAATGGTTTAAAATTGAAAGAACCAAATGATATTATGATTACCTTCTTTATAAAGCTAAACTAGAACCTACTTAACAATTAATTTTTTTGAGCCAAGTTCATGAAGTACAAATAAACTATTGGTAATGTGTTGGTCACCAACTTACACACCTGGAAATGCATGGCTAAAATAAAGGGTATGATATAATAGCATACAAATACATATCTAGATTTAAGATTCTGCACTTTCAATATGACAAAAAAAGAGACCTTCAACATACTAGTTGTGTTCAATGTCATCAAAAGAAACTTATTCATATTAAAAATAAGAAAAAGGAAATGCAATGCCAATTGCCTATTGTGATCTCTTTGTCAATTTGGGGAATCTAAAACAAAGTTAAGCCTTTCCTAGAATAATTTCATAAACTCAATATTTAGTCGGAATCCAAATGCCCTTACAATCCTTGGGAGCACTCTTTAAATCATGTTCTACAATTTGATTTATCACAAAGATGGTTTGATCTTTCTTTCTTCTTATGTTGGCAATCTATTACTTTAAGACACATAACATTATGAATATTCTCAAGACTAGTGGCACCAAATCATTTAGAGCACACTGAGATGTGATGTGATTCAAACCATTCCATTTATTAGATGCCACAAAACTTGGACAGCAAGGATTAAGAAAAAAATTGAGGAAATAAGTGAATAAATGAAAGAAACAACAAATATAGTTATTAGTTGCTGCTACAACATAACAAAGTTTTTCCCTCTAATGTAAACTAAGAAAGTCGATAGGCACATGGTGTAGCTAGGTTTTTTCCCCTTTCCCTTCTAGGAAACTAAAAAGTTTAAGGTATGATTTACGTTTTAGGTGTCACTAACTACCAACTTAGTGAAGCCAAGCATCAATGGAAGTTGCCACATGGAAATATGTATAATGAAAGGTAACATTCAAGCTCAAAATGGTAATTTGATTTATGCCTTTTTTCTTATAGTCATACAATGGCCATCGAGAAAATAATGAACCCTATGAAGAACACATTAGCATGCCGCTAAAGTAGAAAGTATACTATAATAGAGATTGAACTTGTCAACAATATATTAATTAACATGACCCAAGGGAGCACAAAATCTCATTTAAAACTCGTTTATAATATTCAACAAATTTAGTTGGAGTTACTAAAACTCTCAAAAAAAGACATTCCTTTAAAAAAAAGGAAACATAATAGCAAGAAAATTATAAAAAATAATAGGACAATTGAAAAATGTCCAAACATAAGAAGCACGTAATTTTTCTTTTCACTACAAGACACTTCTAAATATGAAAAAAATACACCTACCTTACATTTTCTTGTCATATAAGGTACAAACTCTAATCACTCTGGTGTAAAACTTACATGAAGCTTAAACTCTAAGGCATTAATGTCATCATGAAATCAATGAAGAAAACAAAGTATCACATTATAACAATGACATTTCATTTCCTTTCTTCTTATATTGGATCGTATATCAAAATGGATAGATATGAATGAAAGTCAATTATGAAGAAAGGACTCTTACATGGTACTATTCACAAGAGTACCTTTTTAGACTAGCTTAATAATCTCTTCGATCTCATGCGAAGTGAGGTGGGCTTTATTAAGATTTTACTTTCACCATAATTGTATCCTTTGGCCCAATCAAATGATTAGACACATATATTAACATATAAGAGGTAGAATAATGTGTACATCATACTAGAGCTTTCATTGAGCATTTTAATATGATTACCTTTGGGTACTATTCACGAGTTTGCACACACTGGCATAGTCAATTGCCATTTTGTTCTACTACGTTGTGGAGATGACACTACTTACTTTTACACATACCATCGTTGGACGAAATAATAAGCTATTGCATTGAAAAAATACATCATCAAACTATAGATATGTTGTGAACATTCTATTACATTGTGCATGCTCCAAGTCATTAAATTAAGGTTATTAATAATAACACATGCATGATGCACTATCTACTTGTCATTAACGGAGAGTGTAGGATCAAAAGTTTACTTTCTAATGAAGTATTTTAATTTCTAAATAAATTGTACAACTAAAATGTATCAAAAAATTCATAAATTGGAGTTAGCTTTTAATTTTTGCTAATATTAATATTAATATATATTTTACGTGTACAATGTTCCACCATTGATCTGTTGCTCTCAGTAAATAGAGAGGATGAAAGCAAGGTCTAGACCACTTATAAAATTATTTGATCTACCATCAAACAAGATAATGTTGATCATGTGGCCTAATGTGTGAAAGTTGTGTTACTCCTTAACAACCACATGTACTTTAAACCATATATGTAGACACATAAATTGTCACCCATAGAACTAAGTATGCAATTGTTCCCTCCTAAGACTAAATATACAAGTCGCACTTAACCATAATTGCGTCTCTTACCACAAGATCTAGCACTATTCTCATAGGCACTTGCAAGTTTGAAATTTAACATAAAGTACTACCATACACGTCAAAAGAAGTGATGCTAACAAAATCACACAAAATTATCATGCCACATCTAAAAGCATGAGAACCTTAAAGTTATTAATCCTAGTATTTTTTTAAGTATAAAACAATATTATCATTCCTTAAGTGAGGAGTTATGATAATCATAAATAAATTATTTCTTTGGTAGAAGATTACAAATACATTGTTTAAGCTAAACCAAACACATTTTTCATTCCTATTCATGAAATAATCAAGGCTTTGCATTCAAACATGATTAACAATTCTAAATAAACATTTTTTAGTTAATGGAGACATCAAAACTAACAAATGATATTATTCTAAATAGACATTCCTTAAGCTAGCATGTAATTATATTATCCTATCTTACATTCTTGATTAAGATTATATTGAAAAATATATGTTCTATGAATGATATTCCACAAAGTTCTTAATAAAAGTGTGTTCAATGCAAGCACCCAAAATTTCTCCAAGTCATATATCATAAAGAGATCAGACTTTTCAAGCTTATATTCACAAGTCATAACATACATATCTCAATTAAGGGAACTTGATGGATAGTTCATTTGTATAGAAAAATCATACAACAAAAGAGTATGAATTAATTCATACAACATCCTAATTAAAAAAGCATAACATGGCTCAATTAATTTCATTCATATCTTACCAAAATCATGAAAAAACAATCCACATGTAGCTTTCTTAAATTAATCACTTGCTTCATCTAAAAACTATCACGATTTAGGTGCAAAATCTTTACTATCAATACACCAAGGGATTCCTTTGTGGGACATATTGAAGGGTATACTTTTCCTCTTTAAAGTCTTAAAATCATTCTTCTTCTTCTTACTCATAGGTGGTTCCTCTGCATCTCCTTAGCTTCTAGCAGTTGGCCTTCTTAAGTATTCTAATAACTTAGCTTTCCTAAAATCTAACTACGTTACATCTTAAAACATAAATAGGGTTTGTTGAGCATGCATAGGTCAAGGGATTTACTTAACAAACTAACTAGGATTTTCTAAGTTAATTAAGTAAAGCTACTTTTATATAAATGATAAAAAAAAATTAATCTCTCTTAATAAGTGCCATGGCTAAGCTTAAACCATGCTAAACATATAATCAAAATCACTAAATCTAATGAGATCACATTTATCAAAATCAATTCCATATTTTAGATATAAGGCACCATAAATATAATTGATGGGAATAAAAGCAACTCAAATATAGAAAACATTTATTCAGTGTGTTTGTATTGTATCTGTACTATACTTATGTCATATAATACATTTATCCAAATCTCATTTTGCTGAGAAACATTACCCCACATCATAATTGAAAATGTAGTATTCATACATGTTTTATAGAAACACTACATACACATTTTTCTTGTCATAACACAATAATTCTGAGGTAGAATAATTCTCATAATTGATTGTACTAAGACAAAATCTACAAGCAAAGTATACAATCTTCAACACACAAGATAGACAAATCTTTAAACTTTAGATGTTTTCGTTCTAATGTTGTCATGCTTGTATGATCCATTACCATGTGCCTATATTAACATAATGTTAGGCAGACCAACCTTTGGTTTTAACATTAATGCACTTGTTTGCTAATGGCATATGCATGGCGTGATCATAAGTTGCTTTATGTGCATTTGATTTTGGCTCTATGTCACGAGATCTTATTATACGATGTCCTATAGTTGTATTGTATGATAATAACTCTTTGAAATTATAGCACGTGAAGCATCTGAGATTAATGCCCATGACATGAACGTACAATACAATAACTATGTTGTACTTATACGAACAAAATATTCCTTACACTTGCATACAAATAACAGTTTGTATCTTATTGTAGCATATGATTAGCAAAAAATTTACTAGAGTATTCATAAGTGGGCCCTCTTTTATGTTTCTCCACCTGTCATGCCATACAACCATCAACCATTGCACTATATGATTCTCATCAAAGCCATAACTAGAAATAACATGTATGGCTTAGCCAAAAGGGATGTGCAATAATCTACCCATCTTAATTGTGATTTTAACCTCAAAATGTAAAGAATAACCCTGGCCAATTATAAAAAACTTCACTTTTCACCTTTGAAGTAGCCTCTTGCAAAACCTAGTGATTCAAAAAGACGTTGACTATGGTATACAGTGATTTATTTTCTATCTAACACTAAACTGAAAACTATCCATTGACTATTCCAAAAAGAAGGCAACTTCCTTTAACTAGGATCCTCGTGCTAGTCTAAGATGTCATATAAAGGATCTTGCACACACTTCATTAAACTAGATACATGAAAAATATCATGCATCCTTGTTCATGTTTTTAGTAATAAAAGTATATATGCAGCAAATGTAATCCTTTGCATAATTTTATAGGGCCCAATCTACTTAGGCTTCAGTTTGGAACCCTTTCCAAACTCGAATAATCCTTGCATAGGCTAACCTTAAAGAATATCCAATGTTTATTATGAAAATGACCCAATTTATGTTTCCTAACTTAGTTTTTCTTTTCATGGTCTTGCACAACCCGCACTCCACCCCTCTATCTATGAATAACCTTAGTTGTCTCTTTTAAAAAGTTAAGCCCACAAGTCAACCTAGAGTTAGCCTCCACCTAAAATGATGGAAACCTATAACACTGAACATGCTAGGCCTCAAATTACACCATGATAATGGCAAATTATTAGTAATTGTTGTACATAAATTCCAATAATGGTAAATTCATGAACTTATTTAGGGAGTTATTTGCATACTAGGCCAACAACAAGTCTCAAATTAAATTCTCCACTGATTGTCATCAATATAAGTGTGAACAATTACACTAATTCTAAAAGTAGTGACCATCACTTGACCTAAAAAATTCCTAAATTGGAATGTAAGCTTTGCATTATTTTTTTAAATGATCACTCTAGGTACCAACATTCAAGTTACCTGTAATCATCTACCTAATTTTCATAGATTCTAAATGAGCTGAGTTAAGCTAGTCAAAATTATATTACCAAATGATCATGAGTCTAACTAAAATCAAACATAATCTCTTTTCTTTTGATATGCTTATAAATATGGATCCAAGGGTCGCACCTCTATTGAAAGCATCCACTAATAAATTTCCTTTTTTGTGTAATACTTTATATCCAAACGGTAACTTCTAACGAGTTCTAACTAGACTTGCTACCTGAAGTTATGGTCCCTTTGAGTAAGTATATATTTAAGACATATGTAGGAGATAAAGGGTTTAACTTGGACCATATTTAAGTAATGTCACAAAGTTTTAATTGTGAGAACTATATCATCCAACTCTAAATCATGGGTTAAGTAGTTTCACTAGTCATATAACTATTTTGATAGTTATTCTACACCATGACCATGCTACATAAGAATAGCCCATAATCAAACATGTGATGCATCAATGACAACATGATAGGGCCTACCCTACTATAGTAAGTCAAATAATATCACTTTTCTTTTCAACACATCAAAGTTGTACTCACTCTAAATAGATAGTATGCAAACTACACACCATTTCTTGTTAGCTCAGGGATGTGATAGCTATGAAAAAATTGGGAAAGTTATGAATCACTTATATGATAGTAAATTTGTGCAAATTTATAATAGTTCATGTCATGTTGAGTTCCACTACAATCAAATCACGACTAAGAACATGTTTATGAGAGATCATAGAAACTGGCCAGAAGTAAGTTGTGAAATTACCATAAGGCTACTTGACCATAACCAACTCCAACAAAATCCATAGATACTTAGCTTATTGATCCATATTCTTAGAGTAGTTGTTTCTTAATTAACACCATTAATGCACCATCGTCCCATATGATAGGTTGCCTTTTTTGGCTAAGCCTCATATAGTTGTAACTGGAATTTTCCATTATTTTTCAATAACTTTTACCTCTTACTAGGGATCTCATATCTTTGACCTAATGCTTATTGTAGTCTCCATGACACTTCTTAATAAGCTAGGTTAGAATTAGTGTAAACTAGTTGGTATAGCTATCTTTCTTCTACCATTTCATTCCATGAAATCTAGTGGTCCTTTCTTTTTTAAAATGAGTGCATGAGGGTGATGCTTGACCTAGTTCACTAAACTAGAATGTTCAACTAAATCTTAATATTTAATAAAATGGTTGACTAATAAATGTCTATTAAGGAAATGTCCAAGCCCCACCATGAGATGCTCATAATGGCAATGCTTCTTTGTATCTAACTCAGATGCATACGCAATATGATATACGAATTCAGAAGCAAAACATTTAATTGAAATCTAACCTTATCTGATTTATGTGGGCTCCTTTCTACTCTAAGCCTGACAAACTTTTGCCCAATGTAATCACTAAAAGAAATCACAATGTCATGCCAACATATATGACTACTCATGGGCATCCCAAAATAATATATGTAACTACCTATGCCACAATGTAGCTGTCTCTTCCTTTACAAGCTAGTCTATAAGTGCAGCAATCCACTCAATCTACCACATCATTGCATCCAACAACTCATGGACATGGAATGACAAATAATCAACAATTGTTGAATTAGTCATGCTTACGAATACCTATGGCCTCAATTGTAAAAAAGCTTCTATCAAATGTTCCCCTAAGAACTTAAGCTATTCTTTGGTTGTCATAGCCTTAGTTGGTTGGTCAACCATGAGCCCTCTTTTGGGATGCTCATTACCCATCAATTCTCTCAAAATAGCTCTATGTTCTTGATCATCATTGTTAAAGGAAAAGCAATATACCAAAGTAATTTCATGACAAAACTGAAATACATAAGTATTACTTAATCTATTGAGACATCTTTATTTGATTCGCTAAGATGGAAGGCTACTTATGTTGTCGGCTTCTTAGATCTTGGAACATAATGTAGCTAAAAATGATAGTGTTCAAATGGCACCCTAACTTCCATCTTAACTTGAAGCCATCTCTAGCACTATTAATAGAATATCATGTAATACCCTTCTTCTATAAAGTAGCTCTTTATTCTACAACATCAACACTTAAAAATCCTTTAAAAGTGGATGAAAGAACAATCAACCTAACATAAGAAAATATTTCAATGGCCTACATGGATGTTAAATTGGCAAAGCATTAACATGCAGAAATAAGGAACTTCAAAAAATAAGGCAACAAAAAAGCATTTAAAAAAAAAATTCAATACGATAGTCTTCATAACTATTACTAAGGTTTTTCAACTAGGACCTTTACATACTTCATTGGAAGTAAAATAAAACAACAACATCACTACTATCAAATTAGTAAGAAATTCCCACCAGCTTGATTAAACTGAATACTTTGAATTATATGTTGGATGATAATTGAAACTATAGGGGAAAGGGAATCATATCCAAATGAACAAAAACCAAAAGGTTTGTGTAAAAAAAAATTTAATCATTTCTACAATCCATTGTTCATCTTCTTCTAAAAACTAGAAGACAATATTTATTAGAATGGCATAAGTAAATGAAGTTTTTAATACATTAAATAAGGGTCAATAAAAGTAATAGAAAAAATAAACTTATTAATCAGATCAATGATGATTTTAGTAGAGTAAGAAAATCTCACAAAGTAAGTAGCAAGAGGTTTTAGCATTAGCTTCAAAAGCATCATATTATAAAGCTAAACATTTGTATGTTCTTTAAACACTAAATAATTTTAGTGAAAAACTTCTAGAAAGAGCCATAGCTTTAGGTTTTATACAATACAATGATGAAGACTACCATCGTCTTGAGTAGGTAGAAAAATAAACGATAGAGTATGGTTCAGGAAAAACAAACCAATAATAATGGAATTCAAAGAAGCACACAAATTATCTAAATTAACGATTATGCAATAAAACAAAATTGTAAATAAATGTTTACTTAGCTAGCTAAATATTCTTTTTAAATAAAAACATTCCTTTGATTTACTAAGGTAACCCATGAAACACAAAGAAAAATGTTTCAACATGCTAGAAAGATTTTTCTAATTACATATTCATTTATTACAAGAGCTAAAATATTGATAAAAATCTCTCTGATAATGTCTCATCCAAATTACTCAGAGCACCGACTTGACATGGCTAATTGGATGAGTTTTAATGTAGTGGCAACATTAATGAGTATAGAGGTATTCCACTCCAAGTTTGAAAGAAATTAAAGAATATTTAGACTTCATTAACAACTGTAACATAAGTTAACTTTTATTATCTTTAAATCCTTTTTCAATGACAAATAAAGGTATAAAATAATAGGTATAAAAAAGCTATAATAGTGTGTTGTTGAATAAACATTATATTGATCAACTTGCTGTGGTTGTAATTCAACTTGTTCGGATAATAAGTTCAGATCATACTCCATAGGATCGACATTTTTCTAAGAACTCACCCTCAGTCCACAAATTAATTAAGTTTTAGAGCATGTGGTGGAGGTACATCAATTCCACAATTGGAAAGGAATTGGACATTGTTAATTATTATAGAATGAGAGCTCATACTTTTAAGTTCAAATGGCTGAAATGTTGTCTCATTGAATGAATTAAAAAAAAATCTAAAAAAATATTTGATACAATTAAGTTACCTGATGATTAAACTTAAAGAAATTTAGTTTGATTCTATTTAGAATATGAAAATAATGATGTAGCTAACAAAGACTTATCAGATCCTCTTTGAAGCTATCATTAAAGAAGAAACTTGTTAAAATCAAAAGGTTAGCATTAAACAACTAGAAGAAAGACAAATGAATAAGAAACCTCTTTCATACCTTAGCAAAAGTAAAAACATCTAAACAAATACATACAAACACAATGGAATCTAATTGTTTTGGGCACAACAAGAAGATAAAATAACTGAAGCCATAATGTAGCATTTTCATAAATTGGGGTAGCTTCTAACCTAAGTGGAAATGATACTATCTTAGTTGTATCTTTTCATTAATAAAAGGTTAATACAATAAGACATTGATGATGGAAATCTTAATGGAGGATGCAAACATATTTATTTTAGATAGGCCACCATAGTGTTTTTGATTAGATGGATTGAATGGTAAAGTTTCCGCACATTTATTGGAATATAGTTAAGACCAATGTTCTAGCTGCTACTAAGAACATTTTTACAAGGCCCTAAAGGAACCTCTAACACAAACCATATTCTAGTTCCCGATTATGATAACACAAAAGCTTCAACGATTTTAGAACAATTAAATTATGCATTTTTACTAATACGTTACTCTCTTAATTGTAGACAATTAGACTTCAAAAAATTCTTCCTCCTCTTATCTCCCCAAAGCATCTATATTTGTCAAAATGAAGAGATAACGTATAATGTTCTACAAGCATATGAATTGATTACAACATTAAATAAAGGACTAAGAGATAATTGCTTAATTAAAGTTGATCAAGAAAGTTGTTTTGATTATAAATCAAGGCATTTTTTAAACCAGGGTCCTCATGAGATTCAACTTTATCTATAATTTTTTTATGGTCATCATGAAAGTTCTTTTTAGCAGCTTCACTTGGAAATATTGTCAATAGGTAGCCAAATGGTTATTTTAAAGTCACATAGAGGCCAAAGAAAACTAATGCAATTTCATCCATACTTTTCATGGAAGAATTTAGCAAGGAGTTTTACAGGCTCATTAATCAAGTTATGGTTCTTCATTGTGCCCAACCAGGATCTTATCCATTGGTATTCATTTTATGTTTTGAAGATGAGATTATAAGATTCACCACATGAGACTTAAAATAAATTTTTAGTATTCACAAGTTTCTTGTAGACATTCAAAAAATATCAATTTTACACATCAAACATCACAAAAGAAAATTCATTAGTGAGAATAAAAAGAATCTAGGAAATGCAAGAGGAATCCACAGTAGTTTAAGCTTTCAAAGAACAAAACTTATAGTAACCTATATTGGTTGCCCCTTCTCTATTGGTGGAAAGAAAAAGATCATTGAAAATACCTAATTGATAAAGCAATAAGAGGGAGTTCAGTTGGAAGAAGTTGTTCATTATGGGACAAAGACTTACTCTTACGAAACACGTTTTAAATTCAATACCTATACATTCTTTAATTGCAATAAATTTTTGTCTTACTATAACATATAATTCAAAAGTGCATGAAAGATTTGTATTTGTCATTAATGTTGCATTGTTAATACCTAACCATGGCACTTTATATAATAATAGTAAATCTTAAGTAAATTTATTCAATTTGCTTGACTTAATTTTTCAATTTTTCATAGTCGATGCTCATGTTTAGGGAAGAATTTAAAGAAGAAGAGTAGCACAGGTCAAATCCCATGAACATCATCTTGGTTGGAATGGTTGGCCATCGAGAGTTTTATTTTAAGATTAATTTTTAGTATTTCACTTTTATTTTTATTAAAATATTAACTTTGAATAAAGCTATTCTTGCAAGATAAAATAATTAAACTTTATTTAATTTAACCATCATTAAAAAATATTTGGATTAAGAAACTTTTAACATGTTATCTTAACCACCAAAAGAGTTATTTTATTTTTGCTCATATCATTAAAAACATTCATTCAACTTCCTCCTGCAAAAAATAAATTATAAAAATAAATTCTTATTTGTAATAAAATAATAATAAAAAAGCAATTATGATTCCTCTAAATATCATAACAATAAATCCTATGCAAAACCTAATTCATTATAGTAATCAGGTTAGAACTTAATTAGCTAACTCTAAAGTGAACGAATCGGGGAAAACTCTGAAGTGCATGCATAGTTTTAGAAACAATTATTCTTAGTTCATATGCATGTTGTGGGACTAAACTCATCTTCTTTATTCATGTGACTAAGTTTTGAATTTTGCGAGTGATTTCTACACAACAATGGCACATATTTGAGATCAAATAGTCATCATCTTGTTAGCCTCTTTAAATATGCTCATTCCTTAGTTGTCTGGTCACATAATTTCATTTTCACAGGTTCAAAATTAATCCAAATTTGACATAATGGTCCAACCATTTGATGACAATTAAGACGTAATGGTGTAGATGAAATCTTATTTTCCAAATAATCCTACCATAAGTCTAACCATCCACTAACATTTTTCGTGCAATCAAATAGTCAAATTTTTTAATCATATGGCTCCAACCATAAAGACTATTTAAGATATTTTTATATGAGATGTTATAATTATTATTTAGAAATCCCAACTTTTATAAATAAAAAAATTATATTATCTTCCATTTCATTAAAATAGTGATGGCCCTTCTGATATATCTTGTAACTAGTTTTAGTGGTGACAAAATGTATATAAATAAAAGGTTTTTTAACATAATTGATCAATGATTTTTGAAGAAATATTGATAAACTCAAAGGAAAAATTTGAAGTCAATTATGTCGTTAGCAAATGATACTCATTGTCTCATCTATTTACTACATCCTTCTATTAGTGAACTCCATTTTCTCCATCTCAAATTAGTTAAGCTCTCATATTTTGATATTTTATTTAGTTAAATTGAAAATCCAGTGCCTTGAGCATTTTGTCAAGCAAAAGAAATTTTTTTGTATTAAATAGAGATTTGTATCACTTCTTTCTTTTTCTCTTTTCATCAATCTAATTTTAGTATAAGGTCATTATAACTTATCATTTTATTTTCTATTGTAGTTAGTCCATCCATAGTTTTGCATAAGGTTTAAATTTATTATTATTTTCATGACTTCTTTTTCTTTTGGGCTAGATGTAGGCCTTATTTTAACCATAGACATCTTTTGTTTGTTTGGATTTTTTTATTAAATAGTTTTTATAAAAAAATATATTCAAAGAAAATTAACATGTTTTAAAAGAAAAATAAAATTTATAAAAAGTTTCTTTTGGAGACTTGCTAAAGCTCATCAAAATTAACTTTAAAGACATCTTGTTTGAATATTTTTTTTAAATCAAATTTTTATACCAAGAAATTTAATCCCTCTCACTAAACCTCACTTCAATTTAGAGATTAATCATAAGAGCCATTAGACCAATTCGGAGAAAGTTGGCCTACCAAGAATGGTCAATATCTTAAAATCATGTAGAAATAACATCAATATTTTTAGCAAAATTCAATTGGAAAGTTCTCTCAAAAACTCACTATGGATAAGTAAGACGAAAAAAATACATGTCATCAGGAAAAAATGCACCAAATCTAACATTTCGAAACATATGAAAATGACAAAATATATGGTCTTGAATTATACTGAGATTTCGAACCAAGTGAAAAATAATTAATGTACTCTCATAGTGGATTGACACTTTAGCACTTGGTTGGCTTTGGAAGCAACAAGAAGTAATGGATTGATATTACCATCCAGACAAAAAAAATCTATAACTAAAACTACATATAAAAATTTATGCATTCCAAAAGAGAATATTCAACAAATTTTTGCCATTCCACTACCTTAAGAAATCATAAAGGAAAAATGAAGAAGGCATTCATTAATTTTATTTGTAGCAAATCATTAATAAAAGCATAAGGAATATCAGTACCCTTAAGCTCTTCAAATGTGCAGCTACAGAGACCTATGAAACCATGTTATCGAGATGTACTACAAAGAAAGCTGATGAATGCTATAGGGTAATGTGTACATCCCTTGGATGCCACTTAGCATGATTGAACAAATACACTAAAAGATGGGAACAACAATAATCCATTAGTGTTACATTAACACAGACAAAAATAGTGTGATGAATTACCTTGCAAAAACCATATGAAAAACATTTTAATCACCCACACAGGATTCGTAACATATTCTCAAATAGTACAAGTCACTTACTAAACTTGATGAAATTTAGAAATCATACATTCAAAGATCTAGGTGGTATGACACATCAACCTTACTAATAAACTCCTTTATGATGTGTAAAATTTGGATATTTTCAATAAGTGAAAAGTTTTCATATAGTATGATAGTAATCGTCATACTATGCAAGGCATTTGATGTTCACATAGTTGGAATTTCATTCCATGACAAAACATTCTATCACTACATCAACCAAATAAATCCAATGTTCACAATTTTGCAACAATCACCTACTCCTTATAACACTCCTCTAAAGTTTGGGAAACTATGCCAACTATGATCCCCACTATAAAAATGGAAAAGTCAACTAATCATCTTTTGTTTCTATTTAAAAAACTCATCAACATACAACAATGATGCTTTTAGCAACATAAAATAGATAAATGTTGCCATTAGTCTCACTGTTCACCTTTGGAAATAATTGCACCATGACTATCCTACCTTATATCAAATCATAGAAGTACCCTTCTTGATTTTTGCTTTATTCATCCTTGGGCACCTTCAAACTACAACATTGCTCTTGAATCAAAATATCATCTAACAAGTATGCTTAACAAACTAAAATAAACTGAAGTGTCCTATCAAAATAGTGTATCCCATATGATCATTCTAGTGAGAAATTTCAATTTTGTGGCGGCACATTGTCAAGTTACAACACACTTTAGACATTGTAATAGAAAAGAAGAATTCCAACATCTTGTTACTACAAAGTGATGGATTGCATCACTAGTATATGTAACATCATACTTTAGAATAAGACCAAAGCGATGTGCATAGAGCAGATTTTTATAATTTTTGTTCTATTACTTCTCAACACCTTATCTAATCAAACGAAGACATCACACACCACAAATTGAATTAGTTAGGCTCAAATAGAGACTTCCCAACCTTATTAAGCCTAAACATATTATGCCTAAATATGCCTTAATTATAATCTTGGCTCTAATTTCAAATCTTTTAGACTTGATTTTTAGCAAAATACTTTTTACACTCCCAAGTGGAACGAAATGCAACAATCCATTATTGATCTAAGTGTTGTAATCATACATGTCAGAAAAATATAGTGATATGACTTAAATATTTATAACTATAATTTATAATATAAAAACCTCAAATATCAACACTTAAATGACATCATAATCTAAGTCGAACTAGAAATGATCTTGCACATGTAAATGCTAAAAACCACAAAAAATAGTCTACTGCAGTCTAATGTTCGTCAACATATGGAACTTGCTGTCACGATAGTAAGTAATAAAGCAAGTACTATATATCACACATGAAAGATAAAATTCATCCAACAAGTTTATTAACTCTAATAATCATAAGTATAGCTCCATAATTTCCCTTAACTTCCTAAATATGAAAAAAACAAATGAGAGTGAGCCAGAAAACTAAATAAAGAAAACAATAGTCATTATGTGACACGTAGTACTAAAGAGTTATATACATCAATCTTTAATAGTTATGTGTAATCACCTCTAGGTATCAAAACTTAATAAGTGTATCTCTATTTACTATATTAAGCTAATGTGAGAGTTTGTGGTACAAACAAATGGATGATTGTGTTCCACATCATTCTAGTGCTACCTTTACCAACAGAAGATAAAAGCAATTTCTTGTATTCCTATTGAAACACATCACAAGGCATTCAACAAGTAATGCCAATCATGTGAGCTAGCTTCTCAAGATTTTGTGACTATTAAATATGCCTACATATTGCCCAATACATGTCCCAATACAACATCTTTTACCCATAAGATTAAAGGTGAAACTATTCCCTCTTAAGTCTAAATATACAAATAGCACTACTTAAAGTCTCTTATAACATGATATGGAGCAAATCTTATAAGATTAAGAAATAATGTGAAGTAGTTATCACCTAGTAAAGAGAGCAAAAATATCTAACTTACACATCCCTTATGGAAAGACAAAAGATTTAAAGTCAATTAAATTTTTTTCCTTTCTAAATTAAGATCATACTCATAACCTAATAACATGATACCAAAATTATCTCTCACTATCTATACATTATTAAGGTTTTCTTAAAATAGAATCAAGTAAAGATTTCTTAATATTAATTCAATTACCTAGATAATGTAAGGTTTTTACATTCCTAAATACACTATCTATGATTGTCCATCCCTTATTTAAGGAAACCAAGGGTTTCTTCAAAACCTTAATAAATTTTTTGAGGTTACTGTTGATTACCTTGACACCTTATGGTTTCCTTTAATTTCTAAATCAACCTTGTAAGGTACCATTATCCATCTTTTTTATAGTTAGCCTTTCACTAGGTCTTATCTTGGATCATTCCTACACCTTAATTGCTTACTTAAGCTATCCATTTTTTTCTATTTGAAGTAACAATGTTGGCCTATACCTTTAGGGGTATTAAAAAATTCATTGCAACAACAACAAAGTTTGGGTCTCTTATGCCTAGAAACAAAACCACGATAGTTGCACCCTTACAAAAGGCCTTTCTTGAGCCACATAGATTCCTTATATTACCATATTTTATGCCATCTAGTGTCTTAAGAGAATAATCAAATAATTTATGTTCTTACCCACCAAACTTAATGAAGCCAATTGTTTATCCAACATTACAAACAAAATTGAACGCCAAGTCATAGCATTGTATATCTCTAAAGCTAAAGCTAAGCCCATCTACCTTGTTCTAAGCATTTTAATTGTAGTTTTACCATCATAAGTGTTATACCCGGTAAAATATTATAGGTTTAATCTTCAATAATTAAATTATGGCTTGGATGATTTCAAATCGATAGTAGGATGAGCCAGGAGCTCAATTGGAGGCTATTAGAATTTCTGAAAATTTCTGGGGATTTTTCGGAGCACCGAGGAAATTTTTAAGTAATTTTCCCTGTTTAATTGGATTTTTGGAAATTCGAAAAATCTATTTAAATCGGTTAATTAGATTTTTAAACCGGAATTTGGTTTTTACCGCGCGTGAACCGGACCGGAGCGGTTCAGCGAAGGTGGGGGCGGTTCGCCGAGGTGCGTTTGCGCGTGCGTTCGGATAAGCCGCGGATAAGCGGATCGGACGGACGAGATCAGCGGTGGAGATTAACCGGCTGATTGGGTGTTAAGCGGCGTTTTAGAAGGTCAACCGGCGCTTAATGGGTTCTTAACGGGTTATTACCGGTTTAAGCGGGGTATTTAACCCGAACCGTTTCGGCCCTTAGGGTTTCGAACGGCGGCCGGAGACGAGGTGTTCGCGGCGGACGGCGATATTTTCCGGCAGCCTTTCAAGGGGCTTTTTGTACCTGGAGGTTCGCGTGATCGAGGAGAATCGATTGGTACCGGTTTCGTTCGGCGAGGAGCAGCGGTTGGTCGCGTGCGAGCTTCACCGTCGCCACCGTCGCCGGAGAAGAAAGGTAGGAAATTCAGTTTAAATTTCGTTAATTAGCGAATTAAAAATATGAATTACTTTGCAATTAACTACCAGAGCATGTGAATTGTGTTTTTTTTTGAAATTGATTAATGCAAATTATTGATTTAGCATTTTAGGGTTTTCGGAAAAATTATACCCGTCAAATTGGAAATTTTACCGAGCAATTGATGATTCTATTATGGACTTTAATCATGTTAAGATTGTATCAAATGCTGAAAATTGTTTAATTTCATAGATTGTTTGTTTAATTTCATAAATTGTTAAATGAGGATCGGATGAAAACTTCGGCGGAAAATTTGATTGAATCTTAGAAATTAGTGGCATTATTGACAAATTAGGATAGTATGAATATCGGATTTTGCTTCTCCTTGATCTCGGTCGCCGGAAATCGACGGGGAAAACGGAATTTCCCGGAGGAATCGTCGGCTAGGGTTTCGCGGGCGCCGGGCGGAGGAAGGAGATGGATTAGATTAATTTCGGTTTAGTTAATTAAGTAATTGTAATTATTCAATATTTATTAATAATTAAATGCTAAACGTCGGCTGGAAATTGGATTAAATATTCGGCCTGTGGGTCCTCGATTCAGCGGGATTCGGGCGAACGAACGGGCGGAGGAAAAGATTTAATTCGGAAATTAATCCGAATTTTCGGGAAATATATGGAATTTAAAATTTAATTTCGGAAATTAATCCGAATTTTTGGAAAAAGGATATATGTGGAATTTAAATTTTATTCGGAAATTTATTCCGAATTTCGGAAAATGGATAAAGGGCGGAAATTGATTTTGGAATTTAAAAAGTTCCTGAAGTGAGAAAAATGTGATTTTAGGAAATCACATAGCCAAGTTGAAATTTACTGTTGGAAATTATCCATAAATTCAGTGTAGCTAGATTAGTTGGAAGGAAGTGTGACATTTGGGTAAGTGCTACCAGAATAGTCAGAATTTTGGTACAGTTTGTGTTGCTTGGATGGCAATGGCATGGTTTGAGTCAGTTTACTCAGTGTTGGCATATTTTATGGATTGGTATGCTGGACCGGACTACTATAGACCCTATATGATGTTTTAGGGTAGTTGTGGTAGGTAACTGTGCGGTTCAGACTTAGCTTCCACAGTATACATGTGGACTGGTATGCACCTTGTTGTACCTAGACACATGTTGCCGGATCTTGGAGTTAGAGATTGGCATTGACTGTAGGGGCGTGAGCTTCTATGGAAGTTGTTGGTAGAGGACTCCTTGGGGCGGTGGCTGAGTCGATCTCTCCTGGTCCATGTGTGTAGGCCTGCGCGCCTGAGGGTGGCAGGGGTGTCTCGCAGTGGCTAGCCAAGTGTGTAGTCCTGCGCGCCTTAGGGTGGCAGGGGTGTCTCACGTTGGCTAGAGATTTTGTGACTGGATTTGTCTATAGTCTCCAGGAGATTGATTGACGAGAGACGCTGCGGTGTCGGGTGCTTAGGCGCCATGAGTGTTTCGAGATGGGCGTTCCCACTGGCACGCTACCTGGAAGCCCAGAGGAGAGCTACTCTGGTGTGACTGGGGTGACTGTGGTTGGTCGGAGTCTGGGACTGAGAGTGCCTTTCCACCCTACATTGTTATGCTGTATTCCTATACTTTTGCTATTATCCTTCTCTTGCATGTGAGTTTTTACTAGCTGTCTTTCCTACTGGGCGTAGCTCATTCCTTTTTATCTATATTTTTCCAGTGGCTCGGCAGACTTGACGCCACCCAGCTTTAGGTGGGATCGTGATCAGTAGGCTAGTGGAGGAGATCTGATCTGTGATTATCCGAGACATTCTGGTTAGTTGATTGTTGCTGTTGGATGTATTCAGTGAGACTATTATTTTTATGTCTTGTAACATGTGAGGGAAATTCTGACTTATGTTTCTGGTTGGATAATATTGCACTTGTTGGACTTGGATCTTATTCTTGTAATGTAGTTTCATTCACTTTTTTATTTTATTGTCTTGGAGTATGGTGTGTGGAGTGCCATATTTTATCTGAGGATGTTATATATTTTATTTTTGATGGTGAGGTCATTACATGACTATGGAACTTAACCGTGGGGGTTCAGACTTCTATTAGATCGGTTCTCCTATCGGTATGGGTTAGGAGTATTGGGTCTAGCAGGAGTAACATTGCGCGAGTCCATCTGTTAATTCAGGAGTCATGAACCTGATTTGACGGTGTACCCGGGAGATGGGATCCACATTGTTAAGGAAAGTAGGTGTGTAATGATGTGTTATATCCTATGTTTTTCATAGGCTACTCAGGTTGGTATGGGACGATCTGAGCTGTCTATATGTAAAAAAAAAAAAAAAAAAAAAGTATGCCAAAAATCAGCCTAGGAAAAAATGGGGTGTAACAATAAGGCATTTTTTATAAATTGTAATATGGGTCACAAAGTGGTATTGAATTTAGTACATTAATGAGACCTTGAATTAGCAATTTCTTCAACATTAAAAAAACTTAAACTTAAACAAAATCTTGACATTCCTTACATTTATTTATCTGAATTCTTAACTAACATATTTTTGTTATTTTCTTATGTTAACCAAGCCTTAGAAACATAAGGTATCATTACTAAGGTTTTCTTAACCACCTCAAGTCCATTTAAATCCCAACCAAGAATCAATAATAAGTAAAAATATTTATTAATCAAAGTCTATCGTTAGTAATAAAAGTGTCACCAGAGGTGGGATGGACTCTCCAACATGCAAAAATACTTTGTTGCTCTTAACATTATGCTAAAACAATTTAACTCTTATGGGTAATTCATCTTCTAAATATTTTTCCACCATGATCCTCATTAAAGGCCTATTTTAAACAAGTAAAATTTTGTAGTATAACTCAACTTGAGTAGAATCTCTATGCCCAATTGAAAGTCAAGACAATGCTACTTAATTCGACCCTTGTAAATCTTGTTTAAGCATATAATCCTTAAATTTAGTAAGAACTCATTAATAATCTTTGAACCTTAGAATAAGCATTACCATTTTTCCAAAAGTTCACCTGAATAAGAGGTGGGTACACATTTAACTTTCTATCAAATCTTGACTTCTTTCCATGGTTGGGGCAAAGCTTGACCTTTGCCAAAAATATCACTTTTCTAATGTATGAACAAATAATTTAACATGTGATGTCAGTCTAGTTTTTTGTAAATTAGTGCTTTCAATACTTGCTAGGATCAAACTAATAAAAATAGTGGTTTATTCCCATTTCTTAACCTTAATGTATTTCAAGCTCAAAACTACCATCAAATATAAGATCTTTTATTTTGACCATATTAACCTAGTGATCATTATCCTTATCATGCCCTCTATCAATGGTATGTGTAGTAACTTAATGCCTAAGCATCACATGTGATACACATACAATGAGTTCCACCTAATCTATTACCTCTAAATTATTCTAATCAATCTATGCATGTTTCTAAGTTTGCACTTAGCTCTTGTTTCAAATGAGTTTCTCCTAGATTTGCATGTTGAGTTACTTGTACGATGAGTGGTTGTGTTGGTCGAGAATCAAAATTTTACATTTTTTCGATACCTAGTCACAAAACAAAGTTAAGATAAAATCTTAATTTGGGATTATAAAGAAAAAGAAAGACAAATAAATCTAAAAATGTTATAACAAATGATAATATAAATAAAGAAATGTTGTAATATCATGCTTCAAAACAAGCTTTTATTTTCTTGTTTATATATATCTTTTAACAATTAAAAATAAATGCAAAAGTTCAAAAGATGATTGTTTATTGGTAATTAGAAATCATGTAAGTTCATAGAACTAACGATATTTTGATACCAAATTTATGTAAGATGATATGCTAAAACTTATTTTAGCTCACATAAAAATAAGAAGTACTTTGGTTCAAGCAATATATCCACACATGACCCTACCAAGAGTGTTTTATATTTAGAATAAAAATTGTAAGATTGTCAAGCAAGTGTGAACTTTTCCTTGAAGCCAAAGGTTTTCATTGAGTTTTAAAATAACAGTTCTCAAACTAAAACAAATAGTTTTAACAACTAAAACTTGAACATGGTGGTGATGTGACAAGACACACATAAAAGTGATGTTATTAGAATGGCAAACAAGAAATCACATAGTGACGTGAATAAATTGGAAATTTTAGTACAAAGATTAAATTTTTTTTGTCTGTTTAAATAAAGTGGTTAAGAAATTCTCTACTAATTTGGTGCACTTTTTGGATTTTGAATAATGGGTCAAGTACTCTCCTTCTAAAACTCCTACTCACTTTTCTTTGGTGTCATCATAGTTAAACAATTTGATTGATACACATATAATGCTCATGTCAAATAAGCTCGGTAGCAATATTTCATTACTTTATTCATAATTGTATTTTTGTACAACACGAGGAGCATCCTTATTTATAGAGATTTCAAGGGTATAATAGTAAATCTCTAACATAGGAATTCAAAATGACATTTCATAGTTTCTAGAGAAAAAATTATAAAAAAAACACTTTTCTTTAACCAAAAGAATTTATCATAAAAACTTGCAAAATTAATTAATCTAAGAAATTCATATCTATGCCTATGTGTTGGAGGCGATTGTCTAGTCATCTCTGAGGTGACTAGTGGCATCTTTGGTACAATGTAGGAAGAGAGGTGCATGATGTCTTGAGCTCAGTCTTTGGGTTAGCATGGGGCAAACCGAATCAATGTAGGTTGATAGGTCGATGCATGATGTTTGGTCAACCATGTTCGTGGATAATATTACCATGTGTTGATGGCTTTGCATCACTTAATGAATTAGTGTGGGTTGGGTTGGTAGAAAAGTTCTAATGGTTTGTCCAAGTTGAGCATGTCATGTGGATCGACATAGGTGATGTTAATGACAGCTGTCAGTAGTAGACAGAAGGGAAAATAATACAAAAGTAAATTTTAAACCTTTTTAAGTTTTTTTTGCTATATATTACACCAACAAAATTATGGAACTCCTGAAGAGATATCTCATACTAAATTTAAAGCTAAAAATATCTAAAAATCTATTAATTAATGATCAAAAGACTTAAAGTAAAGCATAGATTGAAATTAATTGACTAACTAATAAAAAGAAAAATAAAATATGTAATAAACATGTGTTTGTTATAATTGACTCCTAAAATGATAATAATACCAAAGGAAAGTGCATCTAAGATGAAATATTTTGAGTTATAAACTAATGAGAAGTAGACGAGTGATTCTTGGCATAGCTAAAAGTCTAATTAATACAAGTATAGTCTAAGTGAAACATCTATAGAAATAGTTGTCATATAAAAGGTAAGCAATGTATTACATAATACTAGGTCAGGTTTCCATTAGTGGAAATCAATTCATAAGAATTTCTTTAATGTGATTTCTCAAGCTTGTAATTTATGTAAAGAATTTTGAAAATAAGTGTATATTTTGCTTAAAGAAATCTTCAAATGTATACAAAAAAAAATTAACTAAAGTTGTTATTTAATTATCATTGCATCAAACTCTTTAAAAGATCACAATTCACCCTCCCTATTGTCGGCATCTCCCCACATCAACTTTAACATTATTAACAAAAGAATTTATCATGTGTAAAATATACCCACACAATTAGAGAAGATAGTTCATAGTCATTGGTAAAGACATTTAAGTGATAAGCACAAACTTCATTTATTTTTTAAGGTGTGATAATCATTCCAAAATCTCCTTAGTAGTATTTGTTAAGGATTTCATAAGATAATCAATATGTGTTAAGGTGCAAATATGTGATAACAATTGACATTAGATCTACTAAGGAGATCAATAGTTGAATCAATTTATGAAATGGAATTTACAAGACACTATAATAAATTATTTCAATTAGTCAAACATAACTAGTGTAAATTAAATTTGAAATTCAAAAATTGATCAATTCTAAAAGTGGACCATTGTCATTTCTTAGAAAGAAAAATATATATTGTTAAGCAGTTATTATTTGAGAGAAAGTGAAACTTCAACCACAAATTCAATGAGTACAAAAGTGTGTTCCATTAGGATCTCCATTGGATGCTAAGGCTTTAAAATAATTGCCCTAATACCAAAAGTTTGAAATTGATAGAGACAAAAATATGGCGAATCTCTTATATAAAACTTTTTCAAAATTAGAGCATAAAAAAGAAAACATATTTCAAATAGCAATAAGAAATATTTATCCAAAATGCAACAATGGGAGATAACAAAAATTGAGCATAATAGAAAGGAGACTCAAAAATGTTTTGATGGATTATTTCCTAGCAAATGGACCTTCATCAACACTTAGTCCATTTTGATTTTTTCCAGCATTTTCTTTTCATTCCTTTTCCATTGTTTGTAGAGAAACCACCACAAATGGTGACTTTTTATAAAGCATAACAAACAATGAGTTCTCTAGGTTTTTTGAAGAATCAAACTCATGCCATCATGAATTTCAGTTAAATCTCAAAACTCAACTTTCCTTGAGGATTTCCAAAGCTCAAACTCAAACACTTTCTAATTTTTACTATTACACAAACTCAACAAATAATAGCTCACAAAAATAAGAAAAAGAATGCTCTTAGTTATCTTCTAAGAGTAGAAGAACAAATTTACGTAATTTGAACAATTGCTGCCATAGCACACTAGGCTTTTGCAACTTGTGTGTTTTATTAAAAATATGGATATCCCAAATGATATACTTGGCAATTGATTCATTCACTTTATAAGCTTGACATTAAAACTAGTACTTATGATCTAGAATTTTTGCCATCATGCTCATAGCATGCCACAAAAAATGAATCATTTCCCTTTGTCATCTAGTTGCAAAATCTATTTAAGTACTTGTTCACCCTATGCTATGTGATCCACCAATATATAATAGCTTGCATATGATGCAAAAGAAACCTACAAATGAGTCAAGCATGCCACCATGCCAATAGTATCATATGACTTAGAAATATCAAAAACTATAATACAAAATATAGATGTAATAAATATCCAATGCTAAAATAACATCCTCACAAAAGGTGGAGGAAAAAGTATAATATGATTATCAAAATGCCAAAGTCCATAAACAACTAATCTACTATAATCAAATACCAATCAACATCTACAACCAAAAAATCTTAGATGGAAATAGTAATATAGATTATCTTAATCATGAAAAATAAGTACAAGAGTCATACAATAGATCTACAAACTATGATGCTTCAAACTTATGCACTTAAGTAACACTTAAAAGCTTAGACCTATAAAAGCATACAGAGGCATGATCTTTGGAGTTCAATAGAGAATTCTAAACTTATATTGTAAAACTAACATACGATAGTAATGTTTTATATATATATATATATATTAATCTATAAGTAAAGGAAATAATCAACAAGTACAAAATCTCATTAATTTATTTCTAACAAAAGAGTTAAGCTACCGCAAGAAGTTATGATGTTAGAAAATCGATGCAAAGTTTTCCACAAACAATCCAATTCCCCTTTTATACTCAATAAACTCACAGCAAAACCTTCAAATCTTATCTCATCACATGAGCTGGCACTACAAAATTGGTAATATAAATCACACAGGCCAAGCTTGTATGGATCTGGGACTCCTCAATAACTACATGTAGTCCCTGACACATCCTTGTGCATAATCTATTCCCCAAGGGACTAAATGTAGAACTTTTCTCTAATGGGACAAAATGTACAAATCACACTCTAGCAATCCTAGAGCATCTTGTGATTGAAATACGTCTACTTTAATTGATTAAAACTAACCCTTTGAAGATTTGCATCTAAAAACTTAAGGCTATGTCCACCTTATATGCTATTTACATTCACATGAGGACAAAAAGAAATTTCTCATATCACTTAACAAGAACATGTTAAAAACTTCTAAAGAATATCTAAGTAAAAGAAAAACTTGGCGCTAAGAATCCTCATGATTTGGCTCTAGTTTTTAGGTGTTAATGTAATGTCCATAGCCTATCTAAGTTCAATTGAGAAAACAATTTTCTAGTAATTTTTTAATCAAGGTATCATGGTTATCAATAAATGTCCACATCATGCCATGGTTCATATGATTCAAACCTTAAACATGTCATGCTTAATCTTGATATCACATAGTATTTATTGAGTAATACAAAGCTAAACAACCATGTAAGAATGTAAATAGATTTCTATATAGCATGAAGTCCTAAAAAACAACACGAATTACACATAGTCTTTATTATTTTTTTAATTAAGTATTTCTACAACATAATTTCTACATGAACATGGCATTCACTTCCATATGGATTGTTCTTTTGGTTCCTTCACTTCATAATAGCCTAATAATCAACCTTGTGTGTTTAATGTAAAGAATAAACTCTATTATCTAAGTTTAATGGAGCATGGAAAAAAGTTTACACAATAATTCTCAAATTACTTATGAAATCATGAGATCAATAACAATCTCAAGACTAGCATGCCATTAATCATATGCCTCCTTTTTATGTCTAAGGTAAGGATTAAAATTTCAATTTTTTAATTCAATTGATAGGTCACTAATAGATTATGAATTAACATGTATATATTCAAAAATAATAATGTATATCTTTTGATTAAGTGCACTATGTAACACTTATGTTTCATTAGTGATGCCATAAAAGGTTTAGCTTTTTATTCTAATAGGCTTCATTAGTATTGAGGTTTTGTTTTAAAGAATATGATATGCAGTATTAAAGATTATAAATTAGTAGTCTTTAAAGCACCCTTGAGTGCTTAGCAAATTTCAAAGTTTAAAGAAATTCACATAAAATTTAAAAAAGGTTTTTTTATAAAATAGAATGTTAGCATATTGATTATTCATCATAAGATATATCTCTCCATTTGTATCAATTTCAAATCCAACTTAAGCATATAAATTATTATATATTTTCCTTTATTTAGGAAACATCAAGGATTCTATTTTTAACAAAGTCATCGCTTTCCTTTGTTATATCTCACTTATGTTATTTTTTATTTCAATTTGGTTAAATTTGGAAATAATAATTAAACAAAATAGCATTCTATTTTCAAAACTCACATATGTTAAGCTTAACACTAAAGCATGATCCAAGTGCAAAGTACTAAAGAAGATCAAGCTCAAGTGAACTTAGGAATCCCCTAGTCAGTAGACCACATGAGCCAAGAAGGGTTGAGCCTCATCATCACAAAGTGTAGTCATGAAACTATATGGGTTAAGGTAAATGATCAAGCTAGGCAAAACTTGAACAATTGTGCAACATCCTGAATTGGTCACACATATATTGAATGTATAGGAAATAAGTGGCCTAGGAGATGAAATCCCAAGCCCACAATAGGGGACCAAACCCCTTTTTAGGTTGCATTATACATTCACAAATCAAATGGATCATCTAATGATATCAAACAGCTAGCATTCTTTTTGCCTTATCAATTAACCTTTCCATGAGTTGGGTAGCTCAGAGTTCTTCAATTTGAAATTTGTAGTTGAGATCATTCCTACCTATGTTATTGATAAATCAAATAATCTATATGTCATATGGCATGATAAAATGGCCCAAATCAAACCCTCCATCATCAAATCGTCCATAATTCTTTTGTTTTTACAATTGTTGATCTAAAGAACTATGTCATCTCCAGTTAGACTCAATAGCTCTAATTGATCCCACCGAATTGTCGATTCACAAGCTATTAGTTGTGTTGTTGCAAAACCCGTTTTCAAGAATTTTACAAGTTATTTGATAGTAACTAGTAAAACAACTTTTCCTTGACTTTCTAACTACTTTGATCAAAGGCTTTCTATAAAACACCAACAATTATGAATGAAAGGGTTGACAAATATGAATAAACATTTTGAGGACTTATTGGAGTACTGCATAATATTCTACTACTATAACATCTCCTAGAAACGTACTTTGACTTAGTGTTAGAAATTCCAAACTCTTCTAACTAAGCTTAAAACTTAGGAGTTTGCTCACTTCTCTTCATAATTTTGAGCTCATTGTAACATGATCTATTCATCAAACGTAATAAGAAATTTTATGCTTTTATTAGAAGTTTTTTCCTTGCAAAACTTTATTTTTTATTTTATGTTGTGAGGCTCAACATTTGTGAAAGCTAGAGTTTAATTTGATCTCTTTAAAAAAATTTGTCTTAAGCTCACAAAACCCTTGGTTATAGTTGAAGCTAAAAAAGCTAGTATTTTAAAGGTAAATCATAACAAAAAACTTCAAGTTATAATTTTTGTAGTAGTTAATATTTTTTCATCCTTGGTTGAGGATAGACTAAGGTTCTAGTTTAATCCAACCACTTAAATATTTTTGTATATTGTTTTGTTTTTTATATTTTTTTCTTGATAAAAAACTTAAAAAATGTTTACATAAATTTGAATATTAAGGTTTTCTATAAAGTCAACTATTCTTATAAATAATTTTTTAAAAATAAATATAATCTTAAAATAGAAAAAAATATTTTAAAACATATTGTTCAATTTCTTTTTATAGGATTAATGCACACTCATTTTATTTCAAATAGTCTTGTCTTACAAACTGAGTCAAATCACTAGGGTTACTCTTCATGTATGTTTAACTCATTTTTCAAAGTTTAACTAATTTATAAATTTTTGCACATTAACTTTTATTTTTGTCTTTTGTTTCACATGCTTACCAAAATACATGTGATCATTAATATTCTTGATCAATTAAGTTTTCAATATGACTTATTTATGATTGATACTGTGGTGATATTAGGTGTACATTTTTATTTATTTTATTCTCCATGATTTATGGATGAATTTTATTTATATTGAAAAAATAATTAGAATTGTTATTGAATCAATTGACTTAAAACTATGGGAACTAATCAGTAATCTTTGTGATTTTCCAAGTAATTTGTGTACTAAAAAGTTCCAATCGGTTAGTAAACTTAGTAGCTGCCAAAGGAGAATGCCAGAGCCCTTAAGTACCTTCATTATGGCATATCTCTTAATATTTAATGAAGTTAAGAAGTTACATATCTCATATAAAGTTTAGAAGATGTTGGAAATAACTCATGAAGGCTCTTCACAAGTTAAAGAAACTAATGAATATTCTTGCTAACAATTATGAGATCTTTGGAATGAATCTAAGAGAAAATATTAAGAACATGCTTGTGCAACCTAAAAATATTACTACCATATTAATAAATCTTGTAAAACTTTTTTCTATTGTAGATGTTGTAAGAAAAGTAATAATAATTCCACCCAAAAAGCATGACCATCTAGCCACAGCAATAAAGATAGCTAATGACATAAACAAGCTTATATTAGATTAGTTACCAACATAATTTTTGATGATCGAGATTGAGATGAATAGAAGAGTTGAAAAGGACTCTTCGATAAGGAAGCCAAAACATGGGGCATAAAAAGCCAAAAAAGATGATTTGGGCATGACATACATCTTTTCCATCGATTTGGAAGAAGAGATCAATTTTCTTATTAAAGGTTTAGCCAAAACTTTGGTAGGAAGTTTTGTAAATAACTATTAGAAAAGGAAGAAAGAAGGTAGAATAAGATTGCACCATGATGTTATGAATGTGGCAAAAATGGTGATGTTATATCAAATTGCCTACAAGTCAATGACACAAAAACAAAGGATAAAAAAGAAAAGAAGGAAGAAGAAGAAAGCATTTGTAGCTACATGGATTGCATTTGAAGATTCAGACTTAAAACATCATGTGGTGAGAAATAAAGAGTGATGATTCAAGGAAAAGTCTGATTAATCAAGTACATCTAACAAAAAGGAAGAGAATTACGTATGGTTCTGGTCTCGTGAAATTCCTGAGAAGAACAACCTAGAAGTGTTTAGTACTTCAACTTTTTTAAAGTTCACATATTAAAAAATGAAAATGTTATACAAAAAATATTGAAACTCTATTTTTTGTCATGAATGAACTTTAGAAAATAAAAATAGAATTAATTCAATTTTTCGATAAAAAAAGCTTACTTGAGGAAAAGAAAATCACTAATTTAGAAAAGATGTGTTCACTTAAACTTGCATAATTTTTTAATGCTTCATTTGTCTATTTTCCTAAGCATAAATCTATGTCTTCCTTTAACCATATGTATAATGTTTCAAATGTTAAATGGTTTTACGATTGTAAAAAAGATTATACTATCAAGGACTATCAAATTATGAGAAACACTTCTGTTTCAAAAACCTTTTTCAAAAGAGTGATTAAGAATAATAATATAAATGCTATTGTAGTGAATGTTCACAACCCATGCTGGCTTAGGTACCAATGGTTATAGAACAGATACTTTAGTGTTTTAATAGTTAGAAGTAGTATACTTAAGAATTATGTGTAAAAGAAAGTATATAAGTTAAGTAAATAAAAATCACATTTCTTAATTATTAAGTTAACAATTTCAATTCATGTAGCATTGTAGAAAGATAGAAACATGATCTATCTCTAGATTGTTGGATAGTGGATGCTCAAGACATATGGTTAAAGATTGAGCAAAATTTTATGAATAAGATGTGGTTCAAACAAATGAGATCACCTACGAGGGAACTTTATGAAGAAGATAATTACAATTAGTTATAAAGTTATTCCCAATTTTAGAGTTTCAAATATATTTTTTAGTTGATTGACTAGAATTTAATTTAGTTAGTATCCTTAAATTATGACATAATGAGAAACTTTAGTCAAGAGTTATTAGTTCATAGAAGAAAATGAACTAATTCTATAACGTTCATAGATATCCTTGGTTTATATTTCTTACTAGTTAAAGTGAGGCGATTGAAACCTTTTATAATTTGATAAGAGTTATAGAATGGTAAACTATACTCAAACTAATTTCTATTAAAAGTGATAACAGCATTGAGTTTAAGAATGAGTTTTTTATGGCTATTGCAAAGGAATAGGTGTAAGGCATCAATTTACTTGCCTTAATGCACCTCAACCAAATAAGATTCTATTAAGAAAGAGTAGCACCTTAGCAAAGGTGGGTAGATCTATATTAGTCAAATATAACCTAGCAAAGTACTTTTATGTTTAGGCAATTAAACATAGCTTGTTTTATGATAAATAAAATTAATTTAAGAACATAACTTAAGGACTAGGAATATTCTTGTTTTATGATATATCGTTTGTGGCTAAATCACCAAGCATAAGAGTTTTTATAATATATTTAGAAAAGCTTGTAGAGATTACAACACAAATATTTGAAATGTAGGGTAAAAAATCATGTAGTGTTTTATGGGTCTATTTAGAAAGAAAAATACGAACAATTAAGATGAAGAGCTAAAGTCTTTGAAGAACATAGGCTTGAATGGGGATGAATGTATAAGAGAAAGTAAAGTTGAAGACAAAATAATAGAAATTGGTCATAATGCATTTGTGTCTTTAACAAAACTAATATCTATAGTAGAAGCTTTTAAGGATGACAATTGTGTTCAAGATATGAATTAACAGTTGCATCAATTTGAGGGAAACCAAGTGAATGTAGTTGTTTTCAAGCCTAGTGATGCATAAGTGATTAGAAATAAATGGGTATCCAAAGGTATCATATGTGAGAATCGAGTGATCATTAGAAACAAAGCTAAACTTGTTGTTAATTGTTATATCAAAGCTCAAGGTATCAAGTTTGAGGATGCATTTGTGCTGATAGCATGATTAAAACCCATTAGACTTCTCTTATTATATTCAAGTCATAAGAATTTTATTTAATTTTAAATAGAATTAAAAAATAAAATTTTTAAAGGAGGTAATCGAAGAAGATGTGTTTGTAGAACAATGTGATGTTTTGAGTCACATGCACTTTATGGTGTTAAGTGAGTTCCTTATGCATGATGTCATAGACTGAGTAGTTATCTAGTTGATTTGGGTTTAAGGAAAGAAAAAGTAGATACAATGCTATTTCTAAAATCTCTAGATGTTCTTTTACTAGTTGTATAAGTTAATGTTAGTGACATAATTTTGGAATTAAAAAACTAAATTTGTAAAGAATTTAGTAACTTAATAGTATGGATGTTTGAGATTAGTGTGATTCGTGAGATGAAAGTTTTCTTTGGATTAAAAATAAAAAAAATTGGACATTTATTTAAAAAACTAATTATTTAAAAGAATTAATTAACAAATTTAGTTATGGAAATATGAAACATAAAAAAGTTCCAATGAATCACTCAGTCTGTTTAGATTTAGATGAAGTAGGAAAACCCATAGTAAAAAACTTTATAGTGGTTTCGTTTGATACCTGCTATATCTTATAGCTAGTAAACCATATCTTATTTTGTGTTTGCTTCTTTGCTAAGATGCAATCAAACCCAAACAAAAATCATCTAGAATTAGTTAAATCAATATTCAAATATTTAAATGCTATATTAAACTTAGAATTATTATACCTTAGAAGTACATTTTGATGTGATCTTTGAGGTTTAAATGACTGATACTTTGTAGGCTCTATGGTCGAAAGGAACCATATCTCAATTTTTCTTTATTCCCAAAAATTTATCAAATTTCATGGTAAAGAAAAAGGCAAATTATGTGTCACTATTGACCAAAGAGGCTGAGTATGTAGTTGTCGAAAGTTGTGTTGCTCAAGTGTCATAGTTAAGAGAAGAACTTCATGATTAAGATTTATAACTCTCACATATTCTTATTAGTGTAGATAATACTATTTCCTTAGTATAAGTGAAGAGCCAAGTACAACATTTTAGGATCAAAAACATAAATATAAGATATCATGTTATTAGAGATCAAGTAGCTCAAATCTTAGTAAAATATTAATATATTACTTCCAAGAAAAATTGATGGTCATATTCATTAAATAACTTCTAACAAAACAATTTTAAATCATAAGGCAACAACTAAGTGTAATGTAAAATGTCTAAATTGTATCTCATCTTTTCGGTGCCAAAGGGGGACAATGGTCCTAGTTTAGACAAAATTTTAAATAGTAACAAAGTGTGGGGGAGTAAATAGTAAGGGGAGCATGCATTCTTCATTTTTAATACTTCTTATAATAATAACATTTCTTAAATATATGCTTTTACTTGTCATATTTTTTTTATCTAACTATTTGTCATATCATGATTAAAAAGCATAAAGAATTAGGTCGCACTTATGTTTCCTACACCAAGCCATCTATATTTAATATTTTATTCTAATGGGCTTCTTTTGTGTGAATTGGCTTCAGTTTTTATGAATAAGCTATGACTTTTAAAGATAGTGAATTTGTAGTTTTCAAAGTACCATGGAGTGCTTAGAAAGCTAAAAGGATTGATGACATGGACATCAAATTTCAAAAGATTTTCCTCTTTTATGAAATGTATTGTTATCTTGTTTACTTTTGAAAATATAGAAAATCTCTTAACTCATATCAATTTCAAATAATGCTAAAGCATCTCAACTGTTTAATGTTTTCCTTTATTTTAAAAACAACTTTGGATTTCATTTTCCAATTACTTCATCCTTTCCTTCATTAAATCTTACTTTTGTATTTTTTCCAAATTTCATTTTTTATTAAAATAGAAAAATAAAATTTAACAAAAATAATTCTATTTTAATATATATATATATATATATGTATTTCTATTTCATAATCCTAACCCCCATGTTTTACTAAAGCAGTCAATCACAACCTGGCTTGGAAAGCCTCATGTCTGGAGATAGTTGGAACCAAGTAGGGCCTTGCCTAGTGTTGGACATTATGTAGTCATGAACCTAGATGGAGCGTTGTAAAGGAAGGATTGAGTCAAGGAAATCATCAACAAGTGTGTAATGGGTAAGTTGAACCCACATATGTTAAACCTATAAGATACAAGTGGCATAGGTTATGAAATCCCTAGAATACTAGTGAGAGACAACCACCATTTAGCTCACATTACATGTGTGTAACATTTTGTGGAGATTGAACATCTTTCATATCCTACCTTGTGGGACTAAAACATTTTAAAAAATTCCCATGCCTTACACATCAATGTCTAAGCATGCATGAATTTTCTCATTCTAATCATTGATTGGATAGTAAATAATTCACCAAATAGTAATCATGTTTCAAGACTCAAATTAGAGGGTAAAAACCCCATCTAACGTTATCAAAATATTAGCATTCTTTTTGTTGCAATAGTTAACCTATCCTAAAAGAAAGTAGCTGAGAGCTCTGCACTTCAAATTCTATGGTGGAGATCATTCTAACATTTACTATTGATGAGTTGAATTATCTAGATCTCACACGATGTGCACAGGTAACCCAAATCAAATCCTCTACTATCCAACCATGCATAATGCTTCTAATTTTGCATCCTTGATCTAAAATCCACATGTTCTCCAATCAAATCGAAGGGCTACCATCAATTCCACCTAATGACTAATTCTATGCCATTATTTGGTAATAACTTGTAAAAGCACTTTTTCTTAACTTTTTAACTACTATGATGAAACTTGTTTCCATAAAAATCCAAACATTATGGATGAAAGAGCAAGTGAATGTTAACAAAATTTTTAGATCTCAATAAAGTGTTTCATGATATTGTATTAGTGTAAAATCTCCCAACAACACACCACAATTTAGTATTACTCAAAATTGGAAACTCTTCTTGTTATTCCTAATGCTTGTAAGCTATCATTTTCTCACTTATGTTCATAATTTTTACCTTATTGTGCATTTATTTATTTGTTAACAAGCATAGAAAGTTGTACATTTATCAAAAATTTTTCTTATTGTACATTTCTTTTTCTTTTGTGTTATATGGACTTACATATTTAAAAGGCAAAGTTTTGATTATAAAACTTTGTTGGGTTGAGCTCAAACAATTTTGGGATACAATTGAATCCATAAAAGCTTATAAGTTTGGAGTTAAATGTAAAGAAAAACTTTAAATTCTTATATTTTTAATAGTAGTATTTTCTTGACCTCGATTAAGCACGAACATAGATTTTAGTATCAACTTAACCACTTAAAACTTTTTGAGAACTTTTCTTGCTTTTAATTTGATTTTTCTTCTTGCTCATAACAATTGAAAGTTATATATATAAATTGGAATATCCAGGCTTTCTAGAAAAGTGAAACACTTTTTGTAAGAAAAATAAACACAGTAAAAAAAATAGCAAAAATATTTTTTAACTCATATTTTATCATCTTCTTGCAGGATTCTCACATTCTCATTTTTAGTGTGCTAATTAACAAGGAATTTAGTTAAACATGGCTTGATTATGCTCTATTAATCTTTTAAAATTACAAATCGTGAGGTTTTGTCGAGCATATCTTATCCCAAATCATGAAAAAAAATTTCCATTCACAAATGTTATAATATTAGTGAATTGTTTCACCTAAAAATTTGTTACATTTAGATTTTTAATCTTGAAGTTCATTTGACTTCATGATATGAGATCAGTTATCCAAGGGTAAGATGTTTTCCCTTATGTCTTATGATTCCTCTACCTCTTCTCACTCACATCACACTCTTTCTCCACCATTTCTTGCTTGGCTATATAGAAGAGAAGTACATCTTAGATTTCTATGCTAATTAAGTAAGGCATGGTACATATAAAAGATAATAAATCCTTAATCAATCTTAAAACAATCCATCACAGATATTAGACCATGCTAATCTCATGGATTGAATCTGTGAATCCTAATGTAGGCTATTATATTGATGCCTTTTCCAAATTTTTGTGTATGGCACAATAAATCTAATAGTTCAGAATGAAAGCAACTAAAATAAAAATCTAGTTTATTAAGTTCTCCATATCTTCCTTATACTGTACCTACTTTGTCTTATACCATGCACCAAATCTCTCTTTATCAACTATTAATTCATTTCATCTTAACTATATCATTCTATGATTTGTGAATGATAACACACTATACATAGTTCTTATTGAATTAAGGTTTCCACTTCTCTACGAAAAGTTTCTAATACAAAAAAATGCTAATATGAACATTTAGTTGAAACAAATCACAAAAGACATTCTTAATAAATTGGTATCTTTCATTATCATTAGATTCCTTCTACAATAAGATGAATAATAAGTGGTGAACCTTGATCATATAGAAGTTTATTGTTGTTGTGGTTTGGATTTATGTATGTTACATTGCACATTCCGTACCTTACAAGATGTAAAAAAACAAATTGTACATCATTGTTAATAGATGATATTTTTATCTCTATCTTGTTTTCTTTACCATAATATGCTGAAAATGAATTGAATTACTAATGAAATTTAACTCATGAACAATAAATCGAAATTTATGTCATATATTAGTTTTAGTTTGAGGATCAATTTCTCACTTTTCCCTAATCATTTACAAGTTCTTACTTTTTTCCAATAGACAAAATTGTGAATGCACAAAAAGCTTATTAGAACGTGATTTTAAAGCTAACTTTTTGAAATTCTTTAAAGTATGAATCCATAAATAATATGGTAATAAGAAAAGAAAAATAATCTAAGTTGAATAAATAACATGAAATGAGTTTTAGATTGTATATTATGATTACCACAATCATATTAGCATGATGAACCTAAGAGAACAATTAGATATAAGGAACCATCAGATCATAATAAGAAATTTAGTATGTCAATTCAACCGACCCACAAAAATTTTAGGGTCATAAAGTTATGAAAAGTGTTATTAGTAGTTAGAAAAGACATATTTAGCACTCAAAATAATACAACAATAGCTAAAGTACCAGTACAATATGAAGAAATGGAATAAATTGATTTTTTTGTTTGAGTTAATTTAGATAATCACTATTGGAAAAAAAGTGTTTTTGATCTAAGAAATTGAAACAACTTTGAAGAGATGACTAAGGGAATATAACTTTAAGAGAAATAGAAATACTAGAATGCATTAGTAAATAAGAGAGAGAAAAGGTGATATATATTAATTATTCTAACAAGATACCCAAGGATTTAAAGATAATTTTTTACCTATATAAGGGTCATTATATGCAACAAGGCTAGGAAGTTTATCACCTTCTAGTCATGAGTTCTCTTAAGACCACATGTTTGACAAAAAGCTAGGAAAAAATGTCAAACACAAGAAAGGAAAAGTATGATATAAAGCTTACTTCAAGAAGTATAAAGTACCCCACATTGTGTTGGCCATTACTTGGAGTAGGGGACCCTTTGTCTTGCATAAGAATCTGCAAGCACATAAAGATAATAACAATTAAGTAAATATCCATGAAGCATGTAAATACAATTTAAACTGAGTTCTATTTTTCTTTCCTTTTAAAGCTATGACTTTACATGTTGAAATTGCCTATCATTAGGGTTATTGAGTCATGATATTTCCATTTTATAATTAAATGCATGCTTATCTTTACTTTAAATCTCCTTCATGAATTAAGTATGAAGTTTATAAATTTGGTTAATTAGTAATTATGTAACATGCTTGATTAAAAATCTATGATCCTATTGTGAAATTTTGCTTCCAATTTTCCAGTTCTTTGTATACTATAAAAAATGATAATGTTTTCATTACATGTTTAAGTGAAGACATTGAATTGTTGCATTTATTTTGTGTTGGAATGGAAAGAAAGAAACTATGTGGCTAAAACTTGTTATGTAAATATGAGTTATCTCATGGCATTTCATAATGAAATCGACATCTTAAATATCTTAATTATTCAAGATGTTACTATTTTGAAAGTTAAATGAAACTTCTTATTATATGACTTTCCCAAAAGAATTGAATTTTCATGAATATGAAAAAGGGAAAATTACTCATGAAAGCCAAACTATTTTTTGGACAACAACTTCCATAAATAAATAAGGTTTCTAATGAAATTAAATTTTCTATATTATGATTTCTTTTTTATAATTAAGAGTATTTTTGACTATTTAGTAAAGTAAATTGATATTGCAATTCAGATAATAATACAAAATTTATGCTAAAAATATTTCTTGAACATCAGAACTAAAAACTTTTCAAATATGCCATACTTTAAGCAAATAATGAGTGAATACATGTATGTTAGTGTCTAAAATTTCGAATTTGAAGAAATATTTTTAATTTGAAATATTCACAAAATCTATAATACCAAGAAATATTCTTGTTTTATGTTAAATTAATATCAAGCATGAACATGAAGATATGAATTGAGTTTTCATGTTGAATGTTGCTATTGTAAGCCTTCTAATAATGCTGATTGCGAAACAAAACTAAGAACTACCATGTAAAGGCTTAAAGCTTGAACCATAGAAGAAGCTTAAATGTTGACCTTTTTGGTTCAATCAAGAAGTGATTAAGAAGTAGAAATTAAGAATGGTTGACTAGTACATTTCACTAAGTCAAACTAAGTCTAAGGGCCTATTATGGTTGCCTAAACGAACCTAAGAATTAGTATTAATTGTTAGGGATTTAAAATTTTTATGTGTTAGGTTTGAAATAAAAATGTTTATTAAAAATTTGATTATTAAGGGTTTGGAATTTAAATACCTAAGGTTTGAAATTTTAGCCTTGGTAAAGTTAAGCACCTAAGTAATGCTAGTAAGAGTTAAAAGTAAGTTTTGACTTGAAAATACCGAGGTTGAGGTCAAAGATTGTGTAATAACTATGTATAAACTAAGATAAAATTACACCTATGGACTACAATGTCTTTACATGGAAACCAAGAGATAAAAAATTGTATTAGACTAAGGAATGAAGTGGTTGGTGAGACCTTGAAAACACCATGTTTAAGGCTATGTTTTGATGAGGCTCTAAATTAGAACATGGATCAGGGTTAGTTAAAATAGAGAACTTAGCTCCAATCTTAGAATTTATGTTAAGAGAGGGCAAAGGGGACTGATGGTTCTATTGGATGTTTGTGAAGCACTAATCTAGATTGGATTATTTTGTAAGATCATAAGTAACAAAAAATTATGCTCATATTCCATGTATTAGTGCTCTAAATTCTAATATAGGAGGGATATGTAGCTCATGAGGCTCTTTTATTGGGTTAGGTGGTTCAAGTTTTCTTATTAGCCATGAGAGCCATAAGTGAAGCTCATGTTAATCAAGGATTGAAAATATGGGCTTCTCTTTAGCTAATTCAACAAAGAACCTTTAGCTTGAGTGAGTTCTCAATTGATTTTCTATATAGTCTAGAAGATTATAATAAGGGTTCACAAGTAGGCTAGTTCAGCTTTGTTGAAAACCCTAGCCGAGTCTATATAGTTGTTAGAGTTTTGACAAAAATGATAGATGGTCTTTTTAGATTATTAAGGTTTTACAGAAAGCTCGAAGCTCATCTTAGATAACCTCTTAGAGTTACTAGAAATATCTAAAGAACCCCTAAATGTTTTATGATGAAACTATAGTGAATGATGTTACTTGGTAAAAAAGTCTACATTTGTGATGGCATAGCTTATCTTGTAGAAAGTCCTGGATAATAGCCCACTAACAAAAGTTGGGTTCATCAGCTATACTATATGATAAGAGTCGAACCAATTTGTTTTTTCTAGTTGAGAACCATATACTAGTTTATGATCAACAGGAGTTCGTGAACTTGGTTGTCACATAGTAGGGAGTTTAATGAATTTTATGTGAGTGGTGAAGCCTCGATGGTGGGCTTCTAGATAATGTGGTAAGGATTCCATGGTAGTTGAGTCCCACTGATCAATAAAACATCACCAGAGACCATAGTCAGAGTCACCTAGTAATGTTCTATGTGATTATTAAGGACACCTTGAGACTAATGAGGAGCCTTAATTGTTTGGATTTGTATAACGAAGTACCAAATTTGTGATGAGATAAGAGTGTAGATCAGACACAGATCAGACACGAAGGACATCGTGTGTATGGAGGGAGTGCCAAACATATGGCAAGACATTGAGCATCCATTATGTTAACCATGTGATTAAGAAGTCATAGAAACTTGTGACATCTTGATGACCATTGTATGGGACCAATGATTAATAATTTGTGCTTTTGATTAGCTTGGCAAGTTGAGATATCTTTTGCCATATAAATGGATATACTAATAATTTTATTCTACTTGATATGCTATTATGTTATTACTTTATTATTTTTATAGTAAAACTTGAGGATTCATTATTAAGCATGGCTTTATGTTCGCCCTTACATCATATATAAGTGTAAATGGTTATGACCTGACATAGGAGTTAAAAAAGGTGCATTTGAGTTAATACGTTAGATGATTATTCATTACTTGACATTTTATGTTGTTAAAGTTTTCTATTCATACATAACATTATCATTTACATTTGTTGAACTTTGGATTTTATGGGGCTTTTGCAATAAACATCGAAATCTTTTTTTTTAAATTTGACGTGAGAGACTTAGACTTTTAGATAACTTGTGGATCACATAATGTTCTATTTGACACCATGGATTTGTGTAAATATTCTTTATCACTAGCTACCACCTCTCTTTCCATGCCATGGACAAACTAGTACATATTATCAAGTTACTTAACATGGAGTGAATTACTTCTTGAGTTAACTAAGGGTGACTAGTTGGTTTTGGGACAAGGTTAAACTTGAGAGGCAAAAGACGAGAATGATGATCAAATTGTGAGATTCCTGCTCTCAATTTTTTTTCAAGCCTATGGAGTCATAGGTTGCTAACACAATACGTTGATCAATGCATTCTTCTGGTTGCTTGCAATGAAGAAAAAATGTTGTTAAAATGGTTATGCCTCATGTTCTTTATGTTAGTAAAAATTTCATAATTTTCCATCATCAATTAGCATCCTTAATAATTCTCCTTATGGAATAACACTAAGACTAAAATATTATTTTTTTATTAACAATTTTTTCTAATTATTTTATGATCCAATTATATAAATTTTGTTAAGATCGTGGTCACTACATTCCTAATAGTTGATTTTTTTCATATTTGAGATTTGTCTCCCTTGGAAAACTATTTACATAATAGCCGTTATCACTTGTTACAAAAATTAACCAACTAGAATGATTTAATCAAAAATGAGGATGGCAATGATGTTATCGCTTAATAGTGAAGCTTTTTACGTGCTACAATATTTTCTTATGCAATTCTTAGTAATCTTATTTCATAGATTGATGGATGTTAGCAGCTATTTGTAGACTATCAAGCTAGGTATGTTTCGATGATAAACTATTAGATTATAAATAGATAAAGTATGCAGACAAATAGATATTGGCGTGTGTCATACCAAGACAATTTTTTTGAAATCCCTTGGTGCAATACAACCTATGCATTAGACATTAAACATAGCTAGACGCTTCTAACTTGCAGCATGATTTTAAAGCTGAAAGTTGCAACCCACTAATTTAATCATCATAGTCATAGCTATCACCATGGCTGAGCTATGTTCCTCCATTAACTAGTCCACAAAATAAATGAAGTCTATTTTACCTAGAATGGATGTGACCCAACAAGATATACAAAAAAGGTGTTTAGTTGCAAATGTGCCAACAAGTTATCATTCACTCTATATATAATCCTTGGTGCCATAATATACCAAATAAAATGAATAAGAAAATTGAACTAACAACTTAGTTCATTAACCATTCGATAAAACCATGGAAACCAACAAATACTCATATCTCTATAACAAGTAGATAGATGGTTATTTCAAACTAAAACATCATGTCTTTGACACTAAGCAGTAATACTATTACAATGCATAAAGTCTATCACCCCAACTCTAACTTCTATGGGTTACACCTGACCTTTTTGGCCAACATGTAATGGAAAGGCTACATTAAGAAGCTTAATAAGGATTTCTTAAGGTAGGCTATAAAACTTTATAATAGAAATATGTGTATAACTAACTTCATAAACGAAAGTGCAACTCAATACCATATGTCAATAAATTATAATCATACAAAATGGCCTTATCTTACCCAAGTAAGATAATTCATAACCTAAGATATGACCACAATAGTATTGAACTAATCATTTCCCCTCTAACATAATTTTAAGAATATTAACTCATCAAATAACTTTTAAGACTTCAATAATTCTCAAAAATCTCACTGTTCCTTGATGGAGTCAATAGGGTGACCAATGCCCAACCAACTATGTTGGTGTTTCCTTCATGCCTATAGTAGTCCTAGCTTGAAACCAAACACTACAAAATACAAAAGAACCCATCATTACAAAATATACCACAACCATGTTCCTATAGGAGTTCATTATAAGCAAACACCACTAGATCATACTAGGGAGTCTAATCAATGATCCTGCACTCAATAATCTAGATAGTATAATCATGCAAGATGTTACATCCATTAAGCTACCAATTTATCCATTCAACTTAGGGCTTCATAGTGGCATGCACACCTAACAAAAAAATACCCTTTAAGGTAAATTAGGAGAACATGGATTAGGATATATACATTTCTATTTTATGTGCAAAACATGCCAGAAATTGTAGGAATCATTATGGTTAGAACTAGAACTCCACCAACACATCTCAATAGTTATTGTGGAGTTCAATGGCATTTCAAATGTTGCTGAATACTTGGCCAATGTTAGCCAAGATGTAAATGTAATGGATTGGATCCAATCCTTTATTAAGAATTCATCATTAACAAAATTAAATGTACTTGAAAGACCATTCAATTAAAATAGGAAAAGGAGTTGAGGTAATATTTGAGTGGGACTAGATTGACTACTATTCAACAAAAAATGGCTTAAACTATTTCTTCACTTTTCAATACGCCACTTAGTAGGGCAGCCCCTATTCATGCAACAATTCTTTTACAATTGCATAATGTCACCTCAAGAAAATCTCACCAATTTACATGTTTACAATTTTTTGTAGTACCACGCATGCAACGAAGTAATAAAAATAATTGAGAACTTCTTCTAAAAGTTTTAATGATGTACAAATTTGGTCCTAAACTAAGAAGTCTAGATATCTACCATAACAAATTAATAATGATAGAATTAGAAACATATTTGAAAACAAGACAATATTAAAAGTTTCCAATCATAGATAGATTTAACATATTATGAAGCTCAAGTGGAACTAAATCAAAAACAAAGGGCAAGTGTTAAGTGGTTAAAGAAAGGATAATCAAACTAAAACTATTTTCACTCACTAGTATTTTTGTAAAGAGCATAGCTTTCTTTTAATAAAATTCAAAAGAAAGCTGCAAATTGGATTAAAGATAAAGATTAGATAGCTAAAGAAGCCATTCAAAACTTTCAAAATCTATGATCAACCTCAAGAAGGAATTCTAACTAGAAAGCTACTCAAAGGTTAAGACACAACAAACCATGTCTCATTAATAGAGAACAAAATGAATCATTTACCAATCAAGTTAAAAAGGAATTATGCATAGTGGAAGGACTTAATGTGGAGAGCACTGTAGACATGGATAGATTAATTGGATAGTTCTACAAACAAAATGTTGGGACATTATTGCACCAATTCTTCTACTAGCCACTAAGGAGTTTTTAATGGGGACCAAATTCCACCATCCATAAAAGCATATGTACCATTCAAATTCAATAGTCATTATGATCATTTAATGCTATTAGGAAAATCAATTTATACAACTACATTAGTAACGTCTTCACAAAAAATCGTTACTAGTAGAATTACAAAAATTGTATAAAAAATAATGTCTTCTAAATAGTTGACATTTATTAAAGCAAGAAATACTGTTGACAAATTTGATGTATTGGAGAGTTGAATCAATAAAAAATAATGGCAGTTTTGATGATCTCAATGGAGAAGTTTTATTTAATGTTTTGAAGACACTTGGATTCCACGTTTGTTTTACACATCTAGTTAAAAACTACCTTCAATTTAGTAAAAATTCAACGATTAGTAATGCAAACCCATATTTATTTTTCAAAGCTACAAGTGTGAAGTAAGGAGAACCTATATCACTTGCTTTATTAATAATGTAGCTTATGCCTTATGTGATGGAATAAGGAATTTATATTCTAGTGGTAAAATGGGCAACTTTTTGACTCAAAAATGTCGTGCACTAATTGCTATCTCTCATTTGTGGGTGACATCATCATCTGCATAGTACAAATGAAATAACCTTTGAAATGGATTTTTATATGGAATTTAAAAAATGTTAGTTTAGATAATTTATTTACAAAAAAGAATATCTATTATGTTAGATAAAGCCTATATCTAGAAGGTAAACTTAACTAAGACTCAGAAAGGCTTTGTGAATTGATTTTACCTGTCAAATATCTTAGATTCGAGGTCTTTAATAGGAAAAAAATGCATTAACTTACGATACATTATATATAACATATAATAAAGAATTAAATTAATATTATATAGATAAATCATAGTAATATAAAGGTCACACAAGAGGAGATTTAGAGTTTCATAGTAATATAACCAATTTGAAGAAAAAAATTTGGAATGATGAGATAAATTGCCTAAAAAAGCATTATTTCGACTTACTAAGGAGTCAAGTGGGAGATCATTCAACAAGAAAATGAATCAAAAAACAAAAAAAACTAGTAAAGTGTGAAAAAATCTTAAAAATTTGTGGACATGATTATTTAATTAAAAAAAAGAGACTATTCGAATGAACTTTATTGGTATTGATCAAAAGTTGCTTAAAACTATTACTATTCCTAATGTTAAAAAGTAAATAATATTCAATTATTTTTTTAGCCATAAGTAATTAAATATTAATTATGAAATTTTATAAATTTAAGCAATCTAACATAAAAAAATCAAAAGACATGTAAAGATCACCAGATAGGTGATTTAGGATTGCGTAGTGACCTTGGAAAACCAGGTTGAAAAAATTGAATGAATAAGATATATGGTTTGACAAAGTTGCACCCATTGGGAATAAGGTGATCAACCATAAAAACTGTATTTGTCAAATCAAGAACTAATCAAAATATCTCATAAACTAAGCTAAAATCCCAAAAAAAATAAAGCTCTTAAAAAAGTAAAAATGAATATTTAATTGGATTGAGCTCATCGACACAAATCCAACAACATTTATTTCATCTCTCAAAGCACTTGTGGAATTACAATAATGACCAAAATATATAAGAATAATAATAATAAATTGTTATTCTAATATTAAGTAAACATATGGTAAAGTTAAACTGAGGTAAATTGAAACAATGTGATAAAAATAAATTAAAGAACTATAAAGATCACACTACAATAGATTTAGAAATATATATTATTATAACCAAAGCCAACAACAAAAAATTTTAGAAAAATGAGATAAACTAAATTGAAAGTTTAATTCCAATATACTAAGGAAGTGAAATGTAACTTTCCCAATCATCAAATTTGGTAATAAACTAAAATATCTCAAATAGTATGAAAGACCATAGAAAATAAAATATTTAAAACTATAAAAAAGAATATTTAATTGTATAAAGATCAACAAGAAGAACCCAAAGACATTTTTTTTGCCAGCCTTAGACACAGTTTAGAAATATTTCAAATTACCAAAGTAAATGAACATAAAAAATAATAAATTAATATTTTAATATTAAATAAATATATATTAAGGTTGAAATGAGATAACTTGAAATAATGTGTTCTAACCAATTAAGGTGATGTAAAGGTGACACAACAATAGAATTAAGGATTTGTAATACTATAACTAAATCAAACTGAAAATTTGGAACAAATTAGATAAATTATAAAGAAATATTGAATTCAAAGACACTAAGAAATCAACTATAACATCCTTTTTGCTAAAATAAGTATGAATGAAAATATCTTTCAAAGTATACCAAAACCATTGAAACTAAAATATTTAAAAATTTCAAAATGATTACTTAATTGAATAGTGCTTATCGAGATGAGCTTGATGACATTTTTTTCATCTTTGTAAGACCTCATTTGTGACCTAATTGTAATTATTATGAACTATTAAATTAAATAATCATAAATAATATTAAATTATTACTTTGTAATAAAGTAAATAATTATTAAAGCTAAAATCAAATAAATTAAAGTAATTTAACATAACAAAATCGAAGATTTATAAAGGCCAAGTGAGATGAGAATTAGAATTAGGTAGTAATAAATCCAATTAAAGCAAAATGTTTCAAAAAATAAGATAAATTATATGTGAAAGTTATATTCCAACATACAAAGTAGATTTAGAATAATAACCATAATAGTAAAATCAAGAATTAAAATATCTCATAAAGAATACCAAAAACCTAAGAATTTAAATTTTTAAAGTTATAAAAAGGAATTATTAATTGGATAGAGCTCATTGAGATGAATCCATTATAATTTATCCCATCTCATTCATCCTTTATTTTGAAATACTATAAATTAAAAAGCTAAAAAATTAAAAAAAATAATTTTTTGAATATTAAGTAAAAATATATTAATAATAAAATGTGATAGATTAATGTAATATAATGTTTCTAACTCAAAGCAATGTAATGGTCACATAAGTGGAGAATAAAGTTTTGCAATAACTTTAACAAATAGAGAAAAATAATTTTAAAAATTTGATAAATTGTATAAAAAGATTCATTCAAAGCTACTAAGGAAAACTAGTGTAAGATAATTTATTTTCAAAACTAGCTATGAATAAACAATGACTTGTAAAGCATTCCAAAATCCTAAAAAACTAAAAAATTATAAATAATAAGAAAATATATTTAATTCAATAGAACTTATTAAGATTATTCTAATGATTTTTTCTCTTGATTGGACATCATTTGGAATTATTATGAATACTAAAATAAAAAAACATAAAATTTTTTATTATTAAGTAATTAAATGTTATAGATGAAATAAGTTAAATTTAAGCAATAAATTATATCTAAATCTAAGACATATAAGGGTCACACAAGAGGAGATTTAGAGTTACATAATAATATAATTAATTCAAAGAAAAAATTTGAATTAATGAGAAAATTGGATAAGAAAGTTGTATTCAAAGAAACTCAAAAGATAGAGTGTAACAATATTAATTATCAAATAAGGTAGAAATCAAAATATCTTATAAAATGTGCCACAACAAAAAAATAAGGTATATAAAAAAATAAAATATGAATATTTTATTAGGTAGAGCTCGCCTAGATGAGCTCTAAGATATTTCATTCATCTCGATGAGACCTTTATTTGAAATAGTACAAACTACTAATTTAAAAAATCATAAAAAACAATAAAGTATTATTTTAATATTAAAAAAATATTTATCAAAACAAAATGAGATTATTTCAAGTAATTTGATATAGTCAAATGAAACTAATATTGAGATCAAATGAGAGGAGATTAAGAGTTCCATAGTAATGTAAAGAAATCAAAATAAAAGTTTGAGTTAATTAGACAAATTGTTTGGAAAAGTTGAATTCCAGCATAACAAGGAGCTTAAGTACAACAATCTAGATTCTCAAGTCATAAAATGTCATAATGTCTCGTAAAATTTGCCAAGATATACAAAGTCAATTTTTAAAACGTAAGAATTAATATTTAATTAAAAAATTGTTTGAGATGAGTCTAACAACATTTTTTTCTTCTTCTCAATCCCATTCAAAATTCTTGTAATTTTTTTAATTGAAAACGAAAAAATAAATTTGCTATTACTTTAATTTTAACTAAATATATAATTAATTTGAAATGAGAAAAATTGATGCTATGTAATATAAGTAATCCTGAGAAATGTAAAGGGCACATAAGAGGAGATTTATTATCACATAACAAATAACTAATTCAAAGCAAAACATTAAAAGAAATATAAAAACTTGTGTAAGAGTTTTGAATTAAAAAATATTAAGGGAATAGAGTGTGACAAACTAAATTATAAAACTAGTATGAATCAAATTTTCTTATAAAATATGCTAAGTTCCAATAAAATAAAATTTTTAAAAACATAAATATAAATATTTAATTTTATAAAGCTCATTCAAGAAATTTAATGATGTTTACTTTTTCTTGGTTAGAGCTCATTTGGAATTACAATGAATTACCAATGCAAATAAATTAAAGCAAGAAATTTGAAGAAATGGGTAAATTACAACAAAATCTTAAATTCTTAAATACTAAGGAAATCTAGTGTAACATTCTTGATTATTAAATAAGATATGAATCAAATACATTGTAAAGTATGCCAAGAGCCAAGAAAAATAAAGTTTTTAAAAATTTAAATCAAAGGCCTTTTTGAGATGTGTCCAATAATGTTTATTTCCTTTTGATTCATATCTAATAACAAAACAATATAAACATATATGATAACAAATTATTATTTTTATATAAAAACATAATAAAGCTTAATATAGATAATTGAATCTTTACAATATAAATGAATCAAAGTGATAAAAATAATACCCTAGAAGAGATCTAGAATTATATTATAATTTAACTAAAAAAGTAAACAATTAAAAGAAAGGAGATAAGTTGTACTAGATGTTTAATTCCAAGTTAATCAGTACATTGAGTGACAATCTCAATTATCAAATCAAATGAAAAATAAATGTCACCAAAAGACTACAAAATACTACAAAATAAAATATTCGAAATGACCAAAAAAAATATTTAATTGGATATAGCTCAAGAAGATGAGTTTGATGATGTTTGTTAAGTCTCCATTAGACATCATTTGAAATTTATGAATTTCCAAAGTAATAAAACATGAATAATAATAAAATATTATTTTAATATTAAGGAATTATATACTAAGGCTAAAATGAGTTAAATTGAATTATTAAAATATTACCAAATGAAAGCAACATTAAGGCTACTTGGTAGAAGAGTTAGAATTTCATATTTCAATAACAAAACTAAAGAAAAAAGACATTAACAAATTATTTAAATTGTACAAAAATATTGCTTTCCAAGAAAGTAAGGAGTTCAAGAGAAACATTCTTTTTTTAAAAGATGTACAAATCAAAATGTCTCATAAGCATTCTAAAACCTTAAAAAAAATATTTCAAGAGTTTCAAAATGAATATTTAACTAGATAAAGCATCTGAGATAAGTCTAACAACTTTTTTCCATCACAATCAAAACATGTTTAAAATTACTATGAATGACCAAAGTAAATAAATATAAAAAATTAAAATTTATTTTGCTAAAATTATGTAAATATATATTAAAGTTGAAATTATATAATTTGAAGAAATGTAATACAACATAATGAAAGATTTGTTAAAAAAATAAGATGAGATTAAGAATTAGATAATAATGTAACTAATCAATTAAAACAATTTAAAGAAATTAGATGAATTATGTTAGAGAGGTACAATTTAGACTACTAAGGAGATCTAGCACAAGTACTTTCATCATCAAATCACGTAGGAATAAAAATATCTCATACAACATAGAGAAAAGTTAGGAATGTAAGGACTACATTTGGAATTGCTATCAATTTCAAAGGAAAATAATAAAAAGTTAAATAATAATTATTTTAATATTAAGTTAAAAATATGTTAAAACTTAAATTAGATAAATTGTGGTTATATAATATAACCAATTCAAAACTACGTAAATGTCCCAAGGGAAGATAATAAGAGTTTGAATATAGCAAAACCAGATTAAAGAAATATGTTTAAAAATAACATTTTTTTATTGGAATGTTACATTCCAAGTTAGTAAGGAGCTCAACGGTAACAATATCAATTATTAAATCAAGTGCCAATCCAAAAGTCTTGAAAAGTATGCACAAGAAAATAAATATTAAAAAAATTTAAAAAAAATATTCAATTGGGTTAACCTTGTTGAGAAGATTCTAACAAAATTTGTTTTGTCTTAATCATACCACTTCAAGATTTGCAATAATTAAAAAATTAAATAAGCAAAAAAATTATAAATTACTTTTTTTAATATTAATGAATATATGTTAATGTTGAAATAAGATAAAATGCAACAATATAATATAACAAAATTAGAGACATCTAAAGGTCAAATTATAGAAGGCTTAGAGTTACATATAAATGTGACCAAATGAAAGTAAAATATTTAAAAGAATATGACAAACTTAATTGGAAATTTATATTCCAAGATAGTGAGGAGATTGAGTGTAACATCCCTAATCACAAAATTAGGAAGCAATTGAAATAACACATAAAGCGTAACAAAACACAAGAAATTAAAAATTTAAGATTATGTAAGTGAATATTTTATTAAGTAAAGGTTATTTAGGAGGGTCTAATGTTGTCTATTTAATCTTAGTTAGACCTCTTTTGAAATTACTATGAACCACCATAGAAAATACTTTATTGATTAGAATTTTGATGCACTCTACAAGACAATTTCATTCTAACATGATTTTACCATCAAGAATGTTCACTCAATCTTCATAGACTATTCCATTACAATTGACCTTGTTTTTTCGAATGTTTTTTTTTAATTTGGTTACATTTCTATGAAAGTATAATTCCCATCTTGTTTGACCTTTACATAGTTTTGATTTGATTTTATTACATTCCTTTAGTTTATCTTGCATTACTTTTATTACATATTTAATTAATATTAAAATAAATATTTAATTTTATTTATTCCTATTTACTTTTGTAAATATCATAAATTTGAAACTAAGCCTCACTAAGAAGAAACAAAAATGGTTTAACTCATCTCAAAATGGTCAGTCAAATTAAATATAAATTTTTTAATATATTTATATAGTTTATCTTTTTATTTTAACATACTTTACGAGATGTTTTGATTCATTGCTAATTTGACAATTGAGAAAGTTACACTTGATCTCCATATTATTTTATTGCACAATTTATTTATTTCCTTCAATCATTTTTCTGCATTCGAATATATTAGTATCAAATTCTAATTCTACTTTCTTTTGACATTTTCAACACTTTGATTAGGTAATATTTCATTACTTTAATTTATGTCATTTCAACTTTAATATATATATATATATATATATATATATATATATATATATATATATATATACTTATATACATAATTCTAAAATAATCATTTGTTATCTTTTTTGTTTATTTGCTTATGCAATCCATTATAATTCCAAACATAGTCCATTGCAGAGTAAATGTTGTTACACTCATCCAAACAATCTCTATCCAAAAAATTTTAAATATTTCCATAATTTTTATTCATTTTAATTTCTTATGGTTTTTGCATAATTTTTAGGTCATTTAAGTATGTTAATTTTCCATGTTATATTTTGGCATATTTTAATTTTCCACAGTACTAAATTTAGCTATCAAGTATGTCACACTTGACATGTTTTGTATCATACAATGTAGCTTTCCCATAAATTTTATCAATTTTTTCAAATTTTTCTTTTTCATTTTGTTACATCACTATAAAACTCTAATTATCCTCTCATATTACATTCACATTTCTATGATTTTATTATATTATATTACTTTAATTTATCTCATATCAATGTTAAAATAAATTTACCTAATATAAATAGATTTTTTTAAATTTACTTTCATGAATTATTGCAATTCAAGAGAAGATCTAATCAATAAAAAGTAAGTGTAGTTGGACCAAACTCGATCAGCAAAATCAAATTAAATATAGAAATTTATATTATTATATACTTTTTTAAATTTTTTTGGCACAAATCATAACATATTATGCTTCTACATAATTTGATGATTGATGATATTACAATTGATCCTCTTAGAATTTTGTAATATAAATTTCCAATATACTTTATCTCATTTTTTCAAAGTTTTTACTTTAATTTAGCTATATTACTACGAAACTCTGAATCTCCTCTCATGTACCATTTATGTCATCGATTTTGTACTACAAAACTCTAAATAATAATTTATCTTTTTTTATACTTATTTAATTTGATAACTCATAGTAATTCTCAACAAGGTTTGATTGAGATAAAATTAATATTATTAGACTGACCTTAATGAGCTCCATCTAATTAAATATTAATTTCTACATTTTAAATATTTATTTTTTAGGATTTTGATATGCTTTGTGAGGCAATTTCTTTCTTTTGTTTAAAGTTTTTTCTATTTTTTTATATTACTATTTAATTCTAAATCACCTCTCATGTCACATATATATGTCTTTAATGTTGTTATCAAAGATTTTTTAAATTAATCTTAATTTTTCTTTAATATAATAACTTGTCATTAAAATAATACTATGTCATTATTTTTTTATTTACTACAATAATTCGTAAAATATCCAAAAATGAATCAAGTTTAACAAATTTTAATGACTCGTCCCAATAAGCTTTATGAAATAATTTTTTTAAAAATTTAAATTTTAAGTATTTTTGCATGTTTGAAAAGACAACCAAATTTGACTATAGATGATCTCCTTTTCATTAAAATAAAGAAACTTTATATATTATTTATCTCATTTTTCAAAATTTTTTGGTCCAATATGGTCATATTATTTGATTATTCTAAGTTTATTCTATTATTTCCTTTCCATTACTTTTATTTATAACGTTATATAATTCAATTTATCTTTCTTTAGATGTAATATATATTTACTTAATTGTAAAATAATAGTGTTTTAGTATTTCTACATATTTATATTTCAAATTGGTAGTAATTTGAAGTGAGGTCAAATTGAGACAAAAAAACATCATTGGACTCTTCTCTCGGAACTCAATCCAACAAAAGTTATATTTTATAGTTTTAAATATATCATTTTATCATGTCTCGCTATGCTTTATTAGTTGTTTCTATTTGTACCTCTTTAGATGATCGAGCATGTTATATATGATCTCTTTAGTATCTCGAATTCTAAATCTCTTGTACAACTAATGATAGTTATTCAATGTTTTTGCTTAAACTTGGCTCCAATAGTGTTAAACTCTAATTCTCCACTCATGTGACATTTGCATTAATTTGATTTAGTTTTATTGCATTACATAATTTATCTCATCTTAGCTTTATTATATATTTATTGAATACTAAACTAATATTAATTATTATTATTGCTTATTTACTCTTTTAATTTATAGAAAACACAATTTAGGTATGATCGAGAAAAAACAAAATGCATTAGATAGGTCTCAACAAGCTCAAGCTAATTAAATATATATATTAATTTTTAAAAATAATTATTTTTCAAATGTATTAGCATGCTTTATGAGATATTTTTATTTGTTCTCAATTTGATGTTTGTGGATGTTACACTCGATCTTTTTGTTATCCTAAATTGCAACATTGCCACGAAATTTATCTCATTTTTAAAAAATTTTCACTTTCATTTTGTTGTATTACTATGATATTCTAATTCTCCTCTCCTGTAACCTTTACATTACTTTAATTTGATTTTTTTTATTACATTAGTTTATCTTATTATGACATTTATTTAAAAAAAATAATTTACTATTATTTATTTTTTATTTTTTGTTTTCTTTAGGGATTAAAAATAGTTCAAAATGATTTGCAACGAGAGGAAATAAATATATCTATTAACCTCTACCCAATTAAATATTTATTTCTATTATTTTACATATTTTATTTTTTTAGGTTTTGGCATGCCTAAAGAGGCTTTTAGACTTTTACATGATTTGTTAATTGAATATGTTACACTTGATCTCCTTAATATCTTAGCTTTATAGGTTTTGAGTATAATTTGTGACATCTATTTAAATTTTTCATTTTCATTTGGTTAGATTATTATGAAACTTTTATTCTCTTCTATTATGACCTTCATATTGCTTTCATTTTCTTATTATGTATTGCTTAAATTTGTTTGATGTCTTCTTTAATATATATTTACTTAATATTTATATAAAAAATTATTATTATTTATGATTATTCTCTTTGGTTAAATGTAGTATTCCCAAACAAATTTTTATGAACATGAAACAAATGTCTTTGGGGTTGTCTTAATAACCACTATCAAATTAAGTAATGAATTTTATAATTTTAAATAAATTTTTGCTTTGTGGAACAAATGAAGATGCATATTTAGTCATACCTGATTTGATGAATGAAAATATTTTACTTGATCCCTATAGGATCTTAAAATGTTATTTTCTTGTAAAATTTATCTCTTTTCTTTAAATTTTTTGTATTAATTTGGCTATATGATCATGAAACTCCAGTTCCTCTCCTTTAACCTTTAAATTTCTTGGATTTGGTTATATTATACAATGATAATATATCTTATTTTACTTTTATTAAATATTTAATTAATATTAAAAAAATAATTTATTACAATTTTACATATTTATTTCAATAATTCATAATAATTAAAAATGACATCTAATTATGAAAAAATAAACATCATTGGTCTCTTTTCAATAAGTACTTTTAAATTAAACGTGTATTTTTATATTTTTTAAAAATATTTTGTTTTGTAGCATTTTGATATGTTTTATGAGAAATTTTGATTTGTATCTAGCTTCCACTCGAACCTCGAATATGTTGGAATGCAATTTTTTCATATAGTTTATCTCAATTTTTTTAGTTAATGTTAATATCTTGCTTCCACTCTTCTATTTTATGACATTCACATACATTAATTTTGTTATATCATATTTCTTTAATTTATAAAGAATATTATCACATATTTACTTAATAATAAACTAATAATATTCTATTATTTTTGTCTATTTATCATGGGGATTTCTTAGTAATTACAAAGAAGGTTTGATCATCACAAAATGAACATCAACGCTCTTATATTATAACAAATATCTCATCAAATATACATTTTTAAATTTTTAAATACTTTATTTTCAAAGGTATTGAAATATCATATGAGATATTTTGATTCTCACATAATTTAGTGATGAAGGATGTTGCCCTTGATCTCCACAGCAACTTGTAATGCAACCTTCCAATACAACGTATCAAATTTCTTTAAATTTTTTCTTCGATTAGATCACATTCTTATGGAACCCTAATTCTTGATTTAACTTTCGCATCACTATGAATTTGCAGTATTACATTTCTTTATTTTATCTTATTTTAGATTTATTTCGTATTTACTTAATGTTAAAATAATACTTTTTTATCATTAATGCTTACTTTGATAATTCTTAAAAATTTTAAATTCGGTTTGATTGAGACAACAAATATTGTTGGACTCATCTTGATAATAATTTACTTCTAAGGCTTTTGTATTATTTACAAGTCATTTTGAACCATTCTTGATTTGATGATATAGCCAACTACACTTTATCTCCTTAACGTCTTGTAATTGAACTTTCTCAAATAATTTATCATTTGTTCAAGTGTTTTGCTTTTAATTGGTTATGTTACTATGAAGCTATAATACTTCTTATTATAATCTTCATATTGTTTTCATTTTGTTATACTTCAATGCTTCAACTTATCTCATTTCAATTTTAATGCATATTTACTTAATTTTAAAAGAATAACTTATTATTATTAATTCTTATTTATTGTGATAATTCATAGTAATTCCAAACTTAGTTCAATAAAGATGCAACAACTCCTTTTATGCCTATCACAATAATAGATATCCAAATAAATATTACATTTTATTTATTTTAAATATTTTATTTTTAAGGGTTTTGGCATAATTTATGAGACATTTTGATTTATTTCTTTGCTGATCAAGTATGTTAGACTCAATATCCTTTATATCTTTGAATGTAGCTTTCTTATATAATTTATCTCAATTCCTCAAATTTTTCTCTTTAAAATTATTGCACTACTTGAGGCTCTAATTTTCCTCTCATGTGACATCCACATTGCAATGATTTGATTAAATTACATTGCCTAAATTTTATAATTTTAGCTTTTATATTTATTTACTTAATCATAAAATATTAATTTATTATTATTTATGTTTATTTACTCTAGCAATTTTTAGTAATTCCAAACAAGAGAAAATTTTGACAAAATTAAGGATGTTAGACACATCTCTATGTGTATACTACAATTAAAAATTCAAATTGACATTTTAAATTTAAAAAGACATTTCTATTTGAACATTTTGTACTGCCACTTTTGAGCATAATTTATCATTTCTTCAAATATTTTTTTGATTTGGTTATATTAACATTGAACACTAGATTTACACACATTTGAATTTTACAACATGATTTTGTTATTTTAGTGGAATTAATTAATCTAATTTTAACCTTATTCTATATTTACTTAATATTAAAAAAAATTTATTGATATTTATTCTTATTTAATTTGGTAATTCATAACAATCACAAAGGAGGTCTAATGGAGAGAAAAAAAGCTCATTAGACTCATCTTCATGAGTTCTATCCAATTAAATATTAATTTTTATATTTTTGAGATATTTTATTTTCTAAGATTTTAATATATGTTATGAGCCATTTTGACTAGTACATGACTTGATTATCAAAGATGTAACACCATATCTCATTAATACGTTATAGTGAAACTTTAACATACACTTTGTCAATTTTTTCTTAGATTTGGCTATATTTATATTTAACTATAAATCACCACTTATTTGCCCTCTATATGTCCTTAATCTAGTTTTCTTATACTATTTCAATTTATCTTATTTTAGATTTATTATATATAAACTTAATATTAATGTAATAATTTTGTATTATTTTTTTCTATTTACTTTAATAATTTGAAATAAAAATCATTGGAATTATTTTGATGAGATATTTCAAATTAATTATTCATTTCTACATTTTTAAATATTTTTTTTTTTTTGGCATGTTTTAAACATCATTTTTATTTCAATCTAAACTAAAGCTCATAAAAAAAATATTAAACTTAACGACCTTAGTATCTTAAAATGCTACCTTTTCATACCAATTATGTTATTTCTTTAACCTTTTGCTTTGATTTGGTTATTATTACATAACTTTAAATCTTCTTTCTAGTAACCTTTGTATCACTTTAATTTCATTACATTACAATGCTTCAGTTTTTCTTTTTTTCTTTAATTTTGTTGCACTACAATGCCTCAAATTATATTATTAATTTGCATTAATTGTAAAAAATATCAGATAGAGATAAAAAGAAAATCATTGCACACGTCTCAATGAGTTATATTCTCTTTCAATACATTTTTAAATTGTTAGATTTTTTATTGCATTTCTTCATTCTTAAAAGAGTTTTATGATATGCAAGTGTTTTATAAAATATTCTCTTTCAAAAAGTTTTATGCCATTAAATATTCAACTTTATATTTTAAAATTATTTTTTAGTATTTTTGCATGTGTTATGAAACACTTGATTTGTACATTACACACGATCTCCTTAGTATTTTGGAATTCATCTTCATTTAAAATTTATCTCATTTTTAAAACTATTTTTCTTTCATTTTATTAAATTACAATGTAAATATAAATCTCCATACATGTCAACTTTGCTATGCTTTGACATCTTTGATCTATATTAGATTAATTTATCTAAAATATAATAAAACTCGAGAAAATAAAATAAATAGAGAAGTAAAAATAATTATTTAATTAGATGGAGATAGTTCAGATAGTCCAACTGTATTTTTTTCGTCTCGATTAGTCCCTTTTTGAACTACTATGAATTATTAAAGTAAATAGGCATGATAAAAAATTCTTATTTTTATAATAAATAAATATATTTTAAAGCTAAAATAACCCAAATTGAAATAATGCAATGTAATAAATCAACTTGATGTAAAGGTCACAAGAATGGAGAATTAGAGATCAACTTATTATCTTTGAAAGATTCACTCAAAGATAATAAGTTGATCAAGTGCAACATCCATGATCGACAAATTATTTATGACTCAAAATGCCCGAAAAATCATGTGGGAATCATAGAAAATGAATTATTTAAAAATATGAAAATGATTATTTAATTGGATGGAGCTTGTCAGGCTAAGTCTAATTACGTTTTTTTTCTAGACCACACTTCATTTAGAATTATTAGAAAACACCATTTCAAACAATAATAAATTATTCTTTTAAAGTTTTATATATATATATATATATATATATATATATATATATATTAGGTAAGAAAAGATAAATTAAAGTAATATATTATAAAATAATCGAAACATTTTAAATGTCACAAAAGAAAGCATTCGGTGTTACATAGTAATATAACAAGTAAAAGAAAAAACATTTGAAGAAAATTAAGAAAATGCATGAGAAGAAGGATTCCACTAGACAAAAAAGATTGAGAGTAACATTCTAGATCACCATGATAGGTAAGAATCAAAAGGTCTTATAAAGCTTGCAAAAATCAAAGAAAAATATATTTAAATAAATACAAATGAATACCAAACAACATAGAGTTTGTGGAGACAAGTATAATCATATTTGTTTCATCTCAAATAAACCTCATTTATAATTACTATAAATTACAAAAGTAAATAAGCTTAAATAATAATAAACAATTATTTCAATATTGAGTGAATATATATTCGAGATAAAAATGAGATAAATTGAACAAGTGTAATACATAACGAAAAATTCAAAGTGCAAAATTGGATGTAATGAGAGATATTATAAGACAAAGTTGCATTTTATTATAATGAAGACATTGGAAGCAACATACTCAATAGTAAAATGAATTCAAATGTCTAATAAGCAATACAAAAGCTTTAGAAAAAATAATTACTCAAAAATACAACATAAATTTTTAATTTGGTTGAGCATATCGAGATAGGTGGAATGATGCTTGTTTTGCCTCAATGGGACCACATTTTGAATTACTATGAATAAAAAAAAGTAAATAAGCATAAACAATAATGAATTATTTTGATATTAACATCCTTGGTTATAAAATTAGTTGTAAATCAAAATAGCACATTAAGGGTGCCGAAATTGAATAAAATATTAAAAAAATATAAAAAAACAACATTTTATTGAATAAAGTTCATTGAGATGCATCAAATGATGTTTTCTTCCCCTCGATTGAACCTTGTCTGAATTAAAGTGATAAAAATACAAAGCAAAACGAGAATTAAAGTTACAAAGTAACATGACCATATAAAAATAAAAACTTTAATGAAATGAGATAAATTGGATAATTTGAAAGAAAAAGTTGCATTTCAAGATACCAAGGAGGTCGAGTATAAAATAGTTGATAGATAAATCTGGTATATATAAAAATGTTTCATAATATTTGGTGAAATTATATAAATTAAAATATCTTAAGAAATAAAAATTAATAAATATTTAATTGGATGGAGCTTATCAAAATTAGTCCAAAAATGTTTATTTCATCTTGATTAAACTGGTTTTCAAATACTATGATTTCCAAAATAAATATACATTAGTGATAAAAAAATATTATATTTAAAAAATAAATATATATTAAAGTTAAAATGATATAACTTTAAGCAATTTAATATAATATAATGGAAGTCATGTCAAGGACACATAAAATGAGAACTGTAGTTTCATAGTAATATGACAAAATGAAAAAAAAAACATTTTGAGAAATAAGATAACTATACATAAAAGCTATATTCAAAGATAATAAGGTGATCAAATACAACATCCTCAATTGATAAATCAGGTATGAATCCAATTGTCTTGTAAATCATGCCAAATCCTACAAATTTAAAATTTTAAGTTTTTAAAAAGATTATTTACTTCGAATGAGCTTTATCAGGATAAGTTCAATGACATTTCTATCTTCAATATCAGACCTCATTTGGAGTTACTAAAACTACTAAGTAAATAAACATAAATATTAAAAATTATTATATTAAAATTATATATATATATATATATATTAAAGTTGTAATAAGATTGAATTAGAGTAATTTAGTATTACTGAATCAAAGAGTTGTAAGTGCCAGATGAGACTAGACTTCAACTCACAAAGTAATATAAGCAAATCACAACAAATAAGGTGAAGAAAATAATATAAATTAAATGATACTGATGTAAATGTCACACAAGATGAGATTTAGAGTTACATAGTAATATAACAAAATCAATGTAAAATAGTTGATAATACAAAACAAATTGTATTAAAAAGTAATGTTCCATGATACATGCAAATTGAGAATAATATCTTTCATAATCAAATTAAGTACAAATTGTAGTTAACTTTAAAGTAAGCCTAAACTCTAGAAAGAATATATAAAAATATAAAAATTAATATTTAATTAAAAAACTTTTGAGGTGAGTCAAATGTTTTTTTCTCATCTTGAATGGATGCACTTGGAAATATGATGGATTGCCAAAGTAAATAAGAATAAATAATATTAAGTTATAATGTTAATAATAAGTAACTATATATTAAAGTAAAAATGAGATACTTTGAAGCAATAATTGCAAATCAAAGAAAGCAATTTCAGCAATTGAGATAAATTTTCAAAAAAGTAGAATTCGAAGACGCTAATGAGTTAGACTGTAACACCTTTAATCATCATATCAAGCATAAATAGACATGTCACATAAAGCATTCTAAAACCATCAAAATAAAGTTTTTAAAATATGTATAAATAAATATTTAATTGGATAGAGCTCATCGAGAGTAGTGCAATAATTTTTTTCATCTCGACCAGATCTTCTTTTGAATTATTAGGAGTAACCAAAGAGAATTTATATAAATTATAATAGATTAGTTTTTTAAAATTAAGTAAATTTTTATTAAATCTAAGATTAGATAAATTGTAGTAATGTTATATAACAAAATTGAGCCAATGTACACATTACATAAGAGGAGAATTATAGTTTCATAGTAATATAACTAAATAAAAGTGAAAAGTTTGAATACATGAGATAAATTGTACGAGAAGGTAACTTTCAAAGCTACCAAGGAGATTAAGGGTAGAATCTTTGATCAACAAATCTAGTGTGTGTAAAAAATGCTTTGCAAAGCATGCCAAAACTTTAGAAAATAAAATATTTTAAAAAAAAGAAATGAAAATTTAATTTTGCACAGTTGATTGAGACAAGTAAAACAACATTATTTCATCTCAATTTGTCCTGGATTTGAATTATTATAAATCACCAAGGTAAATGACAATAACATATGTTTATTTTAACAAAACATAAGTATATATTAAAGCTAAAATGTAATAAATTGAAGTATGAAAATTTGACCAAATCAAGGAGATGTGAAGGTCACACGAGAAGACAATTAGAGTATCATGCTAATATAACTAAATCAAGACTACATATTCAAAGAAATAAGATACAATTTATGGAAGGCTATATTGAAAGATTCTAAGTAGATCAAGTGTATCATCATTGATCATTAAATGAAGCACAAATCAAAATATCTTATAAAAAGGGCAAAAATCTTAGAAAATAAAACATTTACACATGTAAAAAATATCATAATTAGATAGAGCTTATCAAAATGATTGGAATTATGTTTATATCAGATTGATGAGATCTCCTTTGAAATTACACCAAATTAAAAAAAATTAAAGGAGCATAAATCGCAATAAATTATTATTTTACTATTATATGAATGTATATTATAATTCCAATGAGGTAAATTGCAAAAATATATCATTACCAAATCAAAGAGATGTAAATGCCAAATGAGAGATATTTTGAATACATAGTAATATAATTATTTTAAAATGAAATATTGGTAAAACAATATAAATTATGGGAAAGTTTTTTCTATTATAATAAGGTTTTTGAGTGTAATATACTTGATCATCAAATGAAGTATAAATTAAAATGACTCATAAAGCATACAAAAACTTTAGAAAATAGAATATTAAAAAAATATTTAGTTGGATAGAGCTCATTAAGATGATTGGAACAATGTTTGTTTCATCTTAATTTAACCTAATTTTGAACAATGTGTGCGTCTCTACAATCGCACTTGTGTTTGTGTACATTAATCTATGTGTGAGTGTACATGTAAGTTTGCATGTGTTTGTGTGTGTATGCACACATATATGTGTGTATTAGGTGTGTGTGTGAGTGTTTGTGCATTTGTGCAACTTTGTATGCTATGCATTTGTGTGTGTTCGTGCATATGTCTGTATGCCTATGAGGCTACACGCATGTGTGCATGCATGTGCATGTGTGTGTGTGTACAAGTGTGTATGTGTGCATGTGTGTAGTTATGCATGAGTGCATGTGTATGTATGTGTGTGCACGAGTGTGTGTCTATTTTTGTGCATTAGTGTGTGTGTGTGAGCATATTTGTGCATGCATGTGCATGTATATGTTGTGTGTGTGTCCTTGCTTGTGCATGTTTGTGTACCTATGTGCACATGTCCATGCATGCCTTTATGGATGTGTGTGTTCTTGGCATGTGTAAATGTATATGTGCATGTATATGCATGTGTGTCCCTATTTGTGGGCACGTGTATACATGAATGTACATGTGCTTGAATGTGCATGTGTCTATCTGAACGTATTTGTGTGTGTACATATGTGGGAGTGTTATGGATTTATATATGTGTCACTGTGCGTGTGTATGCACAAGCATGTGTGTGTGCATGTATGCACATATATGTGTGTGTGCATGTGCTTGTGTGTATGTGTATGCATGCATGCATGCGTGCCTATGTCAGCATGAGCATTTTCATGTGTGTGTGTGTGATATTATGTGTGTGCATGAGTGTGTATGCATGCATTTGTGATCCTATATATATTTGTGCTTTTATGTGTCTACATTTGCATGTCTGCATATTTGTGTGTATGTGCATACATGTATATGTGTGAATGCATGAGAGCATGTTCATGTGTGTGTGTACGTGTCTATATATTGGTTTTCATGTGTAAGTATTTGTGGATGTATGTGTGTGTACTTATGTGTTCATGTGTGTGCATTGGTCAATATGTCTATGCATGCTTTTGTGTGAGTAACCCTGCTTTTGTATATGTGTACATGCATGTGTTAATGCATGTGTGTGAATGCTTGCACATGCATGTATGTAGATGTCTGCATATTTGTGTGCACATGTGTGCGTATATGCATTTGTGAGGGTGTTTCTGTATGTGTAAATGTCTATGTGCATGTGTGTATATACAATTATGTCTGTGTGTGTAAATGTACTAACGTGTGTCGACTTGTGTGTTGTGCATGCATGTGTGTTTAGGTATGCATATGTGTGGGTGCTATTGTGTGTGGCAACATATGCATGTGTGTTTGTGCATACATGTATGTGTATGTGCATGCTTGATTATGTGTGTGTGTGTGTGTGCAAGTATTTGTATGCACTAGTGCATGATTGTGCATATGTGTACTTTTGTGTATATACTTATTTTTTTTGTGTGCATGTGTTCATGTGTGTGTGTGGGTGTGTGTTTTGTAGGAGTGTGTATATGTGTATGAGTGTGCACATGTGTGTGTGTGTGCTTATGTGTGTGTTGATGCATGCATGTGTGTGTATACATGCATGTGTGTGTATACATGCATTCAAGTGCTTGCATGCATGCATGCAAGCATGGGTATGACGTTGTGTGGGTGTCTGCATTCGTGCATGCGTGTTTATGTTTGTCTATGCATGCAGGCATGTATGAGTGTGTGTATTAAAGTGGGTGTCTACATGTGTTTGTGTGCATGTGTGTGTAAGTACACGGATCTGTGTATGTATGCTTACATGTTTTTTCATGTGCATGTATATTAGTGTTTTCATGTATGTGCATGTTCTTGTGTGTCTATGTGAGACTATATGTGTGTGGGTGTGTACATGCATATGTGTGCATTTGGCTTACATGTATGTGCATGTGTGTTCACATGTGTATGTGTGTCTTTACACATGCATAAGTGTATGTGTATCATTATGTGTCTGCCAACAAGCATATATGTGTGTGTTTGTCAGTGTGTGTGTGGGGGTTTATTTGTGTGTTCACATGCATGCATGTGTGTGTTCAAGCGCTTGTGTATGTTAGTGTTTGTGTGTGTGTGTGCATGCATATGTAAGTTTTTGTGTGTGCACGTGCACACTTATGTGTTTGGTTGCATAGTTGTGTAGGCACATGTGTGTGTTTGTGTGCATTGGTATGTAGGTTTAGGTGTGCATGTGTGTGTGCATAAGATGTGCATGTGTCTGTATGAATGCACATCTATATATGTGGCTATTTGCATTCTTATGTGCTATGTTTGTTCGTGTGTGTGTGTGCATATCAATATGCAATTATGCAATTGTGTGTGCATGGGTCTGTGCAAGTGCTTCTACATGTGTCCATTTGTGTGTGTACTTGTGCACACATTTGTGAGTATGCATTCATGTGAATATGCATGTGTGCATGTGCATGTTCATGTGCTTCTGCTTCTGTGAGTGCATGCACATTTGTGTGCAAGTTCATGTGTCTACATGTGTGTGTGTATTTCTATATGTGTGAATGTTTGTGCAACTGCAATTGTACATGTCTACACATGTGTGTGCTTGTGCATGTGTTTGTTCATGTGTTTGTATGTATATGCATGTTTGTTTATGTGTGTGTATGTGCACCTATGTGAATGTGTGTGCTTATACGTGTGTTTATGTGTATGTGTGTTCTTGCGTGTGCGAGTGTCTGTGCATGCATCTTTGTGTGTGTGTCCATATGTTTCTATGTGAGAGCACATGTTTTTAATTGTGTGTATGCATGCACATGTGAAGTGCCTATGAATTCATGCATTTAGGCATATGTGTGCATGCATGTTTGTATGTGTATGTGTTTGTGGATCCATGTTTCTATTTTTGTACATGTGTTTTTGTGTATGCATATGTGTATGTGTATGTGTATGTGTATGTGTGCATGTGTGTATTTGTGTGTGTTTGTGCTTGTGTATGAGTATGCACATGTGCAACTATGCATGCTTATGTTTTTGTGCATCTATTTGTGTGCATGATTACTCGTGTGTGTGTGTGTGTGTTTGTGTGTGTACGTGCATGTGCATATCCTTGTCTTTGTCTGTGTGTGTGGGTGCATGGGTGTACATGTTAGAGAGCCTTTTTGTGTGCATGTGCATGTCCTCTATATGTGTGAGCCTATGCCTGTATGTGTGCTATGTATGCTTGTGCTTGGGTATGTGCATGTGCATCTATATGTGTATGGGTGGGTATGAGACTATGTGTGCATGTGTGTTCATGTGTGCATTTGTGTAGGTGTGGGTGTGGGTGTGCTTCTGTTCATGGTATGCATGTGTGCAAGCATTCATGTTCATGCGTGCATGTATGTGTGCATTTTTTTGTACATGTAAAGTGTGCATTCGATGGTGTGTACTTGTATATGTGTGTTGTGTGGGTGTTTCTACATGTCTCTTGTAGGTGGGTGATGGTGCATATGTGTGCATGTGTATGTTTACATGCATGTGCATGTGTGTATGTATATGCATATGTGTTTGTGTGTGCATGTATGTGTACATGTGTGTGTGCACATGAGTGCTCCTGTGTAAATACAAGAACGTGCATTCATGAGTGCATGCTTGTGTGTGTGCTTATGCCTTAGTGTGTGTTTACGTGCATGTGTGTTCGTGTGTGCATGTTCATGTATTTCTGCATGCATATGGGTGCAATTGGGTGTGTGTCAGTGCGTGTGGATTTACATAAGTTTGCATGTTTATGTGCATGTCTATGAAAGTGTGTGTGTGTGTGTGTGCAACTATCTACTTTTGTGTGTGTGCATGAAATCTGTGTTTCATGCACATGTGTATCGTTGCGTGTGTGTGGGTGCTTGTGCGTGCATGGGTGTGTGTACATGTGAATCTATGTGTGCACTAAATACATATGTGCATTTATTCATATGCATGCATGTGCATGTGTAGGTATATGCATGCATGTGTGTGTGTGAGTGTGTGTGCATGCGTGTATGTGTTTATGTGCATAAGTGTCTGTGTAGATGCATTCGTGTATGTGTGTTTTTACTTGCATGTGCACATGGGTGCATGCATGTGAGATTATGTGCATACATTCATGTTTGTGTTTGTGTTTGTGTGCATGTGTATGTGTACAATTTTGCATGTGCTTTTGTGCGCATGTTTATGCATGAGTTTGTGTGTATTATGCACACAGGCATGTTTGTGCAATGCTTTTGAGAGTGCATGTGTGTGTGAGTGCATGTACCTACATATGTATATGTGTACGCTCACTTGTGTGCATGCTGGTGTGTTTCAATCTATGTGCATAATTGTACACGTGCATGTGCATGCATGTATGCATCCATGGGTGCATGTATGCACATGCATATACATATGCATGTTCGTAGGCATGTGTGTAGGTGTGGGTGTGTGACTATTTGCATGCATGTCGGCATGTGTGTGTGTGTGTTTGTGTGCGTGTCATGTGTGTAAGCCTGTGTATGATCTTAGTGTGTGCATGTGTGTGGGCTTAAGTGCGTGTGCATATGCATGTGCATGTCTATACATGCATGTGTATGTGTGTGTCTATGTGTAGGTGCTTATGTTAGTGTGTGTGTTTGTTTGCATGCATGCATGCTTGCATGTGTATATGTATGTGAGTGTGTGTGAAAGTATGCACATCTGTGTGTTTGTGAGTGCATGGGTGTGTTTCTGTCCATGTGTATGAAGGGATGTGTTTGTGCTTGTTTCCATGCATGCATGCTTGTGTGCATGCATGTGCATGTAGGTTTATATGCATACACGTGTCTATGTGGGTGCGTATGCCTTTGCATATGTGTTCGTGCAAGCGTGCATGTGCATGTATGCATGCTTTAATATGTGTGTACATATGTGAATGCAAAGTACGTACATGTGAGCATGTGTACACATGTGTGCACATGTGTGCATGCGTGTGACGGCATGTGTGTGTGTGTGTGCTTGCATAAGTATGTGTGTGTGGCTGTATGTATGAGTGCATGTGTTCATTCATGTGCATGTCGATGTGTGTGTGTGATTATGTGTATCCATGAATGTGTGTGTGTGTGTGTGCACATGTATATGTGCAAATTTGTGTGCTTCTACATGTGTATATGTGTGCATCTATGAATTCATGTGGGTGTGCATATGTGTGTGTGCACACATCTATGTGTGTGTGTGCATGTATGTAGGCGTGTGCATGTGTTTGTGCATATTCTGTGTTTACAATATTAGTTATTTACATAAGAAGATTAGAGTTATAATTGACATGGGAATAACCTTTTTATACTTAAATGATGGTTAAAAAAGTTTATCAGTTATGGTCAATACTATTACTAAAAAATGATGTCTCTCATTCCTAATCAATCATTAAAAATAATTAATTATTATTGAAATGAACTGTAATAAGAAAGAATTAGCTATTCAAACAACTAAAAATTATTTAAAATTTATTTTGCTAACAAATATTACTTTATTAGTTAATAACAAATCGTGATTTAGTTAACATATTATTAAATAATAAAAATAATTGATTAGAATTAATATAAACATAGTTAGAATTAATAAAACTTATTTTAAAATATTATAATGGCAATTAATAATTACTATATTTGGTAAGAAAAGTTCATAAAACACTTGTTATTAAAACAATTCTTTATTATAAAATTAATTTATAATTCTAAAGAATTTTCATAATATAATATTAACGATACTATTTTTTATATTTTCTTCTCAAAATAATAGTCTTATAATATTAATAATTAATTCTTCTTATTCTTCCTCTATCTCCCTCCAACGTTATTCTCACTTTATCTATCTATGTCTATATCCATAACATTTTCTCTTACAAAATATTTGTGCCTCTCCACATTTTTTTACCATAGATTCTATCTTCTATTTCCCAAAAGTTTTGCTCTTTATTCCATGATATTTTCCTTCTTAAGTTGTTCTTTTTTTCTATTGCTTCTCTCTCTCACTCTTTGTCCTTTTTATCATTCAATTAGTGTCACTTTTAAAAACTATTTCATTGCATTGCTCTCTTACTTTTTGTCTCTCTTAATCCTAATGTTTGTTTATCTCTTTATTTTTTTCTCTTTCTCTCTAAATAAAAATCTCTATCAATGTGTTGTTTCTCTTTGTGACCCATCATTCTCTCTCACCTCCCATTATCATTCCATCTCTTAATCTACATATCATTCACTTAGTCACTCTCTCTTATATATCACCTTCTCTTTTTTGCAATTTTTTCTCTCGCTTCTAATATCTCTTGATTTTATCTTATTTTCTTAATCTCTTTCACACCCATCTGTCTCCTCACTTTCTCATTTCCCATACTTTTTATTGTTACCTGGGCCATTGTTTCATTTGTTTCTTTATCTTTTCCTCTCACTCTATATTCTTTCTATCTTTATTAGACAACTTCTTTTCCTCATTTCTAGATGTCTCCATCATTGTCCTATTATCTCTCTAACATCTTGAACACTCTACTTAATTTCTCTTTTCCTCTCTCTTGCTCTTCTTATTTTGACTCTATCATTCATCTCTCTTACGTATAAATCATAGTTGTCTTTCCCCCTGTCAATTCTTTTACCTATCTCTATGTCTTTATTTATCTCTCTCTGTCTCATTACTCTATTCTCCATCTCCTCGCCTCATTTTTCTTTGCTTGTTCTCCCTTTCCTACAACTTACTCTTTCTAGCTACACCTTCTCTCTTTTTTTTTATTCTTTCACCTCCTTTCCTATTATTTTTGTCATTTACTTTTTGGATTCCTTATTCTCTTTTTCTATCTCCTCAATCTATGTGGTATTTCATCTCCAACTTTGCCTCTTTGTGTTTTTTCTTCTCACTTCTTTTATCGCCTCTTTCATCTCTCTTAATCTCAAATTCATGCTCCTCACTTTTTTCTCTTGCTCTTTCACTATTGCATTGTCTCTTTTTGCTTTGAACTCCTCACTCTTTATTGAGTAATTCTTCTCTTTATCTTTATAAATCTCACTTTTATTCTTTCACTTGTACTCCTTTTTTTCTTCATCAACAGTTTATATCTCTTTTTCTTTCTCTTTTCCCTCTAAGGATCTATCTCTTTTTAATCTCCTTTCCTTCTTTGCCATGTTTCTTCTTCTCTAAGGCACTTTCTAATTCTAAATCTCTCTACTTTTATTAATCCTTAATTATCAAAGTAATCCACTTTCCCTAACATTTAATTTCTTTAAACTTTCTCTTACATTATTCACTCCTACTTGTTCCCCTTTTTTCCCCTTTGTATCATCGTTCCTCTAAGATTTTGTCCTTTCTTTTTTTATTTTTATCTCTTTATCTTTCCTCATTTATCTCTTAATCTAAATTTTTTCTACTTCTTGTTTATTTCTTTGTGTACCTTGTCTCTCTTACTCTCTTTCTTTGTTTCACTTTATATCTCTCTTTTTATATCTAGCTTCATAAATATCTTTTTCCTTCCCCTTTTTTATCTCTTCTTTTGCACTCACTTTCTCTCTCTAAGACCCTTTATATTAATATTTATTTATTGTCCCTCACCTTTGCTTCTTTTCTTTTTGTCTCAATGTATACAGTCTCTCTATATTATATTCTTTATCATAGGCTTTACTTTCTTTATATTATCACTTCTTTCTTTCTCTTCTCTATCTTTATCTTATTCTTCACATTGGTTGTATTTCTTTACTTATACTTCCTTACTCATCAAATCTTTTACATTTGCATGTATATTTAATCTCATTCTCTACCCCTTATTATATATTCTGTACTTTGCTTCTTCTTCTATATTTATTTAACTCTTTACTTTTTTCTATGTATTTGTTTAATTCTTTATCTTTGATTTTCTTTCCCTTGATTACTGTTCACTCTCTTTGACCTCACCTCTATCTATATCATCTCAACCACCGTCTAATTCACTCATTTATCAATCTACCTTATTCCATAAATTGGTGCTCCCTCCAAATCTTTTCTTGTACTCTCACTCTTAGATACTATGCCTTTCTTGTTCTACCTCACTCCCTCACTCAATTTCTCTCTTTTTACTCTTTTATTTATTTTTTCTCTCTTCCTCTCAACTCTTCATATATGAATCTCTTTTATCTTTTCTCCATGCACATTCTTGCTCTTCTACTCTATCATGCATTCTCTCTTGCTATCTTTCTCTTATTATCACTCTCCTTAATCCCTAGTCTTGTTTATTTCTATTTGTCAAAATATATTATATTTTTTACTTTATTTCTCACCTCTTTTACCTTTGTTGTTTATCTCTTTCTCTATCTATCTCTTTTCCTATTATTCATTGTATGTTTATCTTCAATATCTTATTTTGTAAGAAAATTTAGAAATAGAATTAAAAAGCATGATATGAACAAAAACATATGAAAAATAAAGCAAATATTATAAGATAAAGTATAATAATTATTTATTATTATGCTATTAAAATTTAAAGCATATTTAATAACTCCTACTAATTATAAAATTCACTTGCAATTAATAAGAAGAATAACTAAAAATTACGTTTACCATTATAATAAATACTATTTATACATTAAATTAGGTATGATAAATTTATGAAAAATAAAAAATTAAAATATCTTAAAAAATAGTTTTACTTTATGTTAATTGGAATGAATATAAATATTTATTGCATAATTTTCATGTAAAAATTGTTATAAAATAATTATTGTCACAAAATAAATGGAGCAACATTTTGTAATAATTATTCTAACAATATTATTAATAATTAATATTTTAAATTATTGATATTATATATATAAAACAAAAATATAAATATTAAATTTTCAAATTTTTCAAAAAAAAACAATGAATACTATAAATAAGAATTTGATAATAATCAATAGTCTTATTAATAATTTTAAAAAAATTATACTTACTCTTATTAATTTTAAATATTATTATTCATCTTCCTTTTATTGTTTTTGCTATTCTTCCAAAACAATTGTTTGTTTTAACTCCTTTTATTGTCTTATTTACACTTGAAATAATTCATATTTAATTTTTGTCTTTTTTGTATTTCTTCTTTTATTCTAATTTTTTAATTTTTATTATTTTCTTCTTGTGGTTCTTTTTGTGTTCTATATTTTTAAATATTCTTCTTGAGAGTGATCTTTATATAATTACACCATCATGTTTGTCTTTCTAAATCACATTATTCATTTTAAGAATTTATGAAAAATAAAAAGTTGAAGAGAAAACTATTAATACTTTTTTACCATATTTTTAAAAATTATATTAATTATAACAATTATAAATTATAACTACTATTTAATTTCAAAGATTTATAATGTGATTGTTAGAAGTAAGGTAATATTAACATATAACTTTACTCCTCTTGTTCTCTAAAAAAGAAAAAATGAAAAAAAAAGTTTTTAATTATTTTTTGTGTATCTTTTCAAAAATAATATTTATTATTTATATTATAATTTAATAATGAAAAAAATTATTTTTTATTTCATTTTTATTACTATAAAAAATAATTTTATAATTTTAAGACTTAATTAGTTTTATGAATCAAGTAATTATTATTTTATTCTTAGTAATAATAATTTTTTTCTCAAGATATTTTTATGCAAAATAATAATAATAATGATAATAATAATAATAATAGTAAATATTTAGATTTGTAATATTGATTATTTACTTAAGAAGATTAACATTACAATTTACATGAGATTAACATTTTTATACTTAAATAATGGTTAGAACTATTTTTATAAGTTATGATTAATATGGTTCATTATAATTATTATTATCTCTAATTCTTGATTAGTTATTCAAAATAATTAAATATTATTGGTAAGAACAATAATAATTAAGAATTAGCTATTTGAATAAGTAAAAATTATTTAAGAAGCAAACTTTATTTAATTTAAAATTAGATATGCCAATAAGTATTACTTTATTAGTTAATAAGAATTTGCAATTTAATTAACATTGTTTTAAATAGTAAGAATATTTATTAGAATTAATCATAACATAATTAGAATTAATAAAAATTAATCTAAAGACCATAATGTTAATTAATAATTACTACATTTATTAAGAAAAGTTGCTATAATAGTTATTCTTATTTAAAAGATTTTGCTAAAACATTAATTAGTAAATTTAAAAAATTTTGAAAAATTACTATTAACGATACTATTTTTTATATTTTCATCTCAAAATAATATTGCCTTATAGGATGAATAATTAATTCTTCTTTTTCTTCCATTATTGCTTTGTTATAGTATTCTCTTTTCTCTTTCTACCTATGTCTCTTTATCAATAACTTCTCTTCGCAAAATATTTGTGCCTCTTAATCACATTCTTTATCGTAGCCTCCATAATCTTTTTCCCAAAATTTTCTCTCTTTCTTTCATTTTCTCCTTCTTAAGCTTTTCTTTTACTTCTATTGCTTCTCTCTCTCTTCTTATCCTCTTTATCATTCAATTAGTCTATCTCATTTTAAAACTATTCCATTGTAATGCTCTCTCTTTCTCTTTCTAAATAAAAATCTTTACAAATTATTGATTTCTCTACCTTACTCTTCAGTCTCTAACCTCCTTATGTTGCATCCTTCCCATCAAGGTCAGAATTTCATGTTCTTCTTTCAACTAACTAAGCTCTCAAATTCCTTTTCTATAAGCAAAAAAGTTAAACTTAATTGTTCCTTGAGTATTTATAAAACATAGAAATTTGTTTGTATGGATTTTTATTTTCACTTTCCTTTCCTTTATTTTGAAATTTTATTTTGTTGGAAGGTTATTGTATCTTAATTCTATTTTCTTCTTGTGATGCTCTAACTTACACTTCTTTAGTCAAAAGGCATACATAGTTTCTTTTTATGCCTAGTTTTTCTCAAGGGTAGATGAAAGATTACATTTAAGCCAAATAATATAAAAATCAGTGGTATACACTTTTACACACTCTTCTTTCCTTCATCCCCATCTTTCTTCCCAATCTTTATAAGCAATTTTTCAATCCTAATTCTCTCTGCCTTTCTTAATCCACAATGACCAAAATCTTGTTATTTCCTTTTCATCTTATTTCATTGTACTCTCACAATTCTCACTGCCACCTGTTCCTTATTTTTCAATTCTTCCTTATCATTATTGCCTGAGAGTTTTTTCCTTTTTTCTATTTTTATCTCTTTATCTTTCTCAAGCTATCTCTTAATCTATATTTTTTCAATTTCTTGCTTATCTCTTTATGTTTGTCTCTCTCTTCTCTATCTTTTTGTCTTACACTTTATATCTCTCTTTTTGTGAAAGTATTTTTGTAAATATATTTTTTTCTTAACCTTCTCTTATATCTCTTTTTTGTTTATCTTTTACTTTTCTTTTCTCTCTTATTTCCCACTTCACCCTATTTTCTCTCTCTAGCTTTACGCTTTTGTTTCTTTCTGTCTCTATCACTTGATATCTTTTTATCTATCCTTCACTTTTATTCCATTTATTTTTTATCTTAATATATTTATCCTCTTTCTAATATATTATTTTTCATATTTTTTATCTTTTTTTTATTATCAGACTTCTTTCATGGTCTTCTCTTACTTTACCTTATTCTTTGTTTTCTTTTTATCTCTCTACTTAGACTTCTTTGCTTGTCAAATTTTTTATTTATGTCTCTTTAATTTCTATCTTGACCATTTATTATATGTACTATATTTTAAATCTTCCTTTGTATTTATTGACCTCTTTACCACTTTGGTTTCTATGTATTAATCTAATTCTTTGCTTTGACTTTTTCTCTTGATGACTCTTCACCTTTGCTAATCTGCTCACTACCTATAACGTCTTATCCTCCTCATTCACTCATTCTTTCTCTTTTAACTCTCCCTTTATTCCTTGATAATTTTACTTTCACTACTTTTCTCTTTCATACCATCAATTCCATTCCTACTATCTCTTTCTCCCCATTTCTTTTCATCTTCAATATCCATCATTTTTCTACCGCATTAATATTTTTATGAAAACCTTTGTCACTCTCCTTTCTCTTTCCTTTCTCTTCTCTCTGTCTCTTTTTATTGATCTTCTATTTCTTAATTTCTTTCTTATGTTTCTCTCCTCTCTCATCACTTCTCTTATATTTTTTATGTGCTCTCCATTGGCTCTATCTCTTACGTCTCTATTTTGTTTACTCTTTATTTCCATCTATGTTTTTTATTATTTCTTCATTATTATCCCAGTATCTCTCAATGTCTCTTCTCTCTTGTGCTCTAGCTTTTTGCCACTTTATCTTAGCTTTTTCGACTATCTCCATCTACTTCCTATTACATATCTCACATCTTCATCTTTGAATCTTCTATCTCTTGCTTATATTGCTCTATTTATTTTTCTCATCATTTATCTACTGATTTGCATCATTTTCTTATACCATCACAATTTCTTAATGTCTCCACCTCTAGATTCCTTATCCCTATAAGGAATCTCTTCCTAACTTTTTATCTATTTGTCCACTACTTGACCTCTCCCTTATCATCGCTATTTTGCACTTCTCACTCTTCTCCTCTTTATCTATTTTTGTCTCTTTCACTAGTTTAACAAATCTTCCAGCATTCTCATCCTCTTTCATATATTTATAAACTTCTCTAATCTCTTTCCTATCTCTTTCTTACTATATTCTATTCTCTTTTAAAACTTTTCTTCTTCTTAACTTTCTTTGCTTCTTTTTTCTTTAACTCTTGCCACTAATTATTTTATCTCTTTCCTCTCTCATCTCTTACATTGTCTTCTCTTTGTATCTAACTCCAATTTTATCTCATTTATGTAAAACTCGTTATCTACCTCAACCTTCCATCATTTTTATGTCTCTTTTTTTCTCTTTATAATAGTTTCTTCTAGACTCTCCCCTTCCCAATTTCTTTTTGTCTAGGTCCTTTAACAAATTCTATTTCAACTCGCTCTCTCTTCTCTTATCTTCATAATATCACTCCCTCTAATTTTATAAATTAATGCTTTCTTTCTCACTTATTCCATTTCTAATAGTCTATGATTATCTCTTTCTTGCTCTAACTTTCTCCATCACTCTCTTTCCCTCTATCTTTACTCTTTGTTTCCTTTTCTTTGCTCCTCTTCTATATCCATATAACAATCTCTTCTATCTATATCTCTTATTCTCTTTATAACTTTGCCATGCATTTCCCTTAAGCAAATTATATCATACTTTTTTTTATCATTTCTCTTATAGCATTCTCTATTTCTATAATTGCTAGAAATATTTTATATAAACCTCTCTCTTACCTTCTCTATTTCACTCAACTTTTTTATCCTCATTATCACACTCTAAAGCTTTTTCAAGTTTCACTTTTCTCTAATCATGTGTTCCATCATTATGTTTCTCTTTGCACTTTTTTCTTACTCCATTCATTTCTCCATAAATTGTTTCTTTTAAACTCCTTTCCATCTTTCCCTCAAATTCCCTCCACCAAATCATTCCAATAACTTTAATTAACCCTCTCACATTCTCTTTCCCTTATCATTAAATTTCCCTCAATTTATATCTCATTTATCTCAAAGGTTTGGCTATCTTTTCTCTCCCTCATTTCTACTTTCTTTAATTTCTCTCTCAAACACACTACCTACTACCTTCATTTTATCTTCCACACTTCAACATTCTCTCCTTCTCTATATATCTTTATCTCGCTCTTTTTAAACCTATTCTCTCTCATCTTTCTCTCTCTTCCCTTATCTCCTTATCAATCCACCTTTTCGTTCAATCAATTGATGCTTCTTCCCATGTTTTTCCCCTTACTCTCATTCTCAATTATTATCACTTTATCATTCTACTTAACTACTTCACTTGCTTTGTCTCTCATCACTCCTATAATTGTTTTTTCGACCACTTCCTCTGAAGTCTTCATATAGTAATCTCTCCGATCTTTCTTTCTTATTCACTTCCACTCTCTCTCCCTCACTCTAACAACATTCTCCATTTTTTCATCTATCTCCCAAAAATATTTTCCTCTTTTCTCCTAGTCTTTTCTATTTCTATTTATCAAGACATACCTTATTTTTATTTTCTTCTCACCTCACCCATTTTTCTTCCTTTTTTTGTCAAGTTCTCTCTCTGACAATTTTTTTATTATTCATTATGTTTCCACCTTCAATGTCCATTGTCATTAGAAAATTTAAAAATAGAATTAGAAACATGATATGAATCAGAATACGAATAATAAGTTAAAGAATATTAAAATAGTAAACTAAAGCTTATAAATTATTAGTTCCTATTCTATTAAAATTTAGGAAATTTTTGTAATTGTTAACAGTTATCAAAATCACATGTACTTCATAAGAAGAGCAATTACAAATTATATTTACTATTATAATAAATATTATTTATAAATACAAATAAATGAAATAAATCTATTTTGAATAAGATAATTCCATTATATTTAAAAAAGATTTTTTGTCATAATTTTAATGAATAATAAAATTTATTATACAATTTTAATTTAAAATTTTTCTAAAATAATTAATTTTTCACAATGATCATAAGATAACATGCATTAATTATTATTATATTATAAACAATAATTGTTTTTTCAAATATTAAAAATATAGAAATTAAATATATAAATTTTATATTACAAAATTTTTAAAAAAATAAAAAGAATGGATAATAATAATAATAATAATAATAATAATAGCAAATAATCAATATTATTATTATAATTTAAAAACATTATCTTTATTCTTTTTATCTATTTGTCTTCCTTTTATTATTTTTAGACTCCTTCCACCACATTTGTTTCCTTTATCTCTTTTTTATTGTCTTACTTACACTTGAATACTTCATATTTAATTTTATCCATTTCTTATTTTTTTCTTTTATTTCAAATCTTTTATTTTTAATATTCTCTTCTTTTGGTTAATTATTATGTTCTATATTGTTTTATTCTCCTTGTGAATAATAGTAAATAATAACAATAATAATAGCAAATTTTAAGATCTACAATGTAAGTAATTTACCTAAGATTAAAGTTATAATTCATATGGGAGTAACAATTTTATACTTAAATGATCGATAGAGCAATTATTATTAGTAATGATCAATACAGTTAGTAAAATTTATTGTAATCTCTAATTGATAAATAATTTATAACATAATTAATTATTATTGATAAGATCTATAACAATTAAGAATTAACCATTCTAATAAATATTACTTTAATGGTCAATAATGAATTGTAATTTAAATGAAATATTTTTTAGATAGTAAGAATAGTTAATTATGGTAAATCTTAAGCTAGAATTTAAAAAAAATATTCTAAAGGACTAAAATGGTAACTAATAATTAGTACTTTTATTACAAAGAGTTGATATAATAATTACTCTTGTTAAAGTTTTTTATAACGTTAATTAATAATTTTAAATAAATTTAAAAAATAACTATTAATGATACTATTTTTTATATTTTCTACAAAATATAATATTACTTTATCAAATAAATAATTAATTTTACTAGTTTTTCCTCTATCTCTCTCTAATATTATTCTCTTTTTTTCTCTCAATTTATGTCCCTTTGTGCAAAACTTTTTCACTAACAAAATATTTTTAACTCTCTCCACATTCTTTGTTGTAGCCTTTAACAAAATTTTTCCAAAATTATCTCTCTTTTTTCCTTAATCTTCTTCTTCATATGCTATTCTTTTTTGAGTTATCTTCTATAAAACTTTGCATTACCTCCAATACAATTCTCTCATTAAACTATCTTTTCTCAATTTTCAATAATCTCTTCTCTTTATCTCTCGCTCTGATGATTTTCTAACTCATTTATCTGTTCATATTCTCACTTCGTTAAATTTTATTTGTTACCTTGTTCATTCTCTCACTAGATTCATTATCTTTACTACTATCTTTAATTTTTTCCTTCTCTATCACATTATGACAATATTATCTCCTTTCATTGGTCTCTTCATCATTATCCCATTTTCCATCAACCCTCTCAAACACTATCTCTATTTGATGTCTCTTTTTGTCTCATTCACTCTTCTTATTTTCATTATTTTAATCCTCCCTCTCTTATCTATCAATCATAGCTATGACCTTCGCTTCTCACTATTCATTGTCTTTCTTTATGTTATTTTTTATCTCTTATTGGCTCCTTATTCTACTCTCCTCATCTTTGCCTCATTTCTATCTCACTTTTCTCCATTCCAAGAACATAATCTTTCTCACTCAACCTTCTCTCTCTTTTGGAATATTTCTCCTTATTTCCAATTATTTTTCTTTCACTTCACCGATGCCTTACATTAGTTATCTATCTTGTCTCTCTACATCCAATTTGATTACTACTAGCCTCTTCATTTTTTTCTCCTCTCACTTCTCTTACCCCTTGTTTCTTCTCTCTCCAATCTAAAATTCATGCCCCTCACTTTTTTCCTCTTGCTCTCTCACACTTCCATTCCTTTTTCACCTTGTACTCTTTGCTCTAAATTTTTTATTTATCCCTATTTGTCTCTATGAAATTCACTTTTAGTGTTTCACTTATATTCTCAGTTTTTCTAGTTAACAATCATCCATTTTTCTATTTCATTCTCATTTATCTCTCATAATCTATCTCTATTGCCCTTAATCTTAGCCTCTTAGTTTCACTCCCTTCCCTCTTCCTATTAACTTCTTTGTTGTCATTTTCTCTTCCCCTCTATCTCTCCTCATAATTCTTTCCTTGTTCCCCATCTTTCTTCTCAATCTCTCTAATGACTTTTCTAATTCTAATTATCTCTTCCTTTCTAAATCCTCAGTTACCAAAGACTTCTAATTTTCCTTTCATTTTTTTATTGAACTAACTCTCACATTTTTCACTCCTATTTGTTTTGCTTTTTTCTTTTCTTCCTTATCGTTGTTCATCAATGTTTTTTTTCTTTCTTATTTTTTTTATCTCTTTATCTTTCTCCATGTATTTCTTATCTTAATTGTTTCTATTTCTTGATTGTCTCTTTATGTTCTTTCTCTGTCACCCTTCTCTTTCTTTTGTTATTGCACTTTATCTCCCTCTTTCAATATCTATTTCTACAAATATCTTTTTTTGAACCTTTTCATATCTAACTATTTTCACTCTATTTTTTATTTTTGTCTTCTTTCTTTTATTTTCCCCTTTCTTTTTATTTTTTTCTCTTTTTAAAGTCCCTTATTCTCTCAATTTCTTTTTGATTTGATATCTCTTTATCTATCCCTCACTTTTGCTACATTTCTTTTGATTTAATGTATCTAGTCCCTTTCTATTGTATTATTATAGTTTTTATCTTCTCTTTATATTATAACTCTTATTTCATCGTCTTCTCTCTTTACTTATTCTTCATTTTCTTTTGATCTCTCTACTTATGCTTCTTTACTCATCAACTTTTTTATGTTTGCATGCCTCTTTAATCTCTATCTCAACAATTTATTATATATAACACACTTTGCTTCTCCCTTTATATTTATTCATCTCATTGCCTCCTGAGTCACTATGTATTAGTCTAATTCTTTGTCTTTGGCTTTCTTTCTCTAGATGACCCTTCAAACTCTGTGACCTTTCTTCTTTATATATCATTTCAATCACCTCATTTATGCATTCTTTCTTGTTCTACAATATCCATATATTTATTATTAGTTTAAACTCTCATTACTTCTCTCTAATATCATCAATCTCATTCCTATTATCTCATGCTACTCAGTACTTCTCATCTTCTATATCCATCATTCTTCAACATCTTTAATAATTTTTATCAACACTTTGTCACTCTCCTTTTCTTTTTCTTCTCTCAATTTCTTCTATTATTGCTCTTCTATTTGCTACCTTTTTTCCTAAATTTCTCTTTTTCTTAATCTCTTCTCTTATATCTCTGATGTGCTCTTCATTGCTTTTATCTTCTTATCTCTCTATTTTTTGTCCCTTTATCTTCACTTATGCTCTTCATTTATTTCTCTCTTGTTACCCGACTATCTCTCAATGTCTTATTTCTCTCACTCTTTATCCTTTCAATACTCTATGTTATCTTTATCACTCTTTGTCTACTTTTTATTATATATCTCAAATCTCTATCTCTTTATCTTTTACCGCTTCTCAATATTGCCTAATCTCTTTTTCTCATTACTTAACTATTACTTTTCTCTCTTTATTATACCTTCACAAAGTCTTCATTTCTCTATCTATAAATACCTTCTTTCTTATAAGAAATATCTTCCTAACTTTTCTCTTTATTTCATAATCACTATACCTCTTTCTTACTTTCTCAGTTTCACACTTCTCTCTCTACCTTTCTATCTCGATTTGTCTCTTGTACTTCTTTTACTTCTCTTCTGATAGGCTCACTCACTTTCCACTTCTTTGTTCCATCTTTTATCTTCTCTAATCTCTTTTCACACTCTTTTTTACACTTTCTATTCTCCTTCAAACTTTACTTCTTCGCAACTCTCTTTCTTTCCTTTTCTATTGACTCTCTCAACAAGCTATTTTATATTGTTTTCCTTTCCCCTCTCTCATGTTATCTTCTCTCTAAAACTAACTCAATTTTTATCTCATTTAAAAAAATCTATTTATTTATCTAAAATTTTCTATCATGTTTATCTATCTATTTCCTTTTTATAATAATCTCTTTACTACTCTGGCTTTTATTTTACTCTCTTCCAAACTCTATCCTTCCTTATTTCATGTCCAGGTCTGTTAACAAATTATATCTCTACTCACTCTATTCTCTTTTCACTATAATATCACTCACTATCTAATTCTAAAAATTGATGCTTCCTCCCTTAATCCTTCTTTAATTGTCCATGATTATCTCTTTCTTGCTCTACCTTTCTCGCTCACTCCGTTTCTCACTATCTTTGCCTTTTTATTTTTTTCTCTCTCTTCAACTCTGATATCCTTATAATAATCTCTTTTATCTTTCTCTCCCACTTATTCCTTTACTCACTTTGTCATGCACTCTCACAGGAAAATTATCTCTCACAATTTTTTATGACTTCTCTTATAGCATTCTCCATTTATATTAACTAAAAATATTTTATATCAACCTCTATCTTACATTCTCTATTTCAATCTAGTTTCTTTTCCCCATCATATCACACTTTATTACTTTTCTTAGTTTAACTTTTCTTTAATCATGTTGTCCTCCATTATTTTTTTTGCTACATTTCCTTTCTTAATTGTTTTCTCAATCAACTAGTCCTTTTAAATTCATTTTCCTCCTCTCTCTCTCTCTAACTCATCTAAATCTTTCTAAGCACTTTCCATTCTGCACTCTCTTTCTCTTCTTAATATATTTCCCTTAATTTATATCTCATTCATATCAAATTTTTGGCTATTTTTCTCTCCATCTTTTTTTATCCCTTTAATATTTTTACTCTAACACACTACTTACTATCTTCTTTTATCTTCCTCTCTTCTACATTGTCTTCCCATCTGTATCTCTTTATCTTACTATATTTAAACCTATTCTCTCTCGTGTCGCTCTTGTTTCCCTTATCACCTCTTTTTAGTCTACCTTATTCTATCAAATGATGCACCTTCCTACTCTTTTCCTTTGCTCTCAATGTCAATTATTATCTCTTTGTCATTCTAGCTCAATCCATCACTCACTTTCTCTCTCCTAACTCATATTTATTTTTCATAGCCTCTATTAACTTTTTCCCAAAGTCGTTCTCTTTTTCTCTTGATCTTCCCTTTCTTAAGATAATCTTTTTATTATTGCTTCTTTCTCTCTTCTTGTCCTCATTTCCATTCCACTAGTGTTTCTCTTTTTAAAGCTATTTGTTTGCAACTCTCCCTATTCCTTTCTCTCTCTCTTTAATCATGATGTTTACCTACATCTTTATATTTCTTCTCTTTTTCTCTCTAAACAAAAATCTTCATCATGTGTCACTTTCTATCTATGACTCACCAATCTCTCTGCCTTTCTCTATCTATTTCCTTATAAGTTACATCTCATGCACTTAGTCCTCTATCCTGTATATCACCTTCTCAAGTTTGTAATTTTTTCTCTTCTTTCTAATGTCTCTTTTTTATCTAATTCTCACAACCTATAAATATTTTTTTGAATTGAACATCACTATGCGACTTTGCCCTCCTCCCATATAGTTCTCTAACTAGTTTAACTTTTCCCTCTCTCTTTTGTATTCTCTTCTCTTTATGTTTCTTTCTCTGACCATTTTCTCACCCATCTCTCTCACATTCTCACTTCCCTCACTTTTCTTTGTTACCTTGTGTATTCTTTCACTAGATTCATTATCTTTGCCACACTCTATTTTTTCCTTCTCTATCATACCTTGACTATATTGTCTCTCTTTGTTGATCACTGCATCATTGTCTTATTTTCCTTCTACCCAACAAACACTATCTTAAATTGATTTCTTTTTGTCTCACTCAACCTTCTTCTTTACATTTTATCAATCTTCTCTCATTTATCTATGAATCATAGCTATGTGTTTCTCTTCTCACATTTCCCTCTCCTCCATTCCAACAACTTACTCTTTTTCTCTCCACCTTGTTTCTCTTTTGGAATCTTTCCCATTCTTTTTAATAATTTGTCTTTCACTTTGTTAATTCTTTATTCTCTTTTTCTAGCTCCTCTCTCTGTGACAAATTTGATCTCTCATTATACCTCTTTGTACTTTTTTTTCTCAAATCTCTTACCCCCACTTTCTTTTTGCTCAACTCTAAAGTTCATGCTACTCACTTTTTGCCTCTTTCTCTCTCACTCTTTCATTCTCAAATCTTCAATGAGAATTTTCTATTTATCCCACTTTATCTCTATTGCTCTTAATCTTAGCCTATTAGTCTCCCTCTCTTCCCTTTTCTTGCTCACTTCTCTATCTCCTTTATCTCTACCTCTCCATCTCTTATCACTCCTCTTTCCTTCTTCCTCGTCCTTCTCAATCTTTCTAAGGAACTTTCAAGTTCTCATTCTCACTTTTTTCTTAACACTCGATAACGAAAGTCATCCGATTTCAATTTCATTCAATTTTGTTGAACTAACTCTCACATTATTTCACTCCCACTTATTCACTTTTTTCTTTTCTTTCCTTATTGTTCCCCAAAAGTTTTGACCTTTCTTTTTCTATTTTTATCTCTTTATCTTTTTCCATCTACCTCCAAATTTATATTTTTTCTATTTCTTGTGTATATCTTTATGTTCATTTTCTGTCTCTCTTCACTTTCTTTCCTTCCTCCACTCTATATCTCTCTCTTTGGGTATCTACTTTTGTAAAAATCTTTTTCTCGACCTTTCTCTTATATCTATTTTCTCTCTATTATTTTCCACTATTATTTATTTTCCCTCTTTTCATACTCCTTTTTCTCTCTATGTCTCTTTGACTTGATATCATCTTTGTCTATCCCAAATTTTGATCCATTTCTTTTTATTTTAATGTATTTAGTCTCTATTTATTATACTATTTGTCATAGTCTTTTTATTCTCTTTATTTTTTTATTCTTCTTTCATGGTCTTCTCTCTTTACCTTATAGTTGATTTTCTTTCCATCTCTCCACCTATACTTCATTGTGCTTCAAGTGTTATTTTTGCATGTCTCTTTAATCTCTATGACAACTTTTTATTATACATACTACACTTTGCTTCTCCTTCTATAATTATTAACATCTTTACCTCTTTGGTCTATGTATTAGTCTAATTCTTTAACTTTGACTAACTTTCTCTTTATGAATCCTCACTCTCCCTAACCATACCTCTATTTATATCATCTCAACTTCTTTCTCATTCACTCATTCTTTGTCATTTCACTATCTCACTATACTCTATCAATTTATACTCTCATTATTTTCTTCTTTAATATCATCAATCTTATTCCTTTAATCTTTGGCTCCTCATTTTCTTTCATCTTCTATATCCATCATTCTTCTTCCTTTATAATAATTTTTATCAAAACTTTGTGACTCTCTTCTCTCTTCCTCTCTCTTCTCTCTATTTCACTTACTATCACTCTTCTATTTTCTATATTTTTTCTACAATTTCTCTCCTCCCTTATCTCTTCTCTTATGTCTTCAATATGCTCTCCATCACCTCAATCTTCTTACCACTCTAACCTTTTATCTCCCTATCTTGATCTATGTTCTTTATTTATTTTCTATCTTGTTTTCCAACTATCTCTCAATGTGTCATCCCTCTCACACGCTCTCCTTTCACTATACATCTTGTCTTTTTGACTCTCTTAATCCACTTTTCAATACATGCCTCACATATACACCTCAAAAAAATAGGATTATAGAAAGAAAGAAGTAAACCATGGTAGAGATTGGTAGAACAATATTTGTCGAATCCAAACTACTAATGTACCTTTTGGTTGCGACAATTAATAGTACTTGTTATATAATAAATAGACTTAATTTAAAACTAATACTTAAGAAAACATGTTATGAACTATTTAGAAATAAGAGGCCAAATGTTAACTACTTTCATGTTTTGGCTATAAATGTAACATTCTTAATAATGAAAGAGTCAACATGAACAAGGTTGATGAAAAAGTGTAGAAATTTCTTAAGATAATCTTATCTTAGAAAAGGTTATAAGGTTTATAACATAAAAACTCAAAACATAGAGGAGATGATGTATGCAAGATTTGATGAGTCTATTAAAGAGATAAATAATAAAAATTTAGATGAAGAGACAAAAGTCCTTAAAAAATTAACTTAAAAAGAGGATAAAGGCAAAACTAAAAGTAAAAAAGAATGAGAAGTGATTAGGCATCAGTTATCTAAAGATTAGAAATATCAATATTCACATGCAAAAGAATAAATAATAGGAGATGTTAATGAAGGAGTTAAGACTAGAGCTTCTAAGAAAGAAATGGATCATGGTATATTTGTATCTTTCATAGAACTAGTATCTATAAGAGATGCACTTAAGGATGACTATTGGGTTCAAGAAATGAATGAAAAATTAGATGAATTTAAGAGAAACAAAGTGTAGGAATTAGTTTTTAAGCCAAATGATCAATAAGTAATTGGAACCAATGGGTATTCAAAACTAAACTAGAGAAAATAGAGTGATCCTTAGAAGCAAAGTTAAACTTATTACTAAGTGTTATAACCAAGTTGAATGTATAGATTTTAAGGATTCATTTGCCCTTATAGTAAGAAGAAACTTGAATATAGTGATTATGTATATAAGATTAAGAAGATACTTTATGGCCTTAAGTAAGCTCCTTGTGCATGGTATCATAAATTGAGTAATTATCTAGTTGATAGGGTTTTAAAAAAGGAAGAGAATAACCATATTATTTTTAAAATATTTAAAAGATCAATTATTGCTTATATAAGTTTATGTTAACATAGTTTTTGAAAGCACAAATTAAAATGTGTGCAAAGAATTTAGTTACATAATGGCATAGGAGATTAAGATGAGTATGATGGATAAGTTGAACTTTTTTTAGGATTACAAATTAAGAAATTAAAAGATAGGATGTTTTCTCAAATAAATATTTAAAAGAATTATTCAAGAAATTTAGGTATGAAAATATGAAACCTAAATATATTCTAATAAATCAATTAATCTATTTAGATTTAAATGAAATTTTAAAACCAATTGATCAAAAACTTTATAGAGGTCATATTAGATCATCCAGAAAACTTTTTTAATATTTTTTTACGTGTTTGATTCCAATCAAATTCTAAGGAAACCCATCAAAAGTTTGTTAAATCAATCTTCAAATATTTAAAAAATATAATGAACTTAAGTTTATGGTAACCTAAAAATACTTTTCCATATGATCTTATAGATTACATAGATTCAAACTTTGTAGGTTCTAGGGTAGATAAGAAATGTATTTCAGGTATATGTCAATTCCTAAGAAATTGTCAAATTTCATGGTCAAGCAAGAAGCAAAATTACATAGCCCTATCGACTATAGAAGTCAAGTATGTAATGTAAAGAGGTTGTGTTGCCCAAGTATTATGGTTAAGACAACAACTTCATGATTATGATTTATATCTCTCATATATTCCCATTCAAATTGAATATGTTCCTACCAACAAGAATTGGCTAAAATATTTATTAAGTCCCATCCAATCGATCAATTTCAAATCATAAAACAATAATTAGGTGTAATAAAAATTATATAAATTGTACCTACCTTTTTATGCTCTTAAAAGGGGAGAATTGTTATTGTTTAGATAAGTGAAAGGAAGCATGTAATACTAGAGAGCATGAAGCAAGTGAGAGCATATATATTTATTTTTTAATATCTCATATCACTTGTTAAATATGGGAATGTGTGTGTGCATGTACTTGTGCACATGTTTGTGTGTGTTTGTGTTTGTATATGCTTTTGTGTTCATGCACGTGTTTTATATGGGTGTGTGCTTATCTTCACATGAGTGCATATCTGCATCTGTGTGTGTGCATGCCTATGCATGGGCATGTATAGTCTTTACATATGCGTGTGCATGTATGTATGCATACACATATATGTATTCATGCATGCACGTGTGTGTAGATGTGTGTGCATGCTTCTTTATGTCTTTGCATGTGTGCAGTGTAAGTGTGTGCACATTTTTATGTGCGTGCATTAGTGTGCATGTGTGTGTGCATGCATGTGTGCATATGGGGGTGCATGCATGTCTGTGTGGAAATGTGTGTGCTTATGTGCATGTATGTGAGAGTCTACATGTGTGTGTGCATGCATTGGCGTTCACATGTGTGTGAATGTGCATGTGCGTGTGTGTGCATAAGCATGTGCATACTTGTGTGCACATGTGTGTATGCTTGTATGTGCATATGCATGATTGGATGTGCATTTGTGCGTGTAAGCATCTATTCACTTGTGTGTGTGTGCATGGGTGCACATGTGTGTGTGCATGTGAGCAAGGGTGTCTATTTCTATGCATGTGTGCATATGTACGTGTTTGCATTTATGTGAGAGATTATGTTTGATTATGTACTTATGGGTGTGTGTGTGTGTGCATGCTTGCATGCATAGTTTTGTATTTGTGTACTTATACATCTATGTGTGTTCGTAAGTTTGTATACTCATATATGTGTCTGTTTGAGCTCACATGTTTCTACATGTGTCTGTGTTGTGTGATAGTGTGTCTGTGTGTAGATGTGCCTTCATTTGTGCATGTGAATGTGTGCATGCATGTGTGTATGTGTGTCTATGAATATGTGTATGTGTGTGCCTATGCATGTGTGTGCTTGAGCCTATGCATGCATGTTCATGTGTGTATGTGTGACTATGTGCATGTGTCTAAGTGTGCATGTTTATATCTACTTATCGGTAGGTATGTTTGCATCTGTTTGGTTTTTTGTACATATAGGTGTGTGATTGATTGTGTGCATGAGTGCGTGTATGTGTCTACATGTGTGTGCTTGTTTGTGTGTGCATGTGTTCATGTAAATGTGTGTGTATGTGTGCAAGTATACTTGTGCATGCATGTGCACATGTGTATGTGTTCAATTGTGTGTCTGTAAGTGTGTTCATACGTGTGTATGTGCACATGTGTATGTTTCAATGCGTGAATGTTTATCCATGTGAGCATGTGTGTGTGTGCATTCATGTGACTATATGTATGTGCATGTATGCATTCATCTTTGTGTTTAGGCATGTATATGTATGCAAGTATGTGAATATTCAAGCATGTGTGTATGTGTGTATTTTTTGTACTTTTGGCATGTGTGTGTTTATTTATGCATTTGTGTGTTTATGCATGTTTTTGTGCTCGCTTTTAGATGCATGTGTGTTTCTATGCTTCTTTGTGTGTCTATGTATATGTGCATATCTATGTTTAAGCACAAGTGTGCAATTGTGCTAATGTGTGTAGGTGATCGTGTGTGTGCACATGTGTGTACATGTGCACGTGCATGTTGCATGTGTGTGTGCATGTGCCGATGCATGCACATGTGATTGTGTGCATAAGCATATATACATGCATGTGCATAAGCATGGTTGTGTGTGTGTGTTTGTATGGATATGCACGTGTGTTTGTGTGGGTTCACATGTGTGTTTAAACAAGTGTGTTTGTGCATTCATGTTTGTTTGTGTGTGCATGTGTGTGTATGCATGTGTTTGTGTATGTGTTTGTGTATGTCTCATTGTATATAAGCATGTTTGTGCGGGTGTGTGTGCACATTTGTTTGCGTATGAGTGTGTGTGCATATGTATAGGTAGGTGCATGCATATGTGCTTGCATGTGTGTATGTATGCATGTGTACATTTTTGAGTGTGTGTTTGTAATTTTGTGGTTTAGATTGCATGTGTACATGTGCACACATGTGTATTTGTGTATGCATGTGTGCATGTGTGTGTGTTTTTATTTTTGTTCATGTGTGCATTTGTGTATGTGTGGTGTTCTTGCATGTTTGTGTGCATGTGTGTTGGTGCATGTGTGCATGTGCATGCATGTGTGTGTGCAATCTTATATGTATGTGTGCTTTTGTGTGTGCACATGTTTATGCATGAGTCTGTGTATGTGTGTGTGTGTGTGCACATTTGTGTGTGCATACGAGGGTGTGTGTGTGTGTCTGTGTTTGTGTGTGTTGGTGTGCATGTGTGTGTATGCATGTACATGTGTGCACGTGTGTGTGCATGTGTGCCTATAATGGTTTGCTTTTTTGTTTCTTTACATGTGTATCTATACATGTGTACATGTGCATGTATGATCATGTGTGTGTGTGTCTATCATGTATCTACATGGTTGCACATGTACGAATATGTTTGTGTGTGCAAGCATGCTTGTGTGTGTATGCGAGTGTTTGTGCATGTGTGTGTGAGTACATGCGTGTGTACATGTGTATGCAAATGTGTGTTTGTATGTGCATGGTTTTGTAAGCTTGTGTATGTGTGTATGTGTAACTGTGTGCTTGCATGTGTGTCGTGTTTATACATATGTGTTTATGTTTGTTTATGTGCAGGTGTGTATGTGTTTGTTCGTGTGTGCATGCAAGCGTTTGTATGAATGTGCATGTGAGTTTGTGTGTGTGCACAATTTTTTGTGTGTTTTTATTTTTGCGTGTATGCATGTGGGATTGTGAATATGTATGTGTGTGTGTGTGCATGTGCTCATGAATTTGTGTGTGTGTATTTGCTTATGTTATTTTTTATGCGTGTGTATGAGTGGTTATAGTTTTGTTTGTATACTTGTGTACTTATGTGTGTGTGTGTGTGTGCATACGTGCATGCACTAATCTCTGTGCACAAATGATTGGGCAAGTGTGCATGCATGCATTCTGCATGAGTGCATGCACATGTGTGCATGGGAGTGTATGTGTGCCTGCTTGTGTGCATGCATGTGTATGTATATGTTTATGAGTGTGTGTATTTGTGTGTGTGTGTGTATGCATGTGGATGTTTGTGCATGTGTTGTATTTGTGTGTATGCAAGTATGTTTGTTGGTGTGGGTATAAATGTGTGCATGCGTGTGTTTGCATTTGTGCTTGTTTGTGTTTACATGCATGTGTGTTTATCTGCATGTGTGTTGATTAGGCATATGTGCATACGTGGTTGCATGCATTGTTTAATGTGTTTGTGCATGCACACATCTGTGCATATCCACATATGCATGTGTTTGGGTTGTGTCATCATGCATGTATGTAGATGTGTGTGAGTTTTGTATATGTTTGTGTGCATATGCATGTGGGTGTTCTTGTGCATGCAAGTGCATGAGTGTGTATGGGTATATATGCATGGGTGTGGATGTGTTTGTTATGTATGTGTGTGTGTGTTTTTGTGTGCATAAGTGCATGCGTGTGTGTTTGTGTGCATGCATACAAGTGCATGTGCATCTATGTGTGTGGGCTTGTGTGTAAGTGCATGTGCATGTTTATGCATGTGTACATATTTGAGTACGTACATGTGAGCATGTTTGTGCATGTTCATAGGTGTGTCTATGTGTGTATGCATCTATGTGCATCTCTGCACCTATGTTTGCACATGCACCTGTATGCTGTGCATTTGTTTATGCATATGTGCATTTGTGTTTCTATGCATGTTTGTGCTTATGCATGTGTTTGTCTATATGTTTGCTTTTGTGTCTTTGGGTGTGTGTGTGTGTATGCACATAAATATGTAGATGTGGGTGCATGGTTGATTTTCTTTGTTTATGAATGTTCAAACATGATTTTAGGTGTATGTGTGTTTTTTGTGTGTGTGCATATATGTGTGCATGTGCTTGTGGACACACATGTGTGCATGATTGTTTGTGCATGCATATGTGCATTTGTATATGCATGTCTATGTTTGTGTATATGTGTGTGCATGTGTTTGTACAAGTGTGTGTGAATGCATGTATGCATATGTACATGTGTAGGAATGCACATATGGGTGCATGCATGTGTTTGTGCATGTCTGTGTATGTTTTTGTGTGTGCATATCAACATATGCATGTATGTGTGTTCATGTAAGTGTTTTGGTGCTTGTGCATTTTTGTATATGTGTGTGTGTGCAAGCACATGTATGAATGTGCTTTTGTGTGTGCATGCATGTGTTTATGTTCATGTGTGCATGTGTGTGTGTGTGCATGTGTATGTTTGAACATGCATGCATGTGTGTATGTGCATATGTGAATGTGTATGAGTGTGTGTGTGCATGGTTGTTCTTGTGTGTGTTCATACATGTGTCTATGCATGTGCATGCATGGTGGTGCTTGTGTGTGTTCATACATGTGTCTATGCATGTGTGTGCATTGGTGCGAGTGTGTGTTCTTTTGTATGTGCAAGAGGATGCATGTGTGTGTAGGTGAGTGTGTGCATGTATGTGTTTTTGTGTGTGTATTTGTGTATATGCATTTGTGTGAGTGTGCATATGTGCATGTGTGTGTGTGAGCATATGTGCATGTGCATGTGTGCACATGCATGTGTGTGCATGTGTACATGTGTGTTCATGTGTGTGTGTGTATACATCTTTGTTTTTGTGTGTCTGAATGTGTGGACATGTTTCTATGTGTGTTTAAGTATGCACATGTGTGTGTATATGTGTAGTTATGCATGATTGTGAAAGAGTTCATGCGAATGCATGTTTTTGTACAAATATGTGTTTATCTGTATGTGTCTATGTGTGTCTCCTTACTTGTGTGTGTGTGTGCATGTGCATGTGTTCATACTTATGTGTATACATGTTTGGGTGCATTTATTTGTATGCATACTTTTATGTATACATGTGTGTTTGCACTACATTTGCATGCATGTGTGTGTGTGTCCATGTGTACATGTCCATGAGCCTTTATTTGTGCATGTGTGTTGCCTGTAACTATGCATGTTCTTATGCACACAAGAACTTATTTGTGAATGCCTGTATGCTTATGTGTACATGCATCTACAAATGCTTGTGTGTGCATGGGTATGTGTGTCTATGCATGCATATTTGTGTGTATGTGCATCTATTAATGTGCATGTGTGTGCATGTTTGTGTGTTTATGCATATGCATATGTGTGTGCATATTCATGTGTGCGTGTATATGTGTGTGCATGTGCAGAAGGAAGCATAGGTTTATGTGTGCTTGTGTGTGCATGTACATGTATATGTGTTTGTGGGTGGGTGTGTGTGTGTGTATGTGTGCATCTTTTATGTTGTGTGTGTGCACATGCTCACATGTGTGGGTATACATGTGTGCATGTGCATGTGTTTTTGCATATGTGTGTGTGCATGTGCGTTACGTGTCTGTATGTGTTAGTGTGTGTGCAAGTGTTTGTGTGTACTTGTCTACATATGTGTATGTGTTTATGCATGTGTGTGTGTGTGCATGTGTTTGGATTCTTATGCATATTTGTGTGTGTAGGTGCTGAGCTCGTGTATGAATGTGTCTATGTGTGTGTGTGCATGCATGTGTCTATCTTCATGTGTGTGGATGTGTGTGTTTATGTGTGTGTGTCTATGTTAATATATGCTTGTGTGTGCATGTATGGTTGTGGGTGTATGTGTGCATGTGAGTTGGTGTGTGTGCATGTGCAAGTGTACTTGTGTGCATATGCATGTGCATGTGGATGCATGCACATATGTGCATTTGCATGTCTGTGCATGTGTATGCATGTATGTGTTCATGTATGTGGGCATATGTGTAAACATGTGCGTGTGATTGTGTGTGTTTGCATGTGTGTATATATATGTGTGCTCATGTATGTGTGCATACATGTGTATGTATTTGTGTATATGTGTGTGCGTGCATCGTTGTATATGTGTGTGTGTGTATTTGTGCATGTGTGTAAGTGCATATGCATGTCTTTTTATGTGCGTGTGGATGTTTGTTTGTGTGCATTTATGCATGCTTGCATGGGCATGCATGTGAGCATGTGAATGCATGTGTGTGTATCTATGTACGTGTATGTATGTGTGCATTGGTGATTGAATATGTTCATGTGTGCATGGGTTCTTGTGTTTATGTGTGCTTATACATGTGCTTGTGTGTGCATAGTGTTATGTTTATGTGTTTGTGTGTGCACGTATGTGAATGTCAATGCATGTGTTTATATATGGTTATGTGTGTGTATGTGCGTACGCATGTCATCTTTTGTGCTATTGTGAATGTGTGTGCATTCTGTGCATATATGCAAGCATGCGTGCACTCGTCTATATGGGTGTGTGCATGTGTAAGTGTGTATATGCATGTGCATGTGCATGTACATATGTGTATATTTTTGTGCATGTCTACATGTAAGTGTGTGTGTTTACATATTTGTATGTTTGGTTGTGTGCAAGCATGCGTATGTGTTTGTCTGTGTCCTATTTGTTCTGTGTGCATGTGTTTATATGTATACATGTGTGTGGATGTGGGTGTGCATATGTGTGTGTGCATAAGTGTTCACTTGTGTGTATGGATCTATGTGTATATGTAAATGTGTTCATTTGTTTATGAGAACATGCAAGTGTGTGTGTGCACATGTATGCTTCTTTGTGCCTATGAATGCACATGTATGTATGCATGTTTGTTCATGTGTTTACATGTGTGTGTGTGGGTGTGCATGTGTTTGTTTGCATTTGTGAAAAAGTATGCATCCCTCTTCATATGCCTATTTGTGTCTAAGGCTTTTAAGTGTTTGTGTAGGTATGTGTGCACATGCATGTATGTGTGTATGTTTGTGCGTGTGTGTGTCTTTAAGAGAATGTAAGTGTACATGCATTCGTGGTTGTGTGTGTGTGGGTGCTTATGCATATGTGTGTGCATGTGTTATGTCCATGTATAGATGTGTGTGTGCATTCTTGTCCATGTGTGCATGCCTGTGTATGCATATGTTTTTGTGTGTGCAAGTGTGTGTGAAAGTGTGTTCATGAATGTGTGTGTGTGCATGCATATGAGTTGGTGTGTTAATGTATGTGTATATGTTTGTGCAAGTGTTTGTCTGGGTGTGTATGTGTATATTTATGCATTTGTGTGTGCGTGCATGTGCACGTACGTATATGTGTGTGTGTGAGAGAGTGCATATGTGTGCTTGTATATACCTATACACTTAGTGGTACACGTGTGTTAAGAAAAATGTGTGTACATGTGCATCTTATGTGTGGCATGTATATGATTGTGCATGTGTCTAAGCATGTGTGTGTGGGTGTCTGTGTGCATGTTTGCATGAGCTTGTGCAAGTGTGTGTATACATGTGTATACACTAGTGTGCTTGCACATATGTGTGATGGTGTCCATGTGTGAATGTACGTGCACACATGTGCATGTTTGTGCATAAATCATTGTTCATGTGTATGTTCCTTTGTGTGTTCGTATCTGTATGTGCTTGTGTTCATGTGCACGTGCATGTGTGTGTATGTGTGTGTGTGTGCATAATTGTGTATGCATATATGCATATATGTATGTGTTAGTATCTATACATTTGTATATGCTTGTATTTGTATGTGTGTGTGCATGTCCAAGCATGTGTTTATGTACATGGATGTGCACGTGTGTGTGTGTAAGTGCATGTGCATATATGTTTACATATTCGTACGTGTGTGTGTGTAAGTGCATGTGCATATACGTTTATATATTCGTGTGTGCATGCGTGTGCATGTGTGTATGTGTGCATGTGTGGTTGTTGTGGTTGTCTGTGTATGAATGTGCGACTGTGTGTGTTTGCATGTGCGTGTGTCCGTGAGTGAGTGTGTGTGTGAGCAGGAGTGTGTGTGCGTGTGGTGTGTGAGGGTGTGCTTATGCATTTGTGTGTGTGTATATGTGTGCATGTGTGTACTTATTTGTGTGTGCATTAACATGTCTGTATGTGTGTGCATGTGCAGTCTTGGTGCATTTGTGAGCACATGTGTGTGCATTTGTGTGCATGCGTATGTGCCACCATGCATGTGCTCGTATGTGCTATTGTGAGTGCATATATGCGTGTGTGCACATTTATGCGTACGAGCTTGGATATGCACTAACATAGGTGCACACACATTCACACACACATGCACAAACATGCAAACACACACATGCATGGATATGCACTAGCATAGGTGCACACACATGCATACAAATAATTGCTCACACATAAGCACACATATGCACACAAATAATCAAGCAGGCACACACAAACAGTCATGCTTGCACGCACATTTAAACATGCATGCATGCACAAACACACACATGCCATTTCAAAAACATATGTGCACACATACACACATGAACAAGTATACACACATACACATGCACACACACACAAATGCATACAAAAACATGCACACATGCATATGCATATGCATGCAGTTACAAACACATAAACACATATAAATCCATATTGCATGAACATAAGCAAACACACACTTGAGCATGTACAAACACATGCACACACCCACAAATAGGTGCACGCACATGCACAAATATGCACGCATTCATGAACACACACATACATATGCAGAAATGCACACACTCAAAGACATGCCCATGACCCACACACGCACATACACTCACACTCATGCATGCACATACAAATGCATCCACAATCACAAGCACATGCACTCAATCACACACACACACATACAAAAAAATACCAACACATATATACACAATGTTCAAGCACACATGGATAACCTGCACACACATGAACACATATATACATACACGAAGACATGGATGCACACGCACATGCACACAACACACATATGCATAGGAACACACATGCACAAGATCATGCATGCATGTGCGCATTCACACACTCATGCACACAAGCCTACACGCACACACTTAAATGCACATACACATAAACAAGCATGTGCACATCCACATCCACATCCATAGAAATATATGAACAAACACAAATGCACACACATAGGCACACACACACCTACACACATGCATGGGCACACATGCACTTACAAACATAGAAGCACCAGTACACACACATGCATGCACAAACAAATAAGCACACTTGAACATGTGCACAAACACACACATAGATTCATGTAGCCCCACACATAGGTTCATATACACACACACAAACACACTCGCATGAGTTACAAGCACACATATGCACATGCACATGCACAAGCACATACACACACATGCATATGCATGCACATGCGTGCACACACCCATGCACATGCATGCACCAATACCTTCACATATGCACAAAGCATTCATGCACACATGGACAACTTGCACAAACAAGCACTCACATAGACAAACAAATAGACATGCTCACACACATGCATGCACAAGTACACACATATGCACACACACTTGTACACATGCACCAACGCCCATACACATAGACACATGCACACACACACACACATGTACACACACACACATAAGCAAAATAATGAACACAGGCACGCACATGCATAATCATATGTACACACATGTACATACCAACACAGAATGAGACACGAAGGCATACACACACACACGTGCCTATGCACATGCACACATGGACATACACATGCACATGCATGCACATACATAAATACACAACTACACACACATATGCATATACACACATGCACATAGGAAAACACAATAATGCACAAAGGCACACAAATACATGCTCATGCCAACACACACACACATACACATCTATGTTCACACGCACATAATCACATGCACACAAATCCACACACACATGCACATTCTTAGAAACATACACACATATATCAACACAAATTCATACATGCATGCAAGCATTGACACACACACATGCAAAAGCATAAAAATACATGCAATCAAGTGATCATGCATACACACACATATATGAATACTCACAAACACGAACTTAACACACACTAACACATGCACACATGCTCACAAACACAAGCATGCCAATACATTTCCAAGCACAAATGCCCACACATGCATACAAGTTTATAGCCATACATATACATATGCACACACTCAAAAACCAAAAGGCACATACTTAAGCCAATTCACACAAAAGCATGACATGCACTCACGTACACACACACACCATCACAACCACATGCACACACAACCACACAACCACACATGGACACATAGACTATACATACACACACACATGCCCACACACACTACACACACGAACATATGCATGGACACACACATACATGTAGATACACATTCACAGGCACATGCATGAACTCGCGCACAGACACACAGCCATGCACAAAAACATAAACACATACACACATGCACACAAAAAATACACACAAATACATGCACATATGCACACTCACAAACTTGCACTTGAACACACATGCATTGATACTTTCATGTACACTCATGCTCACACAAGAACAAATACATGAATATGTATAAACACATATAAACAAGCAACCCACACACATTTGAAACATGTGAAAATGTATAAATGTGTATGGACAAATACGCACATGGGCACACACACATATGCAAACATAGGCACAAAAACACAGAGGAAAACACATGCATGCACATAAACATATAAACACACATAAAAATACACACACACACATGTTGGCACACATGCAAAGCACACATAACACACACACATTATAACACACAACACACACATGCATGCACACGCAAACACATATGCTCATAGGCACACACTTGCTTTTGCATAAATGAACACACGTACACACACACAAGCACACACATATGTGCACACACACACACACACTCTTACAAACACACATGTACACATCAGACAAACACATGCACAAATGCACATAAATATGCACCCACACACACAAAAACACCCATACACACAAACCTACATTGAAACACATTATCACACACACTCACACTCACATGGACATTGATGTACACAAGCACACACACTCACACATGCTTGGACACACACACACACATGCACACAAACATACATATATAGACAAAAACAACATACACACACATGCATAAGTACACACTTACAAACACAAACACAAATGCACTTTCATGCATGCACAAATGCACTTACATAGATGCATGCATATGCACACAAATACATGCCAAAATGCACACAAGCATGCAAGCACATGCACAAAACTCATCCACACATGCATACACAAAAATATACACACATGCACACATGCACACATGTGTCTACATGCATACATACACATACCCACAAACACTCATGCACACACCTACATAAACACACATGCATACCCCCATAATCATTAACACATAGCACACACATAGACACACCTATGTGCATTCACAGTTACTCACAAATGCACACAAGAACATACACATGAGTCAACATGTACTCATAGATACAAAGGCACACAAATGCACATGTACACACACACACACACACTCATATACACACATGTGCATGCATGTCTGCACATGCATGTCTTCAAACATGCACATATGTTTGCACACACTCACAAATGCATTCACACATGCATGTAATTAGACACACACAAGAACACATGAATTCATATGTTCACACATACATACACACATAAAACCACACATGCACACTGACACACATGCATTCTCACCCATGTACACACACAAAATTGTTGCAGATGCATATATACATGCACATGCATACACATACACAAACACCAACATGCACACACATACACACACACAAATGTACACACATGCAAACATGCACAAATGTTCATACATGTAAAGACATGCATGCACACACACATAGTGGCACACATAAGTGTATATGCAAACACACACACATATACAAGCACAAGAACTCATATACACATATGTACATCTGTATAAACCCATGTGCATGCACAAACACACACACACTCACTCACTCATATACATACACAGGTAATCATGCAGAGGCAAACACAAACATTCATATAAACACTCGAACATATGTGCTAACACATAAGAATGCTTGCACATACACATATATGCACACCTTCAACCATGAAGAGACACACACTCTCACACATAAACAGATGCACATGCATGTGTATGCAAACTAGTAGATGTACAAGCACACACACACAAACAAACATAGGCATAGACACACACACACACACAAATGCATACACACACTCACACAAGGATAGACACAGGTATACAGACACACCACACAAATATGCACATGCATGCACACACATGGGCACTCAAACACACATTCATGCACACTCATGCACAAATTAAAAAGGACACACACATGAGAACACATGCACATATAAATGCACAAGCATGCATGCTAGTGCATGCATGTACACACATGCACAAGTATAAACACACGTACCTACACATACACAAGCACACACACACATGTACAGAGACATGCACGAACACATCCACACAAATACACACATGTGCACACACATAGACTTATATAAACACAAATTCATACACACGAGAACACACAAACATGCACACATACACAAACATGCACACGCACACACGTGCATGCATGCACTATCATGCACAAGTACATGCAAACATACCCACATGGAAAAATACTTAAATGCATATATATACACACACAAATAAACATACATAAGCACACACAAACACACACATAACAGCACACACACACACAAATACACACATGCACACACACACATATACAAGCACACAATATCATGCATGTATACACACACATTCACACATATACATACCTATGCATACAAGCACATGTGTGCCTATATAGGTATACACATGCACATAAACATGCTCACACATGTGCACACACACCTGTGCAAATTATTATGCAGGTAGACACTTACTTAGATGCATGCAAGCACACAACCACACCCATGCACACATGCACATGCACACACATGTGCAAGCTAAAGTATATACATACACAAGCATGCACAAATGTGCATACAAATGCACACACACACACAAACAAACACACATGCATGCATGTGCACATGCCCACACACAAATGCATGCACACTCACATGCATGCACATACGCACATGCACACACACACACATACATGCACACATACATGCAAATGCACAAGCACACATGCACACGCACAATCACATATACACACACATGCTTGTGTGCATATGAACACGCACATTCATTCACACCTTTGTGTATGCACACACAAATAACCTACATACACATGAGCACAAATGTAGATAGAGATGCATGCACATGAAAATGCATGCACAAGTACACACAAATGCGCATACAAACACACAATTACACACTCACAAACATGCACAATCATGTAGATCCACACGTGCACACACTTGTGTGCACAAAAGACACAAACACCAACATGCATGCACACACATGCACACATGCCAGCACAAACACACACAAATAACCACACATGCATGCACACGCACACAACCACACATTTACACACTCAGACACACGCACGTGCATATACACCTGTACAAATACACACGTTTGCACATACACATGCTAACACACAAAGACACACCCAGGCACGTAGTTGCATTGACATACTAAGACACATGTGCCCATGTACACAAACACACATGCACACATATACACACCTACATGCACATAAAAACATACACACAAACACTCTGATGTATCCATTAACACAAAGAAATTCATGCATGCACGTACACACATGCACCCTACACATTAACATCCCCCTCACACATCCATACAAACACAAACATAATCACAAACATGCCTAAACATAATTGCATGTACTTGCATCTAGACATACACATATAGGCACAAACACTTACATATGCACACATATATGCACATGCATGCATACACATATAGTCACATGAATACACATGTGCATATGCAAACATGCACACTCATAAACAAATACACACTTACATGTGCTATAATCGACACATATATGTCCACATAAACACATGTACAAAATGACATGCAACCACACAAACAAACACTCACACCCACGCACACATGCACACACTCAAAAACACACAATCAAGCAAATGCACATGCACTAACACCCTTACACACATTCACATATACATATACACAAACTCACATAGACACATACATATAGACATACACACACTCATGCACACACACACATGCATAAACATAGGCACACATACATACACTCATGCGCACACATGCAGGAACACACATGCATGTATAGATGCACACATATATAAATACAGAAACACATATACACATGCACACGAACACACATACAAGCACACACACACACACATGTAATCACCTAGGTACTCTTGTATAGAAATAATTATGCACACATACACACATGCACACACATATAAAAACATGCATTCATGTGCACACACATGTACAAGCACTCACATAACCACCAGATGCAAACAAGCAACCATAAGCACAAACTTTCACACACATACACACACACATGCTTGAACAAACATACATGTGTGTATACTAACACACAAAAGCATACCCATGCATGCAAATCATTGCAAATGTGCACACGTGTATGTGTACAAAGGCACACATCCGCACATATGCTTATACATTTGTATAATAACACAAATGTGCATGTGCACATGCACAAACACGCAACACACACAAACATATGAACATATATACATGCACACACACATATGCATTCACACACATAGATGCACACACACATACACACAAACAAACACATGCACCTACACACCCACATGTGGACTCATGACCACATGCATAGTCTCACAAAAACATGCATGCACATATCTGTATACACACATATGTGCACTCATGTACACAAACAAACACATACATGTGTGTACCAATGCACACACACAAACTCACATGCATTCATATGCACATACATGCCTATGCATACATATGCACCTACACAAACACATACACTCACTCACATACATACAAAAAGGCACACAAACTGGCATAAACACATCCACACAGACATGCAACCATACAGACATGCATACGCATGCATAGCCACACGCACATAGGCATAGTGAGGAACATGTATAAGCATAAGAACATAGACATATACATATTCACAAGCATACGCACACACACACATGGGCACCCATGCCCACACACAAACACACAAGCACACACATACATATACCAACACACACATACACATACACGAACACACATATACATGCCTATGCAGACATATGCACTTACACACACTCATTCATGTACTCACATGCACATACAAAGGCACACAAATAGGCACAAAAATATTCTCACACATACACACATAAACACACTTGCACACATAAACACATACATGAATACTTATAAGTGTATAGGTACAGTCATGCACATGCATAAGCATAAGCACACAGACACATGCACACGTACAAGCATGCCCACACACATGCATGCACGCACACACACACACACACATATATATATATATGTACATGCACACACACACACACACTCACACACATTTGCATGTACATGCATAGGCACAGGCATGTCCACAAGCATGAACACACAATCCCACACATGCATGCACACACACACACACATGTAGGCACACATGTACACACAAAGACTTGCACAAAAATAAAAATGCATGTGCACACATACATACACACACATGTCCATGAATGCACACATGTTTATGCATGCAAAGATGTACAAGTACATGTATGTGCATATAGAAAAGCATGAACAAATACACATGCATACATAAACACATGAACACACACACATGCACACATGTAGGCACACCCACATGCAGACACTTGCACACACCCCACACTTCTAAGAATGTAAACACACACACCCACACCAACACAGGCTTGCACACACACGTACACATGTATGCACAAACACACACACACTTGCACAGACTCATATACATGGACACACATATGCACACATGCACTTACAAATGTACACACCCATAAAGACAAGCACACAAACACACGAACTCACAATACATGAATGCAAATACAAATGCAAACACATACACACGCACTCATATACATAGAGAATACATAGACTTGCATGCCCAAACACACTCACAGACATGCACACACATCAACATGTACTTATGCCAACATATGCATATAAACTCATACTCATACACAAACACACTCATGCATAAACAAGAACACACACACACACATACATATGATCTTGCACTTATGCACACATACATGCACATGTAATCGCACACACACATACACCAGAAATGCATAGACAAATACATGCACACACATAAATAGGCACACACCTGCACCTACACACAAGCATACATGTACACACATGCACACAAACATTACACAAACACACACACAAGTGTGCATGCACACATGTACAATAAATATAGATAGACACATCAATATAAACACACTCATCTACACATGCACACACACACACATGTACATGCATGCTTACACACATACACAACACTCGCACTTCCATACCCCCACACAAATAAGCACACACACACAAAAATAGACATGCACACATGTACATGCATACATGTACACAAGAACGCACACACACATGGACAAATGAACACACATATGAACACATATAGGCACGTACAAGCAGACACAAATGAACGTGAACTCACACACACATGTGCATGTGCAAAAAAGCACGTAGACATGCAAATACACACACTCATGCATGCACACTCGCATGTGCACACATACATGATCACATGCAAATACAAAAATAAACACACACACAAACGTGTTCATGCCCACATAAGCACACAAAATGCACATAGACACAAGTACACAAACATGCACACACATACATGCAACCACAGACACACACACACTCACACACTCACATGCAAACACACACCCAACCACACATGCATACACACATATGTAGGCACATAAATACAAAAGTACACACATGCTTGCATGAACTCATAAACACATGCACATGAACAAACATCTGCTTACACGTCTACACTCATGCACACACGCACACACACCTACACACACAAACACAAGCACATACAGACTCACACACTTACACACACATGAGTAGACACCCACACACATGTCGACACACATAGTCACACCCACACACATGCATAAGCACACAGACACATGCACGAGCACACATACACATAGAAACATACATATAAATACATACATACAACCACATTGGTGCACAAACATGCATACAGACATAATTGCACATACTTGCACACACACACCCATCCATTCACATATACAAGCACACAAACACATGCATGTGTGTACACACACATACACACACATGCACACACACTCACAAACACATCCATGTACATGCACATATGCATGCACACGACCACCAACACACACACACATACACACATAGACATAAACACACACAAATCTAAGAAGAAATAATACACACACACCTACATGCAATTGCATAAGTCTACACATGCACATGCACACACACACACATATGCAGACAAACATTTATACAAGCACACATGAGCACACACACACACACCCATACACATACACATAGCTATGCACACACACAAACATGCTTGCCCATATACATGTACAAACTCACACATATAACCACACACATGCATACGCACACGTATGCATGCACAATCATGCATTCACACACACATACACATACACACCTATTCACAAGCACATGCATAAAAACTTGCACGTGCACACCCACACATACTAACATCATACACACACACACATGTGTATATGCATATGTACTTACTCACACATCCATGGACATGCATACATGCATGCACAAATCCACATATACATGGATACATACATACACACACATAATTCCATGCATATGTACACAAACATATAAGCATAAACACACATACACACACACACACACCAACACAAGCACACAAACACACACATGCACACACATAAGTTCAACAAACACACCCACTCATGCTCATGCACACACATACATGCATATAAGCACACACAACCACACAAAAACATAAATACATGCACACACACACCCACACACACATGGATACACACATAAGCATGCACAACACACTGATATACACATGAAAGAACATGCTCACTTATAGACAAATAGAAAGCACAAAAACACAAATACAATAATAGTAATGCATGCACTCACACACATACACAGACACACTCACCCATACATGCACATAAATTCATAACCATGCAAACACATATGCACACACATGCAAACATGCACTTGCACTCGCAAGCACAGAAACATAAACATGCATGTATATGTGCATGAACACATGTAAGCCCTTTGATTCACACACATTGAGACAGACACACACATGTGTACCCACTCACACATGCCTATACACATGCACACACACGCACACATACATAGTCACATAAAGATATGCACAGAGATATGTGCATGGACACACAAACATATACACACACACACAACTACTCACACAGATAGACAAGCACATGCACATGCACATGCACACAGACTTACACACACTCATAGGAACATACATAGGCACACACATACTTATACATATGCATACCATGCATATGAATGCATACACAGACACACACACACAAATATGTCTGCCCACATAAACAATCACACATTCAAATCCTCATACATACACATGCAAATGCATAAACACAGTCACATGTACATAGGATTGCATACATGCACACACACATAATTGTATAAACACAACCTAAATATTTCTAATAAATTGTTTTAAGTTAATTTTCAAATTGTAGGTAGTCGATGCTCTTATTTGTGAGAAAACTAAAAGGAAAAGTTAGCAAATGTCAAGTCTCATGAAGATCATCTTTGTTGGAGTGGCAAAACACCAAGTGATATAATTTGGATATTATTTAGATAATTAAATATTAATTTTATTAGAATGTTAAACTTGATTAAAATATTTATTAGAAGACAAATTAAATTAAAAATTAATTGCCTTAAAAAATATTTAGGATTTTAATATCTTTTTTATCTATCTTATCTTGACTATATTTTTAGCTTAATCTTATATTTAAAAATTTTAGTTTACCTATTACAAAAAGTATGTTATAGTAGTATTAATTAATTGTTAAAAAGAATTTTTGATTGACAAAATTCATTAGCCCATTCACTATATTACCACTTTGGGTTATTGAAAGGGTTAGTTATCAGTGTCAGAAGTCAATCTTAATATATTATTACATTTTAGATTGGGTCATTAATCTTGTATTTAGAAATTATATCTAATGCATCATTGGTCATAGTAGTTAAGACATCATGAGTGAACCAGGAGATAGCTAATCCTAAAAAGACTGTCTTTACTAATTTTACATAATGCTTTAAAAGCAAAGTATTATTATTCTCATTTATAATAGGACTAAAACCAAAGCCTTATTTTTATGTAGTTATTTTAAATTGTGAGAGTAACCAGAGCAATCTGATCATGCAATTTTGTTATCAAATGATCTCAATCTCCTTTGCCTTTTTATAAAGCTTAATAATATCCTCTATATTGATCATGACATTTTGTGATTGCATTATCCATTTTTTATTTACAAATAATATCATGATCCAACCATCTAATCAGGATTTAGAGCTAATAGCCATAACTAAATCTTAATTTTAAATAAGTTCACTTAAATCTCATTTGTTTGATTACACAATTTTTGTCATAGAATAGTCTTGTATAGTTTTGATCCGATGGTTGAGTGCAACAATGCTTTTAGCAATTATTTCAAGTATTTGGGATTTTTATGAAAATAATAATAATTTAATTAAAATATATGAATGTAGTAGAATAGTAATGATTATTTTGCATATTAGATAAGTAATTTTGGTCATTACAAAATGTCTATAAATAGGAGAAATTTTTTGCAAAAAGGATAGATAAATTTTTGTGAAATCTAAAGAAAAATTTTAAGCCAAAATATTTAAGTCGTTAATAGCCCATTATTATTATTACTTTCATTTGATGTTGCATCCCTTCGTCATTAAATTTCCAAAATTCTACTTCTTCACAAATTAGCTAAGTTATAATTTTCTCATCCAACTTAATTTAATTAAGATACCTATGAGTCTTTGGTCATTTCATCAAGCATAATATTTTATTCATATTTATTTTTATTTTAAGTCATTAAATGCTTTTCTATTATTGGCATTTCATTGTAAAGTCAATATAGCTTGTCATTGATTTCATTGTGGGATCATAGTAGCTATCTCATTTGTTTTTTCTGAGGTTTAACATGTTTGCCTTTTAGCTTAAGGGATATATTGGGTGTTTCCTTTTCTCTTGTTTTTGTTGGAGTAGATGTAGGCTTGATTTTAAGCTAAATCACCTAAAAATCATTTTTTTTATAATTTTAATTACATTGATTTTTTTATTATAAACTTTTTTGAACAATAACATGTTTTAAAATGAATTTAAAATTTGCAAAAAATTATTTTTTAGAGATTTGCTCAAGCCTTTAAAAAATTATAAATCATATCTTTAAATATTTTTCTATAAAAAATTAAAATTTTTTATTTCTAATAATTCATCTCCCTCTTACTGATCTACACTTCAATTAGTATCAAAGGTCCTTTTCTTCTAAGAACTTTTCTTAGTGATCCATCACTCAAATTAATATTTCATTAAGTTTTGGTAAAGGTTCTTCTTCCTATAGGCTATCACTCTTTTGTGGTTAATACTATCTCTATTAGAAGACTAGTATGATTACTTATTTAAAATATTTTGATAGAGAAATGTAGAAATTATTACAAGCATCATTTGATTTTCTTACTAAGAAAAATGCATAAGGTGCTTTGGTACCTAAACCATTTTATGAAATGGATGAAATTAAAAACTTAAAGTTCAATTAAATGATAAGGCTACAAATATTTTATGTTGTGCTTTAAATGTTCTCAAATTTATTAGAATAAAAATTTAGAAATAACATATAAATATTGGCATACATTAGAAGTAGCATATGAAGGTACCTCTTTAATTAACAAAAACAATAAATCTGATGACACGTGACTATGAGCTATTTAGGATGTTTTCAAATGAGTCCATCAAAAGTATATCTACAAGATTTACCAATATTACTAATGCACTTTCTAGCTTTGAAAAGCCAATTTCTTTGAATAAATAGAAAAAGAAGATAGGATCTTGCCAAAATAATATGATCCATTGAGCACCACAAATAATACATCAAAAATATTTCCATGATGACAATAGATGACTTAATGTATAAGAATATGACAAATGAGCTAGAAATAGAGAGGAGAAAAGAAGAAGAATTAATTGAGAAAAATAAAGCGAAGAAGAAGAAACATTCCATAACATTATGATGAAGGAAGTCACTCAAGAAGTGGATTCTACCAATGAAGATGGTATTATTTTAATCTCTAGAGGTTTGTCTAAAATTTATGATATTGTAGATAGACAAAAAAATCAAATACCTAATAAGAGAGCAAAAAAGAGGAACTCATTTGTCATAAATATGATAAATTGGGACATATTAGAGCAACATGTGCTATTATGCAAGAAAGATTTGAAAAGGAAATGAATAGGAAAAAGAAGTAGAAGAAAGTATTAAAAGTAGCGTGGAGTGATTCAAAACCAATGCATGTGAAGAAGAAGACAACAATGGACTATTTTGCATGATTGTTAGACTAGAAGAGGAAGACGAAAGAGCGCTACCTAAAGTGAGAATGTAAATTGCTCAATAAAGAATTTGTCTGAATAATTACTTCATGTTTTGCAAAAAGTTTGAAAAGTTGAATAAAAATATATGAAATTAAGAGAAGAACATAATGAATATGTAGGTCATTATGAACAAATTAGAGAAAATGTTGACATATATTTTAATGATATGAAAAAGGCCAATGATGATTTAAAACAAAAATTTAACGAGATGCATCCTTAGTTAAAGAATTTAGTGATTTTAAATCTTTGCACTCTACTTGCATATTTTTTAAAAATAAAACCAATTAGCAAAGTAATTTTTGTTAACTACTACAATATCTCATATCCATAGACATGTTGACATTTTACAGATCATAATCACAAGCTTAAATGTCGTTATTTTATCCAACTCAGCAATACTTTAAATGCATGCAGGATTAGAGCTAATATTCATTCTAATTTTTTTTAATTTTTGTATGGATTATGAAAGTAAATTGTAGCTTAGTTATACATAAATGTGTTAAACATAAAATGACTTGGGCACTTAAATCTAATAATTAAAATCTAGTATTAAGCACATACACTTTAATTAATAAATTTCAACAAAAAATTATTTCAAATATAGACGAAAAATAAATAAGATTTAGGAAATTAAGTTTAAAAGATTCAGAAAAAAAAATAAAAAAATATAGTTGAAGAAAATCTTAAATATGTAAAACTTAGAATTATCCTAAAGAAAAATTTATATGTAAAATTATGATTGACTTTTAGAATTGATCTTATCATTATAAATAATCTTTTGTAACAAATTTTAAATCAAGAATAATTCAATATGCCGTAAATAATGTTTTATAGGTAATAGTTGTAAAAAAACTAATTAAATTAATTTAAAAGAGATTCAATGAGTTGACCTTTAAAACAATTAGATAAAATTGTAATTAAAATAATTATTTATTAAAAAAATTAGGTGATCAATTGATTGATAATTTAATAAAATCATTTGGTGGTAAACAATTTATAAAATTTAGATTATATTCCTTTGAGTGATAAGAAAAAGAAGAAAATAATAAAAATTAAAAGAATATGCATAAATTAAGAAGAAGCATTAATCTAGCCATGCCATATGAGTAAGGAGTTTATCTTTAATTACTTTATTATTTTTATAATAGTTTATATTTATATCAATATTATTAAGATTATCATTATCGTTAAAAAAGATAGATTGTTTTATTGTCGAACCTTAATACTAATACTTTATTTGATGATAACAAATCATAAGTATTTTTAATTGTTCTTGTTTAAGTGAATTTCCAAATTTCAGATAATCAATACTATTATTCATGGGAGAACTAAAAGAAGGAGATGAGCAAATATCAAATCCCATAAAAATCATCTTAGTCAGAGTGGCAAACTACCAAGGAGTATATTTTGAATTTAATTTTAGGAATTTTAATCTTACTTAAATTAGATTATTAATTTGTTTAAAATATTTATTATAAGGTACAAAAATTAAATTAAAATTAATAATCATTATAAAATATTAATGTTCTTAATATGTTTTATCCATCTTATCTTCTCTATCATTTTTTCTTAATGATATCTTTAAAAATCTCAGTTAACCTACTATAAAAGTAAGTTATAGTAGTTTTAATTAATTAATAAAAAGAAATTTTAACTTATCAAACTTGTTAATGTTTTTGTTATGGTACCTCTTTAAGTTAATGGATGGGTCAATCATTGATGTCAATGATCAATTCCAAACACACTATTGCATTTTGCATGAGGTCAACAATCTCACATTTGCATCTTATGTCTAATGATCACTGACCACATGAGTCCTGACCTCCAAAGCAAACCCAAATGATAGCCAACCCCAAATAAGCTACATTTGGAGATCACATAAAGCTTTTAAAAACAATGTATTTCTATTCCCATTCATAATGTGGGACTAACCTAAAGCCTTGTTTTCATGTGATCTCCTTCAAGAGTAACCAGAGCTTTCTGATCGCATAATTTCCAATAAAATGATTCTGATCTCCTCCATCTTTTTATAAAGCTTGATAATATCCTCTGTTCAATCATGCCATTTCATGATCACACTCTCTATCTTTTATCCGCAAGTAACATCATGATCTAGTCATTAATAGGATTCAGATCTAATGGCCCCTGATCAAATCTAATTTCTTTATTGTATCACTAGAATCTAATCTATCCAATGATGTAGTTTTCATGATCAAATGACACAAATCATTCTGATCTAATAGATCCAGCCCAATTATTTTAGCCATTATTTCAAGCCATTAGGTTTTTTAATTAAATGATATAATTTTTTAAATTACAATATACTAACATATAAAGTAGTAACTACTATTTTTTGTATTTGGTAGTGTTTTTACCCATTATAAAATTCCTATAAATAGGAGAAGTTTTGTATGAAAATGATAGATGAATTTTTATTCATTCTAAAGAAAAGTTTTAAGAAAAATTATTCAAATCATTATTAGCCTATTCTTTTCAGGCTTTTTCATACGTTGCTGTGACATTTACTTATGAAAATCCTAAAATTTTACTTATTCTTAAGTTAGTTAAGCTATTAATTTACCCAATTCCTAATTCATTTAACCAAGATACTTGTGCCACATAACCATTTCTTCAAGCATAAGATTTTGCAATTTTGATCTCATGTTGGAGAATTTTTTTACTGCCATTTTGTTGTAAGGTAATTATAGCTTACCCCTTTGATTTTTTTTTATATTGTCACAGTAGCTTATTTAGTTTTCCTATTAGATGAGAGTTTAACCTAACCATAATTTGGCAAAATATATTTATAGAGTGTTTTTGTCTAATTTTTTTCTCGTGTGGATGTCCGCTTGGTTTCAAGCTAAACCACAACAATTGATGGCATATAGTTTTAATTATTATTGATTTTTTATCACACAATTTTTTAAAATTTAACATGTTTTAAAAAAAGTTAAAATTTGTATAAAATCACTTTTAGATATTTAATTAAACCTTTAAAGAAAGCTTTAAACTATATCTTCAAATATTTTTGTAAGAAGCTGAAATTGTTATTCTTAGTCATTCACTCCTTCCTTTTTATTGAAACACACTTCAACATATATACACATATGCACACATATGCACAAACATGCACACACACACAGACACAAACACACACATATGTACACACGTAATCACACACACACAGCCACACACCTACACACACAAGCACACCCACAAACATACACACATATAAGCACATGCCCATATACACATGCACTCAAAAAAAATACACACGGGAAAGTTCACAAAAACACACACACACATTCAAAAACAAACCCATACACATAGGCTAGAAGGCACTCACATATGAGCCAACACACAAACATGAATGCACACACTCATACATACATGTGAACATGAACACACACACACATATGCACACACAGACACACTTGCATTAGCACTCACCCACACTGATGTGCATACACACAAATGCATAATCAAATGCACATACACACATACACATACACATGCACACATGTAAAGCTGCAAACACTTGCATAAACACACACACTCACACACACATGCACATGCACAAACAAGTACAAATGGACACAAACCAGACATATATAATCACACAAAAGCATTTGCACACACATACATGCACACACACACACACAAACACACATATATGCACCCACACAGACCCATGAGAACACATACATATGCACCCACACCCATACACACGTGATTATGTGCACACACACACATATAGATGCATGCACTTATGCTCACAAAAATGCTTGCACACATCAACTCTCATGAACACAAATATAAATATGTGTACACCCACACACACACACATGTGCATGGATAGACATGTGCACACACATACAGACATATGTTGCTAGACAAACATACATACACAAACATGCATACACACCCACAATTTACACCTATATACACAAAAAAGTGCACTTATACATAAACACACATCCACACACACGTATACAGGCCCTCCTCCACACTCACACGAATGAAAATATGCACATGGATGTAGACACATAAGTACAAACTTGCATGTACCAAGCAACACACACGCACACATGCAAAAACAGAAACACATCAACACAGACCTAGAAACTCACATGCACACACTCAAAAGACACGTATGCAATCACATGAACAAGCACACATAGAGACATACACACACGTACATACATGCACAATTGCATGCTTACATGCATACAGATACACACGCACAACCACACACATGCACGTGCATGCACTCCAAATACATAAACATGCACACGCATGTGTGCCTATGCACAATCACACACATATACACAAGCTCTCATACCTATGCAAAAGTACATGCACACACACCCACACACTCATGAATGCACACATGCACATGAATGCTTGCACATGCATACACACAAGCACACACACATGCACACATTCACTCTTGCTCACCCACACATGCACACATCCACAAACACACATGCACACACATACACACACATGAAACATGCACACATTGACACACACATACAAAAAATTGCAAATGTGCATGCACATGATAGCAAATGCACACCCACACACACTCGTAGGCACCAACATGCACACAAATGCATATGCACACTTAACCACACATGTACATACATAGGCACATGCATGCACACACATAAATAGGAACATGCATGCATAGACACACAAATGCACTCATGTATGAACACAAACACATGCACACAAGCATACACATGAGTTCGCATACACATGGACACATATGCACACACAATGGTATACACAAACATGCACATGCATAAACACACATTTGTGCACACAATAAGAACATTCGCACACAAAAACACACACATAGACACATACACACATACACACACACATGCAAACACATATCACACACATACACATGCATACACTCGTGCACACGCACAAACACAAACACAAACATGCAAACATGCACATTCGTGCATGCTTGCAAACATACACGCATATACATGCATAACCAAACACACATACTTGCATACTTGCAAACTTGTATGACACTTGCACATGCACATACCCACACAAGTACACACACGTACACACGAACAAACATGCACAAATACACAGACACATGCACCCATGCATGCACCCCCAAGCGCACACATGCATATGCATATTCATGCACATATACACACAAGCATACAAATAGACATACACACACTCTAGCTCATAGAGACAGACAAATAAAGGCACACATAGATGCATTAAGACATGTACAAGCACATGCACTCCCACACAAATGAACACACACACACACAGATATGCACACTTCCTTAGACACAAATACACATGTACAGGCATGTACATAAACATGAACAAATATACGCACACATAAATACACAAATGTGCACACATATATGCAAACATACTTACACACATGCACATGTCTTCCCATACACATGCACAAATGCATGCATGCACACACACATTAGCACAAATGCATAAATACAAACACACTAGCACAAATGCACCGCACATACAAACACACAAATGTAAGAAAATAATCAAGCATGCACATACACTCTCACACACTCACACACACATGTACCCACCTGTAAACAAACATATACAAACACGCATAGACACACATGTAGAAAGACACACTTCTATGCAAACACACACACCCATGCAACCATACACATGCATGTGTGCACACACACACAAACACAAATGCACCAACACACATAGGCATACAAACACACCCATACACCAACACACATGTAGGCATACAAACATGTGCATGAACACACATGCTCACACAAATACACATATGCAAGCACATATGCACAGACGTTAAAGCACACACAATCCTACACACATGTGCACAAGATGACACATGCATTCACATGCACACGAACTTATTTACACATAAACACATATGCACACACATACAAAAATATGCACACATATACACATTCACAAAAAATCACTCATACAAATGTACACGTGTTTGCACACATTGATATTCATGCATGCATGCATGCACACACACACACACATATACATGTGTATACACAAACATACACACATGCACATGCATGCATGCATATGGACACAAATGCATTCACACACACACAAGCTGGCATGTATGAACACACTCACACACATGCACAAACATGTCCATGCAGACACATACCATGCACAAACATGTATATGCTCACACACACACACATATCCACACACACATGCACACACACAAACATAAATGAACATGCCCATATTTGGACACACATGTGCAACATACATGCACACCCATGCATACACTCAAGCACACAAACACACATACACAAACATGCACATGCTCAAATACTTTCATCTACACACACACACATATGAACACACAGATGCACTCATGCATACACACATATGTACACACACCCTACACACACATGTATTCACACAAATATACACACATGCACATGCACACACAAATGCATGAACACGTACACATGCACACAAAGCTATGCACACACCCACGCCTATGCAAACACATGCATACAGTACTCATGCACACACTTTCCCATGGTAACACATCTGTACACACACATACACACATATGCAACCACACACACATGCACACAAATACACACGCATGCATAAACACACTCGTACGCAATGATGCACACATGCACACACACACGAACATGCACAAGCACCTAAACATATGCACACAGTCACAAAAACATGTATACACACATGCATACACCTGCACATACACTCACAATTCACATGCATGCACGCATACATAAACATGTGCACGCACACACGTGTCCATGCACATGCACGTACAAATACCTACACATGCACTAACATGCACAAACACATGTGTGCACACATACACACATAAGTAGATGTGCACAAGCATATACACTTGCACTAACATGTGCACCTATAGATTTACACAGACATATGCACACTCACATGCACACACTTATGAAAGCACTCAAACACACACATGCACACACATACATGAATTACACATTCATACAGATGCCCACACCCAAGCATACACATGCATTTGTATGCACACACATAGACACAAATAAACCCACACACACATACATGTGCACACATGCTCACACTTGCGCACATGCATGTGCATTGCCACACAATACATGTGCACACATGCTCACACCTACACTTTATGCACATACACACATAGGCATAGATACATGCATGCACACACACATGTACACACATGCACACACACACACACACAAGCATGCCTGCACACTTATGAATGCACATAAGCATGCACTCTTGTATAGACACTTACACATGTTCGTGCACACACTCATACACTAACACACCCTCACACATGCACACTAGCATGCAGAGCACAAACACATAAATGCTCATATGCACTTGCACACGCATACAAAAATGCATGCAAACAAAAATAAGCACCAATAAGTCCATGTATACACATACATCCAAATGCAAACACCTAGACTCGCACATGCATGTGCAAATATATAGATACACATACATGTACCTGAACACACACTTGCATACACACACGTGCAAATACACGCACACACACATGCAAACACATGCACACACTTGCATACACATGTAAAAATGTGCACACAAACATGCACAAGTATATGCACACACACATACACATGCATATAAAAACACACAAACATGCATAGATGCACATAAACACACTTGCAGACACAACATATGTACACATAAATGCATGCACACACATTAATATACGTACACATGTACAAATGTACAGACATGTACACACGTACACACATGCACATGCACATACATAAACATGTGCACACAAGCACTCGTGCACTCACACACCCACATACACACGTGCATGCATGCACACATAGACCCACACACTTGCACATGCAAACATGCATATATATATATATATATATATGCAAGCATGCACATGAACACATATATACAAGCAAACATGCACACACACATACACACACACATATGTGCATGCACAACAATAGACATAGGCACATAAATAGAGAGACACATACATGCTCTCAAAAAAAATGAAGACACTCATGCACAAGCACGAGAACACACACATGCAAACATAAAGGCATATAGAAATGTGTAGACACATGCACACACATGCATTCACCCACACACATGCAAGTGCATGCACACACACAGATTCACACAAAAATGTAGAGACACATGCTTGCACATGAACTTGCACACATATGCATATATGTGCACATAGACACACATACACACACAAGAGCTAAAGCATGTATACATGTGCACGTAGACCCTCATATATGCATAAACATAAACACACATGCACACAATCGAGCACAAATAGACATGCATGTATACAAATTGATGCAACAAATATAAACTCATAGATGCACACACACATGCTAACATGCACACAAACACTTGCACATGCATACACACACACATACACACACACATGCACACACTACCACACACACTCATGCCTACACACATGCACCCTCACACACACACACATAACCACAAAAACACATAAATTCATACAAACATACACATAAACACGTACACATGAACACATGCACACACTTTTGCACGCATATAAATACATGCATGCACACACACACATGTAAGTGCCAATGCACACACATGCACAATAACATGCACACAAACACATGCATGGATAGACATGCACAAATGAACACACATAACAAATGTGTGCACATGTCAAAGCACCCACATAGACACTCACACACCCAGACACATATGCACACACAAACATACACACATTGACTCAAACACATAATGTCCTACAAATATATACACACACATGCACATGCACATACAAATAGTGCACATGCACATACACATAGTACACATGAACATACACAGAGACGTGCACAGCCCCACATAGACATTCACATACACCAACCCACACACATGCACACACACACAGTCACATGAACACACACAACCACACATCATCACACATAAATGCATGACTATACTCAAACACACACACATGCATAAGCACACACACTCATGTCTGTACACATGCATATGCACACGCATATGATGAACACAAGTAGGCATGCACACAGGCCCACACAAACATGCACACACATTGACCCATGCAAGCAGACATGTATCAACATGAACACACTCAAATATGTCAAGACACATACATGCATAGACACACATACATACACACACACACACTCATAGACACACACACACAACTATGCAATCACACACACAATAATGCACACATAAATAGACATATACATAAGCATAGGCTTATATACACATACACAAATATGCACACACATTCATGCATGTATGAGTGCACACACACACACACATATACACATGCATACACTTACATCCACACGTGCATGCACAAACTCACATAAACAAATGCATACAGCTCCACATGAACACTCACATGCACGCATACACACACATGCACACACACTTCAACACACATATGCATGCACACTCTCCTATAAATATGTATGTCCATGCATGCACATATATAGAGATAAGCACACACATGCATGCACAAATGTACATAGACATGCACACACACCCATACAAAAACACACACATGCATGTACATATACACACACATTCACTTGGACACATGCACACACATACATACACATATAACCCACATAAATACATAAATATGCACACACATGCACACTCACTCACACACATGTACACTCACACTTGTACAAAAACCAGCACTCCAATATACAGATATCTCATGCACACAAAAAATGCACCCACACACACATGCATAACATAAGCACAAACACTTGCACCCACACATAGACATGCACACACATGCACACACACTCATGCACACTCACACACACATAAATACATACACTCTCACACACATACATGTAGACACACCCACACAAGCAATTACACCTACACATGAATGCATGTAAACAAACGCACATGCACACACACATGCACAAAAAACCACACATATACAACTACACATGCACACACACATACACATGCATGCACACGTGCTCGCATGTGCACATTAACATACACATACACATGCACACATAAAATACAAAAAATAGACATGCACTTGTACTCATATACACATGCAAACTATGCCTATCCACTCATACTCACTCGCCCCTATATGCACACACATACATGCACAAACACACATGCATGAAAGTTCACACATGCACACACACACACACACATCGGACAAGCACATGCACACACATGTAAATGAAACACTCGCGCACACAATAACACACATTGGACCAAACACATACATATTAATGCTTGTACACATGCATGACATGCACACACATCCTCCTAGAAACACACAAAAAGAAACACCTGCCCACAAATATACACTCACACATATACACACATGCACACACATATACATGTACAAACAGATGTATATCCACACACACACACTCACATACACATATACACACACACACAAAGGCTTACAAACATGTATGCTCATGCACACACTCAAGCACACAGTCAACATGCACATGCAAAATCATGCAAACCCATGCACATGCATGCACATGTGCACTCATGCACACACATTGATATAAACACACATACACAAGCACAAACATGTGCACATGTGCATGCATGCACACCCACTCCCCCACACACACAAAGGTACATGCACGCACATACGTAGAAGGATGTGCACACATATACAAGCACATATATGCACAAAAAATATAGACATATGTAGGCAAACACATGCATGTATGCACGCACACACAAGCACATATACACACTGATGTACAAAAATGCACTTGCACATGCTCACACAAAACAAGCATACATACACATGGACAATCACATGCAAATGCACACAAATAAGTGCACACACTCATGCACACAAACACGTTAACACACACATAGACACATATGCACACATGCGTGTGGACACAGACACATATACAATACACAAGCATACGCACACGCACACATGCATACACACATAAACAAAAAAATACACATGTTCATAGGTAGACACACACACACACACAAAAGCATGCATACAAACACACACACACACACACACACTGATGCACACAAACACACACTTGCACCCACACACATACATGTGTGAATGTCCACACAAACACATGCACACACACACACATGCACTAACAAACTTGCACATGCAATCACACATATATGTCAATAGGTAGGCCCATAGACCAAAAATGCTAACACATATGCACAGGCATACATACACATGTGCACCCATATGCACATAGGTGCATGTACGTACACACACATGTGCACACCAACATGCACACAAGCACATATGTACAATTTTGAACACACACAACTATCTGCACACATGCATGAACACACACACGCACACACAGCCATTCACACACATGCATGGATATGCACATGCAACACACACACATAGAAAAACACACATGTATGTACACACATGCACACACATGCACAAACCAATGCTCACATGCACACACACTCATATACACCCACACACACATGCACACATGCACACACACAAACATACATAAACATGCAGGCTTGCATGCACAAACACACACACACACTAATGCACACACAAATGCACACATGTATGTGCCCACACACACACACATATGCACACACACACGTAATACTATGCAAAATACATGGATAGACATATGCACACATGCACACAGCCATGTGCATGTGCACACACAAAAAACAAGCACATAAACACACACACAACTACACACATACACATACATGCACATACACACCCAAAGACATGCACACACACTTAGATGTACACAAGTGCACATACTACATGCATACCACCACCCACACACATGCACATAAGCACACATATGCACACAAACATTTGCACATGTACACAGGGACAACACGTACACACATGCACACACACACAACACATAGATGCATGCTTTTACGTGACCACATACATACATATGCAACCACAAGAAAGCACAAGCTCACACACACACCTAAGCCCACACCTACACAAACACATCATCACACACACAAACATAGCACACACCCACGTGCGCACATGTGTGCCCACAAAAGTGCACACAAACGTAGACACACCCACATGAACACATAAATACATGCACACACAAACTCACACTAATGCACACATGAACCCACACATTACTGTATGCACAAATGCATGCACCAACACAGACCCAAAAACACATAAACACAAACCCACTTACTCACACATACATTCTTGCACATGTAGATCCATGCAGACATGTGCACCCATGCGTGCACAGACATGCACATTCATGCATATTAATACACACACGCTCAACATAACACAAAAAAAAATGGAAACACACGCAAACACTTGCATGCACAACGCACATGCACACACATAGGCTTATGCACTCCCAAAGCACACACACTCGCATGCACATGCATGCCCACACATGCTTACTCATGCACAAACCCATGCATACACAAAAGCACACACATGTACATGCATGCATTCGCACCCACACATGAGTGCATGCATATACACACTCAAACACATGCACATCCACATAGACACATAGATGCACCAGCACACACACACACACACACATATATATGAACATATACAATGATACGCATGCACGAACACATTCACAAACAAAGAAACGCACATTAATGCACACACACACAAATACACACATGCACATGCACACAGATACACATGCATAGGCTCATGAACACACACACACATACACATGAACGAATGGACATACATGCACATGCACACTCATGCATGTACACACAATCAGGCCAGCCCATGAACACATGCGCAAAAGCACTTCAGCGTGTATGCACATAGGAACAACCACCACACACATGCATATGCACACACATACATAGACACATGCATGCATGCAAACATATACATACCAACACACACATGCATGCACATGCTCGCACACACGCACTAATGCTGATACCCATAAACACACACATATATACACACACATAGACAAAGAACACATGGATACACAAACACCATCACGTGTGTGCCCACATACAGAAATGTACAAATGCTTACACACCCACATGAACGTGCACACACACACATATGCACACACACAAAAACATACATGCAAACACACATACCCAACAACTCAGATGCACATGAAAACATGCACACTTATATGCACATTTCAACATGCATAAGAACAAATGCATACTCACATGCACACATAGACATACACACAAACACATAAGCATGCATGCACACACATGCATACAAACATGTACACATGTACACACATAGTCACAAACATGTGCACACACACACATACACACACACACACATGCACACACACACACATATATATTTGCATGATGCACAAACCCACATGCACACATAGACATACACTCACATGAACACATGCAAACAGATGCATGACTACACATGAACACCTGCATGCATGCACACACACACACATGCATACACATGCACACACACACAAACGGTCACAAATATTCTCATAAACACAAACCTACTCGCACATACACCCAAATATGCACTGGCATAGTCATGTAGAAATGTGCAGTTGTACATGGACAACCATGCACATGCATGCAAATGGAAGCATATGCACCCATATACAGGCAAAGGCACAAACAGAAACAAGAAAGGGGAGATGCACATGTACAAACTTATGCACATGCATTCATATACATGCAGAAGAAAATGCATAGGAACTCATACATGCATATGCACACAAGCATACACACAAACACACTTATATTTACACACATGCATGCTCATGCACAAACATGTGTGCACACAAACATGAACAAACACACACACACACACATATACACACACATGCATCACACATATACATTGACACAATTATCCACACATGCATACAAGCACCCATGCTCACACATGAGCATCCACACACATGCACAAACACATGCACAGGCACATGCATAAACATAGAAACAAACATGTATATACAAATGCATGAATGCACACACATGCACACACACACACACAAATACACATGCATACACACATACAAATGTGCACAAGCACACTCAAACAAATGTACACACTCACTCACACACACTACAAGCACATACATGCACAGACATGCTCACACACACACATATACTATACTTGTGCAAACGCACCCACATGCACACAAACATGCATATGCATATGCACACATGCACAAATATGTTCACAAACATACACATGCACACATGCATACACTCAAGCACACACACACACCCACATCAGTGCAAACATACATAAACATGAACACATAGAAACAAACACACGAACAAACAAATAAGCATGCATACAAACACATAAACATAAGTGCACACACACAAGCATGGACAAGTACATAGACATACACACACACACACTTATATAGGTACACACATAGAAGCACACTTTGGCTAACACATAAACACGCACATACATGTATACACACTTGACCTCACACATTCACACACACACACATACACACACTAATGCACACATACACATGAACACACACACACACACACACACATATATACACTCACAAGCATGCATACATACACATGCAGACACACATACACACATGCACACATACATGTACACATACACACAAAATTATATGCACACATGTACACATGCACCAATATAAATGTATGTGCATGCATGCATGTACAGATGCATTAATACACACATGCATGCACACCCACACATACACATAATCACATATGCACACAAACACACCCACACACATCGATGCACATGCATATATATACCCACATGTGCAAATATAAACATCCATGCATACACACATGCACATGCACACACCAACACACATGTGCATGCACATGCAAACAACCTCCACACAAATATACAAACACATATAGACACAAGCACACACATGCATACACATGCACGACCGTATGCACACACATGCACACACATGCACACACAAAGGTACACACATTCACACCCCTTGCACACCTGCATAAACATGCACACACATGTGCACAAACTCACACACCTAATAACAACAAAATTCACACAAACAAATGAACAAATGCACACATCCTCACACACACATAGGCATATGCATGCACATATAGACACAGACAGATGCAAGCATGCACAGACACACACACACCCACACATGCAGAAACACGTATAGACACACACTCATAGACACATGCATGTAGACACACATACACTTGCACACATGCATGTAGATATATACATCCATGTAGAATCACACAAACATATGCACAAATGCACAAACACATACACACACACATGTACATGCACCCATGCTGATACACAAACACATACACACACACTCTCACACACAAAAATGCATAGAAACTTGAGCACAAACACACACACTCAAATGCATACACACACACGCATGCATGCACATATGCTCACTCAAATGCATGCAAACATGCATACACATGTGCACACAAATAGATGAATACACAAGCACACAAACACATACACAAGCACACATAGGCAAACACTCATATGCACATGCCACACACATAGACACAAACATGCACACCTTCACATATACACACATGCACACACACACACAAAGAAGCGCTCATATGTGTGCACCCACACACACATACACATGTGTTTGTGTCCACACACACACATCCACAAACACCTACACAAATGGACACACACGTGTTCACACCCACACCCGTATGTGCACCAATGTATAGACAGACATGCAGAAACACATATGTACATGAGCACTCACATGTTTGCATACACACATCACACACACACAAACACAAATACACACACACAAACATAAAAATACACATAGTTTCACATTCATGCATATGCACTCACAAATGCATGCATAAGCAGACACACACAACCACACTCATGTACACACATGCATGTGCATAGCCACACATATCCTTGCACACACTCGTTAACAAACACATGCATGCACATGAAGCTACAAACACATGCATGCATGCATACACTCGCACAAAACACACATGAACATGTGTGCATATGAACCAGTATACACATTCATAGACACACACAAGCACACTTGCACACTTTCACACACACATGCACACAATTATGAATGCAGATGTTAGAGCAGGCACACACCTATACATAGACATTCATACAGATACAACAATACATAAACCCATGCACAAAAAAGTGTGTATACACAAACATACATAAGGACACACACATGCACACAAACACATGCACAAATGAACAAGCCCACATATAGGCATGCACACGCACCATATGCACACATACAAACATGATGCGCATACATGTGCACAAACTCACATGCACACATATGCTTACATGCACACGCAAACTCACATGCATACACACTTGCATATACACACACAAACATGCACGATCACACATGCATAATCATGTACACACACACACAGACACTCATGCTAATGCACACACATATGGACAAACACATGCACACAAAAAACACAAACACAAACACACACCGACATACACACATAGAAACATGCATATATGCACACAGCCAATCATGCATGCAAACACACACATGTATGAATTCATATGCACACATTAACACACGTGCATGCACACACACTATGCTCATGCATGTATACACACACACTCACATGCATATAGTCACATGCACATAAATACATGCATACATATGCACACATACACCCATACACATGCACACATGCCCACACACACACTCTCACAAACATGCATGCACACACACATGCACATACACACACATATATGTGCACCCAAGCACACACACGCACACAAACAAAAAAGCACGTACCCACACATACAAAGGACAATGCACACACACAAGTACCTTCACGCACATGCATATGCTCATGAATGCACATACACATGTGTTGGCACACACGCACACATGTAAACACAAAGTAAAATACATACACAAATGCACATATATGCACACCCATAAGCACATGCGCACAATCACATTCGTGCTCACACACACATTTGCATGCACACATGCATATGCACACACACCCACAAGAATGCAAACATGCACACACACCCATATGCATAGTCTTTCACATAGACACAAATGGACAAACACACACATAGACATGCATATACACATGTGCACTCATGCATGCATGCATACACACCCATGCAAATGCATGCAAAAATAGAAAGATAAATGCATACACATGCTTGACATGCACACATGCACACTTATAGCCACACCTGCATACATGTCTACATGCACACACCCACACACACACACATGTGCACACATGTACATGAACAAACACACATGTATAAGCAAGCATAGACACATGCAAACATGCACACCTGCACACGTAGACACACCTACCTACACACACACATGCAAACACTTGTGCGCCTATAAACTCACACTCACAACACACACTCAAATATGCATGCATGAGCCCTTATGTAGTGTATAGACCTGCAAAAACTTGCACACACACATGCATACACTCACACACAACACACACACATGCATACACACACACAACACACACACATGCACACACACCTATGCATTGGCATACACACATGCTTATGCATAAACACACATATGGACACTCACATACACACACACACCCATCCACAAATGCAAGCACACATATACACACCCACATGAACACACACACAATGACGTACACAAACACACACCTGTAAGCACCCATACTCAAACACACATTAACATGAACACATACTCACATGCAAATACATGCATACAAATGGATACATAGAATATCACAGACATGCACACACACTTGTACACACATGCATACACTCATATATGCACAACAACACAAGCATATATGCACACACACATATGTACACACATATGTGCACACACCAATATACTTGAATGCAGACTCACATACGAACATGCACACACAAGCACACACCCATACACCATAATTATACACACTCTATCACACACACACACACACTCATGAATGTATAGGTTCACATAAACACCCATGGACACACACCCAACCACACATGCTGACATAGACACATGCACACATACACATATGTCTGCAACATCACCCACATGCAGAGACAAATACTAATACAAAGACAAGTATTCATAAGCACACTTGCACACATGTAGATGAACACATATGCACATGCACACTCATATGCATAGACACACACATATGCATGGCTCACAAACATGTACACACATTGGCACACACTCATACACGTGCATAGACATGTATACACACAACGCATGTATGTACCTAGACACAGGAATGCTCACACACATATGCACACACTGACAAATGGATAAGCATGCACACATTTGTATGTGCATATAGTCCCACACACAAATATGCATAAACACACACACATGCATGCACATGTACACAACACATGCATGCACACATACACAGACACACATGTGCATTCAAACAAACAAACATAGATAAAGATGCAAGCACATACACATGTATGCACAAAGATGCATGGACACACATACACAAAACATGCATATGTACATGCATAGGCTCACACACATGCACAAACAAGCATGCACATGGGCACACAGATGTGAACATATAACACTCACATGCATACACACATCCACACACACAAAAGATGCACATGTGCTCACACACATGCACATAAAGAATCACATGTAATATGCACACACACCCACACACTCACATACATGCATGCACAAATACATACACACACATGCACACATAAATGCATGCATGCATGCAAGCACACATATGTAGACACATAAGCACACACAAAAAACACACACTAAAACAAACACACATATGTGCACACACATACCTGAAACTACACATGCACACTTACAAACACACACAGACATGCACACAAGCACACATTTAAATGCATGTGCTCGCATATGCACACCAAACACATACACTCACACTCTTACACAAACACAAGCACACACACACATGTACACAAAAAATAACACAAGAATACACAAAAAAACATACATAAACACATGCACATGCACAAAAATGTAAGCACACAAACAAACATACACACCAACATATACATGTAAACACAATCACATGCACAAATGCATACACACACATGCTCATGCACACACATCCATAAGAACACACACATGTACAAAAACAAGCATACACAACACATGCAAACTCCCATGCACACATTGACACACACAAAAACACACGAACACACACATATGTGCATAAGCACACCCAAAGTCACACAAATGCACACACACACACACAAATGAACACATGCATATAAACACATAAACACACACATACTAATACATACACACACTCACATAAACACATGCATGCATGCACATCGTTGTGCACACACAGATGCACAAGCATGTGCATGTGCCTACACACATGCACAATGTACACACAGGTAAATGCACACATAAAGTGACATAAACATGCATACACTTGTAAACCCACCCACACATGCACACATAAACACACACATGCAAACACTCATACATAGACACACACACACACTCACATGCACACACATGCACATGCACATGTACATGCACATGAATGCACATCTACAACCACATAGCACACATGCACACATGAAAACACACACTCACAAGCATGCATGCACATGTATATATTTACCCATCATGGACACATGGACACTTCTACATACACACGCACACTCACATGCTCTCATATGTACCCACACACAACGCATGCACTTGCACACAAATAAAGGCACACCCAAATAAATATGCACACATGCACACATCCACCAATACACATATGCACAAACTCATGCACATATACACACATGTACATATACATACATCTTCATCCATTTCCACACAGGCACAAAAACATGCATATGCATACAAATGCAAACTTTTACACACACAAGGATACACAAAAATGCACACACACACACACACAAATGCACACACACACACATGTCCATAAGAACATGCACCATCACACCCATGCACTCACATGCATATGCACAGGCACATAGACACACTCAAACACATATACTTAGACATACACACACTCACATGCACACAAACTCACACACACACACACTTACACATGAACACATGCATGCACACATGTGTCATGTGACTACACACACATGCACACTAACAAACACACCCCCACACACATGCAAGCATGTGCACAAACACACAAAACAAGATACACAAATTCACATATGCACACAAAGAATTAAGCACATGCATGCAAACACACACCCACACACAAAGTACACAAACACACAAATGCACAACAATACTTACATGCACACACAACCACACGAATGCACTAACTCCTATACACACATGCATATGCATACATGCACACACACAAGAAAATGCACACAAACACACACATATTAAGATATGCAAACACACAGAAGCATATATACGCGCACACACACACATGAACACACAAATGTAGGTTCCTACACACACATAGATCTGCGCGCATGCACAAATGCATATGTGCACATGCATAGCACACACACTTGCACACCCATGTGCATGCACATATATACACACATGCACCCACTCACATACAAATACATGCCCTTGCACACACATATATATATACACTTACCCACACACATGCACACATGCAATCACATGCATGCATAGTGCAGATGCACCCACTTACATGCAAGCTCATGTACACACACATGCAGACCCACATACACACACACACATACACATAGACATATGCATGCACACAAGGCCACACATACATGCACATGTGCACAGACATACACACCATGAATGCTTGCATAGAATAATACATGCAAGTAATTGCACACACAAAAACACACACACATAATCATATACACTGACTGATAGACTCCCAAGCATTCATTTACTCTTGCTACACACACATACGCACACACACTAACACACAAAAACACAAACATGTTTGCATATACAAGCACATACATAAAATATGCACATATATAAAAGCATGCATACACATAAATGCACACACTTGTAAATGGATACATAGACACACTTGAAGACACACATGCAACTACATATGTACAGACAAGCACATGCACACATACACATACACATAAACACATATGCATACACATGAAGATGGATGCACACACATACAGACACACACACAATGACACTAACTCATGCACACAAGAACATACACACAAATGCACACACACAATCACATGCAAAAGAAGACACATAAATTTGCACACACACACAGACACACATACACACACACACTCTTACATGCAAACAAGCACACATACATACGCCCACACACACACATTGCACATAAGCATGCACATATATGTGCATACACATATGGACATACTTATGCAAATACACACACAAAATCATTAGTGCATGCACCTAAACACACATACACAAGCAACGACCCACACACATGTAGCTTATATAGATAGTTGTACACATACATACAAGGGCACATACCTACATAAACACACACAAACACATGGTCACATACACACAAACTCTTATGCAAATGTACACACATACAAACCCCCACACATACACACACATATGCTCTCACTTGAAAACATGCACACTCATAGACATACACACTAAAAATATAGATGTAAAGACACATGCATACACACATACGTTTACACATGCATGGACATGAACACAGGCATACAAAAACACACATGCATGCAGAGATGTATCTATTCATGCCCATGAACACACATGTGTGCACAAACATATACGCACATGCAACTCAACACATGCACAAGAACACAACACACTTGGGCATACATATACACACATGCAAGCATGCACATGCACACACACACACATATGCACCACCAGCACAGCCATGCACATGTGCATGCACACAAACATGCATTCATGCATACACAGACATGTATGCACATAGACATGCACACATAAACACAAACACACACACATACACACATGCATATGCGTATGCACACATACAACATGAACATAGAAAAAACATGCATGCATGCACACATATGCACATTTATACACATGCATGCTTAAAAACACATAAGTATAAATGAACTAAAAAACAAACATCCACACATGTACACACACAAACCTATAGACATGCACGCATACACATTAGCTTGAACATGCACAAAACTATTCACAAACATATAGGTAAAGATACACATACACACATACATTCACATGCATAGGCACATGCACATGCATATGCACGTGCACATCACATGCACACAGGGACACACAAATGCACATGCTCATATGCGTAAAAGCACATGCACACATAAGCATACATAGATACCCACACATAGAAATGTATAGATGCCTATAGCCACACAAACACTCAAACATGTACATGTACACACACACTTGCACATGCACATAGATGCGTGCACCTATGAACGAGCATGTGCACATGCAGGTACATGCATAGACAAGCACTTACACACACACACACAACCTCACATGTACAACCACATGAACACACACACACATATGCATAAACTCTTATAGACACACATGCACACACTCATACACACACACAAACACACCCACACTCAAACACATGCACAAAAGCACACACCCATACAATCACGTGCACACATACGCACACATGTAAGCATGCACATGTGCACGTCAACATGAACACACAAAAACGCACTCACAAACATACTCGTAAAGACACACACGCACACACATGCACATGCACACAAAGATAGATGCACATAGGGAAACATACATATGCATAAATTCACACACATATGCACACATAGAAATGCATAAATGCCCATAAGCACACAAACACACAAATATGCACATGCACACACACACACATTCACTCACACATGTGCACCCATGCCCACACACTCATGCACATAAATGCATGTATCTATGAACAAACAACCACATGCACATCATGAACATGCATATGTACATGCACAAACACACACTTGCATACACACATGCACACACCCTCACATGCAAATCCACATGAACACACATACACATATGCATGCATGCACACACACATGCAAAAACTTAAGTAGACACACACACACACACTCAAACACACATGCACATACAAACACACATGTGTGTGTACACGCACACACACACCCACGATGTTCTCTCTCACGCACAAGCATACACATATACATTTGCACATACACATCCATACATGCATATGCTCACAAGCACACACACCCATAGGTTCACACACACACACACACGCCCATGCACATCAACTCACACACACACATGTAGGTGCACACATGCAAAATCCTACACATGTACACAAGTACAAAAATAAGGATATTCATACATATGCACAATTACTCAAATACGCACACACATGCCATGTGTTTACATACACACACACATATACATGAACACAAACACATGAACAAATGGAGACATACACACATATGCACAAGAACACACACATGCATCAAGAATGCATATGCACGTATAGACACACACATATAGAGATAGAACACATGCACACATCTGCACAAACACACACATATGCATGCATACACACATGCACCAGCACTAACTTATAGACATTTACACATACATGCACACACACATGTACTCTCAAGGACACACACTTGCAAACATACTCACACACACACACACACACATACACATATGCATGCTAACCTATAAACACATATAGGGGCACACACATGCACAAACACCTGAACAATCACATACATGCACACTTGCATATATCCATACACACACACATGCTCCTACACACACATGTTCCTACATGCACAAACCTATGTAAATACACAACCATGCACTAACAAACATATATGCACACACACACACACACACTCACGAAAACACCCACACAAATGAACACGCACACACACATGCAAACACATGTACGTGAGTACACACACATACACACACATGTGCACACACACTCTCTCTCTCTCACACACACACACTGACACACAATCCAAGACTCACACTTGCATATACAAACAAGTATGCACATTCACATACATAACCATAAAATTAGATATGCACACAGACACACACACAAGCATGCCTGCATGTGCCAACACACACATAAAGGAACACATGCACACACATACACACACAAACAGACACATGTACACACACAGGCACACAAGTATGCTTATATGTAAGCACTCATGAACACATGTGCACACAACACACATAAACATGCACATAGAGGTGGGTGTACACACACATACTCATACAAGGACACACACACACGCTCACACATGCACAAACACATGCTTAGAAGCACGCATAGATATGTATGCATGCTCACACATACATGCTCACACACAAGCACACACACGTGCATGCAGAGAGACATCGACACACCCCATGCCCACACAAATACACACATGTACATGCACATTAATGCATACACATGCATATGAATGCATGCGCACATGCACACAAAAGCATGAACACATGCACGTGACTATGCATACACAAAAGAACACACAAACATGTACACACTTGCATGTGGGTAAACATCCACAAACATGCAACCACACACACATGCACACACCTACACATATTAGCACATACATTATACACAAATGTACACACACATATAGATAGACATAAAACATATGAATGCACCTATGCACAAGGATAGATAAACACACATACGCACATGCACACCCAACACTCATACACATGCACCCATATGCACACACATGCATACACAAACACACAAACACACACATGCTCACATGCACACATATGTATACAAACTCAAACATGCATGCATAAGTATACATAGATGCATGCACATGCACACTTATGTACATGCATAAATATATGCACACATGCACATACGTGCACACACGACACATACAAACATATAGTCACACATGCACATGCACCTACAAATGCACATGCATACACACATGCACATATGTGTGCTCATGTACACAAACACATGCATAGCCATAGCCACAAACACACACACAACCACACGTACAAAAGCACATACACTTAGAAACACACATCTACATAGACTCACACAAACACAAATAAACATCACAAGCATGCACAAATACATACCCATAGAAACACACACCCACTCACACATTAGCACACACAAACACATATATGCACCTACCACAAACACATGCACACACACACACATGAACATGCACATGTACACTAACACTCACACATACATAAATACAAAAACACACACCTATGCAAGCATACATATATATTGAAACACGTGTGCATACACACAAAGCACACAAATACATAGATGCATATAACAACATAATAGACATGCACACAATAATGTACAAACACACATAAACACATTTGAACATGCACACACACATGAATGCACATGCACATGTATACACATAGATGCTTGTGCACACACATTTACACAAACAAGCTCACACATGCATAAGCACATAGACACAAACAAACACATGCACATATAAACATGCATGCACACATAGGTGCACACACACATGCCCACACACACACCCACACACACACACCAAAGTGCAAGTGCATGCACACACACACATACACACGACAAAACACACACTTACACACATGCGCACATAAACAATCTCACACACACACATCTATAGACACACACATACACATGTGAATGCACACACACAGACAACCACACACACATGCATAGAACATATACATGCACACATATGCCCACCAACAGACATGTGTGCATGCACACACACACACACTGGCATGCACACACTCATTTGCACACACATGCATAGGTACACATACACACATGCACATGCACACACACACACACACTCTTACCCAGACAAATAAACATTTGTACATATGAACTCATGCTCACATGCATAGACATACAAGCACACAAACTCATGTGCACATGAACACACATATGCACAACTACACACATATATCCACACACATATACGCATACTCATTCCCACACACACACACACATACTCATGCCCACTTACACACATCCACACACACCCACACCTACATGCATTTGCACATGTATATATGAAATGAAAAATATGAACAAGTATAAGCATAAGTGCATGCATGCACATATACAAATGCACACACACTCACACGTGCACACATGCATAGACTTGCATATGCACACACACAAACAAAAACCCAAACATAGAAACAATTGCATACGTACACATAACCACACATACATGTGTACACGTAATAACAAACACACACACATGAACACAAGCTTGCATGCACATGTGCATAAATGACACACACATACAAATATATAAACACACATGCACACTCTCGCACACACCATTACACATGCATACCCACTCACACACATGCAAAAGCATGTAAAGACACATGCACACTTGTACTTGCTTGAATATACACACACACATAGACACCAACATGCATACATGCACATAGATGCTTGCACACACTCATGTACTTATGCATACAAGAGAAGATACACTATCACACATGCTCATGCATAACTACAAACATAAATGCAACCACACATATGCCCACACATGCACCCATAAAAATACAGACACAAATGAACACATGAAGACATATAAGAACATGTGCATACATGCATATCCTTACAAAGTCATAGACACTCACAAGCACAAAAAAAAGAAATGCACACATGCACATGCATGCACATAGTAATTCGCACACACGTAGACACACACACTTGCATGCACAACACTTACTCTTGCATAAATATGCATGCACGCACACTCACACTAGCAAACATTTATACACAAAAACATGAATACACGCACAGATAAATACAAAACACATATATAGGCATGCACATGCACACCCACATGCATTCACACAAAACATACTCACACACATACATACAAACATGCACACATGTGTACACAAATACACACACACACATGAACACAAATGCATGCTTACACACACACACAATGAACACATAACCATACACACTCATGACATCTATGCACACACATAAACACAAATGCAACCACACATGCACAAAAATGCACACACGCACACATGCATAGGCACATAGGCACACATGCTAATGCACACAAGCACATAAACATACACACTCTCATGAACCTACACTCAAATGAGTGCACACATAAACATGCAAGCACACATGCACGCACACAAAAATGATTACATACATACAGATACATGCATGTCCAAATACACACATACATGTACACATGTAGGAACATGCACATGCATGCTCTTTTAAACACACAAACATACTCACATTCATGCACACCTACCCACATGCCTTCACAATTAGAAACATATATCCACATTCATCGACACACACACATGTGAACCCATGCACATACAACACAAATGCACACACATATGCCTACAATTGCATGCACAAAAATATTCACATGCATATGCATATGTACAGGCACAAACACATATGCATAACCACACATGTGCACAAATTGACATGCAAATACACATGCACACAGACAAGCATGAAAACCACATGCACAATGCAAACTCAAGCACACACACACACACACACACAGACATACACATGCATAAACACTCAGACAATAAGTCACATGCATGTACACACACATACAGACATGAGCACACAAGTGTGCACATGTTTGTGTGTGTGTGTGTTCTTATTCTTATGTGTTGGTGGACATACAAGTGTGCACATGTGAGTGGTTGCATGTATGTGTGCATGTGTGTGTATGTGCATGCACATGTGTTTACTTGTGAGTTTGTGTTCTTTGTGTGTGTTGTGGATGTGTGGGTGTATGTGTATGCAAGTGTGCACGTGTGCATATGAGTATGTTTGTGTGAATTTGCATGTGTACATGTGTGCTCATGTGCATGTGCATATATGTTCTTATATGTGTGTGAGATTGGATCATTATGCACATCTGCATGCATGTGAGTGCAGTATGGGCAACTGTGTGTATATGTGTGTGTATGTGTGTCTACATGCATATACATATGTGTATCCATATGTATGTATGTGTGTGTGCATATGTGTGTGACTATGTAAATTTCTATACATGTGTGCGTGCATTTGTGCATGTGTGTCAGTGTGTGTGCATGTGCGGGTTTGCATCTGTGTAAGAATTTTATATGTGTGTTCATGTGAGGGTATGTGTATGTGTGTGTGGGCATGCATCTATGTGAGTGTGCATGTGTATGTGTGCAAGCACGTGTGTGTTTGTGTGTGCATGTATTTGTGCATGTGTGTGTGTACATGTGTGTGATTGTGGGTGGGTGGGTGTGTGTGTGTGCATGTCTCGATGTGTTTCTATTAAAGCATGTGTCTATATGTGCATGTGCATATGCATATGTGTGAGTGCACATATACATGTGTGGGCATGCATGCATGTGTTCTTGTAAGGGCATGTGTATATGTAAGTGTGTGTCTATGCCTATGTGTGTGGGTGTGAGTATGTGTGGTTATATATGTGCATGCGAGTGTGTGTTTGCATGTGCATGTGCATGTGTGTGTTTGTGTCTATGTTTATATGCATGTGTGTGTGTCTGTGTGTGTGCATGCCTTTGTGTGTGTGTATATACGAACGTGCTTGTGCATAACTGTGTGTATTTGTTCACAAGTGTAATTGTGTGTGCATGTATGAGTGTGCGTGTGCATATATGATTGTCAGTGTGTGCATATGTGTTTGTGCATCCATGTGTGTGTGCATCCATGTGTGTGTCTATATGTGTGAGTGTGCATAAGTCTCTATGTGTGCATGTGTGGATAAATGTTTATGTAGATGTATTTTTTGATTGTATGTGCATCTTTGCTTATGCAAGTGTGTGTGTGTGTCTATGTTAGTGCATGTGTGAGTGTCAGTGTGTGCCCATACATGTGTGTGTGCACATATTTGTGAGTGTGTATATGTTTATGTGCAAGCACGTGTCTGCATGTTTGTGTGTTTACATGTGCATGTTTATGTGCATCTTTGTATGTGTGTATGTATGTCTTTGAGCCTGTGTGTGTGTACCAATGCATGTGAGTGTGCATGTTTGTGCATGGGTGTGTCTAAGTGTGTAGGAGTGAGTTTGTTAGTGCATGTTTGCGTGTGTTCATAGGTGTGTTTGTGTGTGTGTGTGCACACATATAAGTGTGAGTGAGTGAGTTTGTGTGTGTGTGTTTGGTTTTGTGTCTATGTGCATGTGTGTGTCATATGTTTGTTTGTGCATGGACATGTGTGTGTGTGCCTATTCTTAGGCATGTTTATTTACATGTGTGCATGCATATGCATGCGTGTTTGTATGAGTGTGTTCATGTGTGTGTGCATATTTGTGTGCATGTGTGTGTGTGCATTTGTTTGTGCCTATATGTGTTTGTGTTTATAGGTGTTCACATTTGTGTGTGCATGTATATTTGTGCATGGGTGTTTGTTCGTATTTGTGCATGTGCTTCTGTGGATGTGCTATGTGTGCACATGCATATGCTTATGTCATTGTTTGTGTGAGCATCTATGTGTATATATGTGTATTTGCATGTGTGTGTTCATGAGTGTATGCATGCATGTGTGTGCATGTGTGAGTGTGAGTGGGTATCTATGTGTGGGTGCTTGTTGGTGTGTGTGTGTATGTGTTTGCTAGAGTGTTCTTGTAAGTGGGTGCATGCATGTTTGTGAGTTGTGCATGTGTGCAAGAAAGCACATGCATGTGCACATTTTGTGTGTTTGTGTGTGCATTTGTATATGTGCGTGTGAGCATGTTCACATGTGTTAGTATGTACGTGTCATGTGTTTATGTTTGTGTGCATGTATGCATGTGCGCTTTTCTTCTTATTTATGTTTGTATGTGTTTGTACACATGTGGGTGTGTGCAAGTTCATGTGTATGTTTTTTATGGATGTGTATGTGTGTGTATGCATTTATGCATGTGTTGGTGTGGTTGTCTATACAAGTGAATGTGTTTGTATACATGGGTGTGTGCATGAGTGTTTGCTAATATGCATGTGCGTGCATGTGTGTGTGCGGGTGTTACTGCATGTGTGCTTGTGCATGTGGGCATATGCTTGTGCATATGGGCATGTGTGGACATGTGTTCTTCTAAGATCATGCATGTGTATGTGTAAGTGTGTGAATGTGTGAGTATGCTTGCTAATGTGTGCATGTGTGCATGTGTGTGTTTGTGTGTGGGTGAGCATACATGTTTGTGGGAGTGTGTGCAAGTGTGCATGTATGCATGCATGTCCATGCGTATGTGCGCTTATGTTTTTACGTATGTGTGTGTATGTATTTTTCTTGTGCATGTGTGTGTGTGTGGTTGTGTCCATGTGTGTGTGCATGTATGCATTCATGTGTTCATGCATGTGGCATTGTTTTTGTGGGCATGTGTGGATGTTTGTGTGTATGCATGCATGTGTGAGCATGTGCATGCATTTGTGCGTGTGTGTGTGCATGTTTGTATATGTTTGGTGATATGGGTGTTTGTGTGCGAGCCAATGAGCCTATGTGTATATATGTACATGCATGTGTTGGTGTTTGCATGTGTGTATTTTTTACACTAGTGTGGATGTGTATGCATGCATGTGCATTTTTATTTGTGATGTGTGTGAACATGTGTGCATATGCATGGGTGTGGATAATGGTGTGTGAGCATGTGTGTATTCTGCATGTATGTAGGTTTGTGCACATACGTGTGCATGCATGTGTGTGTGTAATTGTGCGTGTGTTTGCACATGCGTGTGTGCATGTGTATGTGTTTATGTATGTGCACAACCACACTTGTGTGTGTATCTGTGTGTGCCTCTGCATTCTTGTGTATGAGCTTGTGTTGGTGTTTGTCAGTGTGTGTGTGTATGTGTTTGTATATACGAGAGAGCATGTGTGTGTGTATGCATATGTTAATGCAGGCACATGTGTGTGAGTGAGGTTGGTTGCTTGAGTACAAGTGTGATTGTTCATGTATATGTATGTGTGTGTGTGTGGGGGCTATTGTGTAAATGTGTGTGTGTGCATTTGTTTGTATGTGTGCATTTTTTTGTATGTGTGCATGTGTATGTGCTATTGCATGTGCGATAGTATTTGTGAGTGCATGTGTGTATATGCATATCTGTGCATTTATGTGTGTTACTTTGTGCATATGCATATGAGCACATGTGCATGTGTGTGCATGCGTGTATACTTTTTTGTGCATAGTGCATGTACGTGCATCTGTGTATGTCTAAGTACGCATGTGTATGTGTGTGCATGTGTGTGAGTGCATGATTTTGAATGCTTTTGTCTGTGTATGTATTCTTGTGCGAGTGTGTGGGTGCGCGAGTGTGCACATGTGTTTTCTCACATGTGTATATGCATGTGTGTGAATGTGTGTCTACATGCATGTATGAATGTAAGTGTGTGCATGCATGTGTGTTCGTATGTGAATGTATGTGTGCATGCAAGTATGTTTTTTTTTGTTTGTTCTTGTAAGTTTATATGTATATGTATTTGTTCATGTGTGCATCCATGAGCAATTGTTTGTATGTGTGCATGTGTGTGTGTGTGGCTATTTGTGAGTGAGCCTATCTGTTCGTGCATGTGTGCATGGGTGTGTGCGTGCTTGTGTGTGGGTGTGTGTTTGTGTGTGCATATTCATGTGCATGAGCATGTGTGTGCATGTTTGGGTTAAAGTGCTTGTGTGTAGGTCTCTACACATGTCTATGTACAGGTGAGTGTCGGAGTGTTGACGTGTGGGAATGTGTGTGTGTGCATGTTTGTGTGTATGCATGTGTCTATGAATATTTGTGTGCATGTGTATTATTGTATATGTGCATGTTTTTATTTGTGTGTGTGTGTGTATGTATATATGCGTATTTGTGTGACTGTGTGTGTCTATGTGCATGCTTATATGTTTATGCACTTGTGTGTTTGCAAGTATGTGGGTGCATGTGCGCATATATACATATGGATGTGTGTGTATTTGTATATGTGCATGCTCTAATGTGTATGTGTGTGTGTGAGTGAGGGTGTGCATGTGTGCATGCATGCAAGCATGTGTCTATTTACTTATGTAGACATGTGTATATGTGTGCATGTGTATGTGCGTGCTCCAATGTATATGCATCTAAGTATGTACGTGTGTAGGTGCATGTGTGTATATGTGCATTTGTAAGTGTGTACATTGGTAAATGTATGTGTGTTTATGTGCAAGTGCATGTCTGTGCTTTGGTGCATATGTGCATGTGTATGCATGTGTTTGTATATGTGTTGGCACATGTGGGTGTTTGTGTGTACGTGTGTATGCATGTGTGGGTGCGTGTGTGAATGTGTGTGTGTGTGTGTGTGAGTGTGCATGCACATAAGCATGTGTGTGTACGCATGTGTGTCTATGTGTTTGTGTGCATGTTTGTTTGCGTGTGTGTGTGTATAGTTGTGGGGGTGTGTGTGAGTTTGTATCTACATGCATGCTTTTGTGTGCATGCATGTGATTATTGGTGTGTGTGTGTGTATGTTTGTGCATGGTTGCATTGCATATTCACGCATGCATGTGTGTGCACATGGGTGTGAGTGTTTTTGATTGTGCATGTGCATTCGTGTAGACATATATGTGTGCATGTGTGTACATTTATTTTCATGTATGTGCATGTGTATGTATGTGACCATTTGTGTGTGCATGTGTGTGTGTGCATGCATGTGTCCATGTATGTGTGTGAGCATGTTTGTGTATGTGCATGTCGATGCATGTGTCCAAGATTGTGCATGTGTGAGTTTGTGTGCTACTCTTTATGTGTGTGTACTTATGTACATCTGTGAGTGTGCACATGCTTGTGTTAGTGCATGTGTATGTGTGTTGTTGTGCATGTATGTATAAGTGTGTGTGTTGGTGTGAGAGTGATTGTGTGCATGCGTGTGATTGTTTGTGTGCATGTGTATGTGTGTGCTTGTGCATATGTGGATGTGTTCAAGTGTGAGTGTATGTTTGTGTGTTTGTGTGTATATCGATGCATGTGTATGGTTGCAAGTGTGTGCAAGCATATGCGTGTGGCTATGCAAGTACATGTGTGTACGTGCATCTGCTTCTATGCGCATGTGTGTCTAAGTGTGTGTGCATATGTTTATGTGTTCATGTGCATTTGTGTGTCTGTGTGTGCATCTGTGTGAGTCCAATGCATGTATGTGCATGTTTGTGTGTGTTGCGCATGCATGTTTGTTTGTGTGTGTTGTAGTGTGTATGCATGTAGGCACATGAGAACATGCATGTCTATATGTATATGTGTGTGAGTGTGTCTATGTGTGCATGTGTGTCTATTTGCATGTATGTGCTTGTGCATGTAAGTTTTTATTCCTATGTTTGCTTGTCTGTGTGTGTGCATATATACGTATGTTTGAATAAGTGTGTGTGCAAGGACATGCATTTATGTGTGCATGCATGTGATTGTATGTGTGTGTGTGTACATATGCATGTGTGCCTGTGTGTGCATTTGTGTGTGTGAGTATTCATGGGTGAGGGTTTGCGTGTGTGTAAGGGCATGTGCACATGTGTGTGTGAACGTGCTTAAAGGAATGTGCGTGGGTGTGTGTTGAGGGTTGTATGTATGTGCATGGAAGCTTATGTGTGTGTGTGTGCATGTGTATGCACACATACATGTATGTGGGGGGGCATGTGCATGTGCGTGTGTGTGTTTACATGAGTTCAGATATGTGTGTATGGTTGTGTTAGTGCACATGACGACATGTATGCAAAAGTGCATGTGTGTGTGCATGTGTGAGTGTGTGTGTGTCCATGACATGTGTGTTTGCGTGCATATGCATGTGTGTGTGTGCATGTTTGCGAGTCTGTGTGCATGAGTTTGCTCATGTGTGTGAGTGTTTGTATTTGTAGGCTAGTGTGCCTACGTGTCTATATGCATGCTTGTGCTTGTGTTTGCATGTGTTTGCCAATGTGTGTGCATGGGCATGTGTGTGTATGTGTGTGTGTGTGTGTTTATGTGTATGTTTATGTGCGTGTGTGTGCTTTATGTACACATTAGTGCATATGTGTTTGTGTTCATGCGTGTGTGTTTTTTTGCTTGTGAGTGTGTTCATGTGTTTTTGTGCATGTTCATGTGTGTGTGTGTGCATGCATATGTGTGTGAATGTGTTTGTGTACATTTGTGCACATGTGCCCATGTGTGTGCATGTGTGCATTTGTGTGTCCATGTGTGGTTGTATATGTATCTATGCATGGATGTGTGTGCATGTTTTTTTGTGCATGGGTGTGTGTGTGTGCAGATGCATGTTTGGCATGTGCATACATGTTAGTGTGTGTATTTGTGTGTCTACATGTTGTTTATGCATGTGTGTATGTGTGCATAGGTTTTTGCATGTGTCTGTGTACATGCTTGTGTTTGTGTGGGCATTTGTTCGTATCTATGTGCATATGTGCATGCCTTTTTGCATGTGTGTGCTATGTCTATGTATATGTGTGTTTCTTTATGTGTGTCTATGTGCATGCTTGTTTATGTGTTCATGTCTTTGTTTGTGTGCATTTGTGTGATTATTTGTGTGATTATTTGTGTGCATTTGTGTGATTATTTGTGTGTGTTTATGTATGTGTGCATGTATGCATGTGTGTGTATATATTTATGTGTGTTTGTGTTTATGTATGTGTGCATGTATGCATGTGTGTGTATATATTTATGTGTGTGTTTGTGCATGAATTTGCATGTTTGTAGGTTTGTTCTTCTGTATGCAAGCATATGCATGTCTCTACATTCATGCATAAGTGAGTGCACATTGAAGCATATGTGCTTGTTTGTGTGTGCGAAATTGCATGTGTTTGTGTGTGCGTGTGTGTGGGTATACATGTTTGTGTCTAGGTGTGTCCATAGGTGAGTGTTTTTATATATGTGCCTTTGGTCTTATGAGTGTTCTTATGTGTGTGTATTCAAGTGTGTGTGTGTGTGTGTGTGTATGTGTCTATGTGTGTATGTGCATGTTCATATGTGCATGTTCATGTGTGCATGCAAGTGTGTAAGCATGTGTGCATGGTTGGGTGTGTGTCTTTGTGTGCATGGGCTTGTGCATTTTCTTGTGTGCATGTGAGTTTGTGACCATGCATGCATGGTTGTGCATGTGTTTATGTGTATTCATGTGTGTGCATGCTTGCATGTCTGTGTGTGTGTGTCCATACTTGTATGTGTGTATCTATGCATATGTGTGTAGGTGTCTGTGTGCATGTGTTTGTATGTGCCTACACACTTATGTGCTTGTGTGCATGTATGTGTGCATGTGTGTGTGTACATGTACGTGTGCCTATGTGTTCGTGTGCATGCATGTGTGCGTGTGATCGAGTTTGCGTGTCTGTGTATATCCGTGCATGAGTTTATGTTCGTATGTGTGCATGGGTGAAAGCATGTGCTTATATGCTTGTGCATGTACATATGTTTGCATGGGTACATGCTTGTTATGTGAGTCTTTGTGTGCATTAGTGTATATTTGTTTATGTGCATATATGTGTAGACATGTTTGAGTGCATGTGAGTGTGTGTGCATATATTTATGTTTGCATGTGTGTGTGTGTATATGCATGTTTGTGTATTGGTGTGTGAGTGGGCATGCTAGTGTGTGTGCTTTGTGTGTGTTTGCATGTGTATGTCGACACGTGTGTGTACACGTGTGCACATTTGTGTCTTTAAATGTGTGTTTTTGTGTGCATATCTTTATACATGTGTGTAAGCATGCACGTGCATACGAGTTTGCATGTGCATTTGTGTATGCATGTGTGTGCATTGGCATGCCTATGCATGTGTATGTTCCTCTACATATGTGTGCTTGAGTGCAAGTGTGTGCATGTGTGTGTGTCTGCATGTGTGCATACATGCTTGTGTGTGTCTTTGGGTATGTGTATATTTATGTGAGTGAGTTGTCCAAGCATGTAAGTTCACATGTGTGTGTATGTGCGTGGGCATGTATAACATGTTTATGCATATAAGTATAAGTGCATGTGACTGTGTGCATGTGTGCCTATGTGTTTATGTCAATATGTATGTGCTTGTACATGTGGTCACATATTTGTGTGAGTGTGCACATATATGTGCATGCTTGCAAGTGTGTGTGCATGTGTGGCCATGTTTATGTTTGCATGTGTGTGTGCATGTGTGGCCATGTTTATGTGTGCATGTCTGTGTTTATGCATATGTGGTTGGGTTTTCATTTGTGTGTGCATGCATGCAAGTGTCCATGTGTTTGTGTGTGTGCATTTGTATGGGCATAAGTTTGTATAGGTGTGTGTGTGTGTGAGTGTACGTTTTCGTGTGCATATGTGATCATGTGGCCTTTGTGTGCTTGAGTGTATGTGTGTGACCATGTGCATTAGCATGTGTGTGTGTGTGTATGCAAGTGTTTGTATGCATGCGTGCAGTTTGCATGCATTATGTGTGTGCATGATTGTATGTGTGGTTGTTGAAATGGTTGTGGATATCTACCTACATATGTGTGTGCTTATGTTTGTGTGTGCATGTGCACATCTTTGCCTGTCCATGTGCATATGCATTAGTGCATGCATGATTGAGTGAGTGTGTGTGTGTGTGTTATGTAGGTGTGAGCATGTGTGTGTGTTGTCTATGCATGTGTGCATGAGCATGTGTGTGTATATGCATGTGTGTGCTCCAACTTATTTTTAGATGATGTGTGGATACATGTGTGCATGCGCATGTTTATGTAGGTACATGTGTGTGTCTTTGCATGTATGTGGTTATGCATATGAACACATGTTCATGTGTGTGTGTGCATGATTGCTTGTGCATGTTTATAGGTGCATGTGCATTCATGTGGGTGTGATTGTATGTGTGTCCAAGTCTTTGTGTCAGGTTATGTGCATTCAATTGTGTGTGTGTGTTCTTTGTCTATCTTGTGTATATGTGTGCATGCATGTGTATTTGTGTGCATATGTGTGCGCATGCATGTGTGTGGGTGTGCATGGGTGAACACATGCTTTTGCATACGTGCATGCATGTGTGTGTTTGTTTGTGTGTGCATGTATGTGTATAGTAAGCACATATGTGTGCATGCATGCACCCATGTGTGTGCACGTATTCGTGTGTGCAGGAGTGTGTGCATACATGCTTTTACATGTTCATGGGTGCATTTTGTTTACATGGGTGTGATTGCATATGCATTCATGTGTGTGTGTGTGTGTCACGCTATGTGCAACATTTGCGCATGTGTGTATGTGTTTTTTGTGCATGTGTGTATGTGCTTTTTGTGCATGTGTGTATCTGTTTTTTGTGCATGTGTGCATCTATTTTTTGTGCATGTGTGTGCATTTGTGCATCAATGTGAGTGCATGCATGCTTATCTATGTGAGTGTGTGCATGGGTGTGAGTGTGTGTGTGCATGTAAGTGTATAGTAAGCACATATGTGTGTGCACTTGTATGTGTTCATGTGAATAGGTTTGTGTTGTCATGTGTGGGCATGCATGTGTGTGCCAAGTTTGTGTGGGCATGCTTGCACATGTGTGTGATTGTGTGGGTGTGTATGCATGTGTGTGACATCATGTGTGTGTGCTTTTGTGCATGTATGTGTGTATGTGATTGTGCATATGTGTATGCATGTGCGTGTGCATGCATGCATCTATGTGTATGTCGATATGTGTGCACATGTATTTACTTGTTCATGTGTGTGCATGTGTGCATATGTGCTTATGTTTATGTTTTTGTGCATTGGTGTGTTTGTGTGCACATATGTGCATGTTAGTGAGTGTCTGTGTATTCATATTTTTATGAGCAAGTGTGCATACATGTGTTTTAATATGGGCATGTGTGTGCATGTGTGCATGTGTGAATATGTGTCCATGTCTGTGCGTGTATATATGTATGTGTGCATGTGTACATATGTTTTTGTGTTTATGCATGTGCATGTCTGTGCAAGTGCATGTGTGTGAATGTGTGTCTATATGTGCAAGTGTGTGCTTGTGTGTGCATGTGTTTGCATGTGTACATGGTTGTGTGTGTGTGTTCGTATGTGCATGTTCATGTTTTTGTGCATATGTGCATGTATGTGTGTGTATATGTGCATGTGTGTGTGCATGTGCATATATGCATGTGTACATGTTTTTTATGTGTGATTTTGTGTGTGCATATGTTTGTGTGCTCATGCATTTGTCTATGTGTAAAAGTGCTTGTGTGTAAGTGTGACTATGTGCTATTTGGTGTGTATGTGTGTGCATCCATGTGTTTTTATGTGCACGTGAGTATGTGTGTGTGTGCATGTGTGTATGTGTACGTCTATGTGTCTATGCATCTATGCTCTTGTACATATGTGTGAATGTGTAGTTGTGTATGTGTCTAAGAATGTGTGTATATGTTCGTGTGCCTGTGTGCACGTGTATGTGTGTGTGTAGGTGGGTGAGCTCATATGTGTGTGCTTGTGTGCGTGCATGTGTGCATGTGTGCATGTTTGCATATGTGTTCATATGTGTGTGCATATGAGAGTGCATGTGCATGTGCATACGTGTGTGCATGCATGTGTGTGTAGGTTTTTTACAAGTATGTGCCCATATTTGTGCATGTGTATGAGTGTTAATGTGCATGCATGAGTGTGTATCCTTGTGCATTCGATTGTCTATGGATGAATATGTGCATGCCTGCTCATGTGCATGTGTATGTGCATGCATGTGTGTGTGTGTGCATGTGGGTGGGTGTGCACATATAGGTGTGTGCATGTGTGCATGCATATGCATTTATGCATGTGCTTGTGCATGTGTGTGTGTATGCATATGTGTGCATGTGTGTTATAAGTATGCAAGTATGTGCATGTATATGCATGTGTATTTGTGTGTGAGTGCATTTGCATTTGTATGTGTTTGTGTGTGTGCATGCATATGCATGAGCTTGTGTGTGTGTGCACATGTATTTGTATGTAAACATATGTGTGTGTGTTTTTCTATATGTCAGTGTGCATGTGTTTGTGTAGGTGTGTGTACATATGTTTTCATAATTTTTTTGTGTGCGTGCACAGAAGCATTCATGCATGTTTGTAAGCATGCATGTGTATGTGCATGTCATTGTGCATGTGTGGGTGTGTGTGATTGTATTTGTGTATGTGTATATGTGTGTGTGTACTATATATGCATTTGAGCATGGGTGTAGGTGTAGGTGGGTGTCCTCAACATGTGCAAATATGTGTGTATCAGTGTATGTGCATGTGTGAGCATATGTGTATGCATTTTATGCATATGTATGTGCATGTTTAAGTGCATATGTGCATATGTTTATGGGCACATGGATGTGTGTATGTTTGTCTGCATATGTGCATTTTTGCATGTGAATGGGTGCATGTGCTCATGCATCTATGTTCATGTGAATTCGTATGCATGCCTATGTTTGTATATGCATGTGCATGTGTGTGCAATCTATACTTGTGCATGTTTTTGTGTGTGTGTGCATATTTTTGTTCATGTGTGTATGTGTGTGTGCATGTGCATATGCATGTGTATTTATGTGTATGTGGATGATATTATGTGTTTGGTGTATGTGTTTGGTGTGTGTGTGTGTGGGTGCATGCATGTGTGCATGTGTGGTTGCATTCATGTGCTTGTGTCCTTACATGCATGCATGTGTGTGTGTATGTGTGTATTTGTGCATTCTTATGTGTGTGCATGTGTCTGTATGTGTGTGTGCATGGGTGTGAGTTGACAATTATGTGCATGCATAGGTTTGTGTGTATGTGTGTCTGACAATGTGTTCACATGCATGTGTATGTGTGCTTTTGTGTGTTTGCCTATTTCCATGTGTACAGTTAGTGTGTGTGTGTTAATGTGTATGTTCTTATATATGTGTGTCTATGCATAGCCACGTACAATGCATGTAGTTGCATCTGTGTGTGTGTGTGCACATATGCATCTTTGGTTGTGTGTATTTATTTTTTCATGCTTGTGTTTTTGTTTGTGCTTGTGTTTGTGTGTATTTGTGCATGCATGCATGTGTGTGTATGGAACCATGAACACATGTGTGTGTGTGTGGGTGCATGTGGGTGTGCTTACGTGTGTATGAGTGTGTGGGTTTATGTCTGCATGTGTGTGTTAATGTGTGAGCTTGTGTGTGAGTGAGTCTATTTAGGTTTGAACATTTGCATATGTGAGTGTGCATGTGTGTTTGTGTATTTTTGTTTTTATGTACATGTGTGTATGTGTGTTCATGTGTTTATGTGCATGTATAGTTGTGTGAATGCTTGTTTGTGCATATGATTGTTAATGCATGTATGTGTGTGTGAGAGAGTGTGTATGCATGCATGTGCGTGTACGTGTATGTGTGTACGTGCGTGTGTGTGCATGTGTGTGGGTTTATGTATATGTGTTCTTGAGCACTCTTGTGTGGGTATGTGCATGTGTGTGCAAGTATGTGCATATGCATGGCTATATGTATGTTTGTGTATGTTTGTGCATGTGCTTGCGTTTGAGCATATGTATACATGTGCACATGCTTGTGCACCTATGAGTGCATGGGTGTGTGTGTGTGTGACTGTATGTGAATGTGCATATCTACATGTGTGTGTGTGTGTCTGCATGCTTGTGCGTGTTTGTGTTTGTGTTCCTATGAACATTTATGTGTATGTGCATTCGCAAGTGTGTGTGTGAGTGCATGCAAGTTCATATGTATGTGCATGTGTTTGTGTTCAGCATGTGTGTGTGTTTATGCATATGTGTGTGTGCATTTTTGTGTGCATGTGCGTATGTTTCTATGTGCAAGCATTTTTTGTTGTAGGTGTGTGCATATGTGTATGCATGGGCATGTGTGTGCCTATGTATGTACATGTTTGTACAATTATGTATGCATGTATGTCTTTGTATGTCTACATGTTCATATGCATGTGTGTACATGTGTGTGTGTGTACATGTGTGTGTGTGTATGTGTGAGTGCATGTCTATATATGTGCATGTGTGTTTCGATGTTTGTATATGTGGGTTTGTGTATGTGTGTGTGGGTGTGTGAGTTTGTATGTGTATGTATATGTGTTTGCATATGTGTATGGGTGCATCCATGTGTGTACATGTGCATGCATACATGTTTCTATTTGTGTAAGCATGCAAATGTGCTTATGTACTTTTATGCACTCATGTGTATACATGCACATGTGCATGTGCATATGTGTGTGTTTGAGCATGTGTGTCTATGTGTGTGTGCATGCGTGTATGTATGTGTGTGTTTTTGTGTGTGTGGATGTGTCTGTGAATATATTTGCATGCATTTAAGTTTTTGTGTGTGAATGCATTACATGACTGTGTTCATATGTGTGTGGATGTATATGTATATCTGTGCTTGTGTTTGTGCATCTGTGTGTGTCAATGCCTATGATGTGCATGTGCAATTGTTTGTGCATATGCATGCATGTGTGTGTGATGCTTATATGTGTGTGTGTCTGTGTGCATGTGTGCTTATGTGTGTTAGTGTGTGCATGTGTATGTGTATACTTGTTTGCATGTATGAGTGCGTTTGTGTGTACATGTGCATGTCTATATACGTGTGCATATATGTGTGCATGTTTGCACATATGAGTGTGTGTGTGTGTGTGCATGTTTGTATTTGTATGTTCTCTTTTGTGTGTGTGTACAATGTTTGTGCATATGTGTGTGTTCATGTGGATGTTTGTATGTGTGTGCATTCATGACTCTATGGGTTTATGTTGTGTGTGCATGTTTGTGTGCCTCCGTGTGCTTGTGTATATTTTTGTGTGCATGTGTGTACATTTGTGTGTTTGTGCATATGTGTGTGTGCATATGTGTGGGTGTTTTGTTTGTGCATGCATGCAAGCATGTATGCACTAAGTGTGGGTATGCATTGGTGTGTGTGTGTGTGTGTGCATTCATGTGCATGCATGTCCTTGTGCATGTGTATGTCTATGAGTGCATTTGTATACATATGTGTTTTTGCATTAGTGTGCCTATGTGTGCATGTGTGAGTGCCCGTGTGTGCGAAAGTTTGTGTGTGAGTTGGCATGCATGTGTGTGTGCCTATGATTATTAATTTGTGTGCATATTCCACTATGTGTGTGGATATGTGTGCATGTTCGTGCATGTGCATTTAGGCATGTACATATGTGTGTCTATGTGGCTACGTATGTGCAAGTGTGTTTTCATGTATGTGCATGTGTGGATGGATGTGTGTGTACATGTGTATGCATATGTACGATTTTGTTTGTGTGTGTGTGCATGCCTCTATGTGTGCCTGTGCATGTGTGCATGTTTTTGTGTGAGTGTGCTTTTTGTATGTATCTATGTATGCATATGTGTGTGTATGTGTTAGTGTGTGTACATGTGTGCATGTGTGTGTGTGCATGCATGTGTATGCATATATGTGCATGTTCTTTTGTGTGTGTATGTGTTTGTTTATGTGTGTGCATGAACATGAGCAAGTGCATGTGTGTGTGTGCATGTGCATGTGTTTGTGTCCATGTGCATGGTTGTACTTGTGTGTGTGTGCTTGCATTTGTATGTGTGTGGTTGTACATGTGTGTGTATATACTTTTTTGTTCTTATGTTCTTGTGTGTGTATGTGTGGGTGCTTTCTTGTGTACATGCATTTGAGCATGTCTACATATGTGCAAGCATCTTAGCAAGCATGCATGTGAATGAATGCACACAAATGGATGTTTGGGTGGTATTTGTCTACACATGTGATAGTGTATGTGCATATTCATGTGTGTGTATATGTGTGATAGTATTCATGCACATGTGTATGTGTGTGCATTTATGTGTGTGAGTCCATGCATAGGTGTGTGCATATGGGTGCATGTGTTTGGTTCTGCATGTGTTCATCTTTTTGTGTGTGTATGTGTGTCTAAGTGTGCATGTGTGTGATGGTTATGCATGTGTGCATGCATGCTTGTGGACATGTGTGCATGTGTTTGAGCGTGATCATTCAAGTGTATGCATGTGTGTGTGTGTGCATGCTTGTATATGCATGGGTGTGCAATTGGGAATGATTGTGTCTATATGTGTGTGTGAGTGTTTGCACATGCATTTGTGTGTGTGCATGCACTTAAGGATGTGTATGTGTTTGTGTGTTTTTGTTGGATTTGTGAATGAGTGTACATATGCATGTGGGTGTGTGTGTGTGCATGTATTTGTATGCATGTGTATGTTTTCTTATGCATATGAATGTGTGCATGCTTGTGTGTCTACATGCATGTGCATGTGTTTTTGTGTGAGTTTGTGTTGTGTATGTGTGTGGTGGTGTATGTGTAGGTGTGTGCATGTTTGCATGTTTGGGTGCATGTGCTAGTGTGAGTGTTTATGTATTTGTGTGCTTATGCGAGTTTGTGTTTGTGTATGTTTTCTTGTGTGTGGGTGGGTGCATGAGTGTGTGTGTGCATTCACATTTGTTGGTGTATAAGTTTGTATGGGTTTCTATGTACTTATGTGTTTCTATCTGGATTTGTACGAGTGTGTTAGTATGCTCACATATATGTGCATGTGGCTGTGTAAGCATGTTCGTGCATGTGCTTGTGCTTGTTGTGAGTGGGTGTTCATATCTATGTGTATATTTGTGTGTGTGTATTTACATGCTTGTGTGCATGTGCTTATGCATGCATGTGTGTATCTATATTTGCATGTATTTGCACATTTGTGTGTGCATGTATGTATTTGTGTGTGCATCTGTGTGTGTGTGCAAGCGAGTATTTGTGCATTCATGTGTGTATATATGTGTGTGCGCGTATCTATGTGTGTGAGTCATTTTCCTGTGTATGTGTGTGTCTACATGTGTGTGCATGTGTGTGTGTTTGAGCATATGTTTATGTGCTTATGCATAGTTTTTTATGTATGTCCATGCGTACGTGTGTGATTATGTGTGAGGGTGCATGTGTGTGTACATATGTGCATGCATGCATGTGTCTCTTTGTGTTTACATTTATATGCACGTGTGTGTGTGTGTCTACATGTGTGTATGTGGTCATGTATGACTTTCGATGTGTATAAGCGTGCATGCATACCTGTGTAAGTGTGTAAGTGTATGTGCACATATTTGTGTGCATGTGTATGTGTGTGTGCACACATTCAAGCATATGTGGGTGTGTGTGTACATGTGTGTGTGCATGTGAGGGTCCATGTGCATGTGTTTTGGTGTGCATGCATGTGTGTGTATGTGTGTGTGTGTATGCATGTGTATTTGTGCTTTTGTGTGTGCATATGTGCATGTGTGTATGCACACATGTTTCTATGTTTGTGTATGCATTCTCGTGTGCGTGTGTGTTTATGCATGCATTTTCCTACATGCACTTGTGCAGTGTAATTGTGCTTTTCTGTGTGAATATGTATGTGTGTGCAAGGGAGTATGTATGTGTTTGTGTACATGCAAGTGTGTTTATATGTGCATGTGTGTGATTATTATGTATGTGTATATTTACATGCATGTGCATACATGTGTACTCATGCATGTGCATATCAATATGCATATGTGTGTGCATCTAAATGAATGTGTATGAACCATTTTGTGAGCATGTGCAAGCTTATGCATGTTTCCTCATGTGCATATGTGTGGGTGGATATGTGTACCTTTTTGTGCATGTGTTCTTATGTGTGTACGTGTGTGCATGTGTTCATACTATACGAGTTTGCAAGCCTATGAGTACGTGCATTTGTTTATGCATGTGCACACGCATTTTTGTGTGCATGTATGTGCATTTATGTTCATGACTGTGTGGGCATGTGTGTGTGTCCAAGTGTGTGCTTGTGTGTGTCCATGCTTATGGGTGAATGCATGTGTGTGTCTGTATTATGTTTTCATTTGCATGTGTGTTTGTATGTCCATGTATTTATATGTCTATATGCACATGTGTGTACATGTGTGTTAGTGTGCATGCACTTGCAACTATGTATGTGTATGCGTGTGCATGTGTGTGTGTGTGCATGGCTGTGCTTGGGTACATGTGTGTGTAAGTGTGTGTGTGTGTCTAGCTTGTGTGTGCATGCTAGTGCTTGTGAGTGTGTGTGAGTTTCATGTGTTTACATGTGTATATGCATTTTTGTGCATCTATCCATGTGCATGTGTATGTGTGTGCTTGTGAGTTATGTGATGTGTGTGTAATGCATTTACGTGCATGCGTGTATGTATGTAAGTGTGTTTCTGTGTGCGCATGCATATATGTGTGTGTAGGTTTGTGTGTGCATGTATTTGTTCACATGTGTGTGTTTATATGTGCATATGTTTGCATTTGTGTAAATATATATGTGCATGGCTATGTGGTTGTGTGTTTGTCTGTCAGATTGTGTGTGCATTTGCATGTGTGTGCATGCTTTTGTGTGCATAGTGTGCATCCATACTCGCATGTACGTGTTTGTGTGTGCGAGCATATGTGTGTACATGTTAGTGTGTTGTGCATGCATACCTGTGTTTAAGTGTGTGTCTGTGTGAGTGGGAATGCCTGCACGCACTCTCATGCATGTGAGTAAGCATTTGTGTGTGTGTGTGTATGAGTGCTTATGTGTGTGATTGTGTGTGTGTGTATGAGTGCTTGTGTGGGTGTGCTTTTGTGCATGTGTGTGTTCCCATGAGTGTGTCTGTGTGTTTGTATTTATATTTATGTGTGTGTGTGTGTCTATATGTATATGTGCGAGTGTATGTGTGTATTATTGTGTGCATGCATGTTTGTATGTTCTCATGTGTTTATTGGCATGCATGTGCACATGGTTATCCTTGTGTGTGAGTGTGTGGGTTTGCTTGTTTGTGTATGTGCATGTGTGTACGTGTGCTATGCATGTTTTCTAGTGTATGTGTGTAGGTTTACGTGTGTGTATGAATGTGTGTTTGCATGTTTTGGTGAACCTGGCTATGTATGTATGTGTGTGTCTGTTCATGTGTGTGCCTATGGGAGTGCACATGCATGCATGTGTGTGTTAGTGTGTGTGGATGTTTATAGCTTTTTGTGTGTGTGTGTGTGAGTACATATGTGTGAGTGTGTGCATGTAGTCACATGTGTGTGTGTGGTTTGAGAATATAAGGTACAAAATAAAAAATTACAATCTGAGTTTGATCCCTTCACTGCAGTCATTCTTGCGACTGAATTTCCCTACTTCAACATTTTCTTCAATTGCACATTTTACTGGTGGCTCCTTTAAAAATGATTATTTATTTTTTTTATTCCTTTTTTCTAAAAAAGATCACAATAATGCAAAATCTTTGTTCATTCTATTTTTCTTAATAACATTAGGACATATTGATAAATCTTTTAGATTTAATATTTCAATTCTAAGTCATTTAAGTTGTTAGAATAAAATTTAATTATAGACCTACATTATAATATCAGAATCCATAGAGTTGTGGCATATAAGCTCTTACAAATGAATAATAAAATATTAATTATTTATTTTTATTATACTTCATTTTTACAATTGTGATAGTGATCCCTTATCATGATAAAAGGATATGGTTTGTAAAAGATACCTCTACCTACAATGGTGAACAAAAGCAGTTTTGTTAATGGAATTCTGACTTGGTTTATTGGCGATGGATGCAGGTGTGGGTTAGGCCAAATCATCTAAAAATCTTTTATCATTTATATTTTCTTTGTTATTATATAGTTGGTGATATTTTTTTCATTTAATAAAATTTAATTAAAAATATATATATATATATATAAGAAACATTCAAAGTTATCTTTATCACGTATGACATATTATTTAACACCATAATGATTCTATTACATTTTTATTTAGTAAAATTATTAAATAAATGATTTTATAATGCTAAATTTTTATTTAAGAAAATGTTTTCAAAATAGAAAAAGTTTAAAGGTACAATTCACCCCCCCCCCTTTTATGCATTAATTGGGAACAAATTATATAAACTAGTATTTGTGCAAGTTACATCAAAGAAATTCCCAAGAGAATATCTTATTTTTTAGTTCATATATTTAGTAAATTATTTTGTTAACTTTATGGATCTACTCATGTTTGAAGGTAAAAAAATTTATTTTATGAATAAATAAATTTAAATATTTTATTTTAAATATTAATGTTGATTTATGGTTATTGTTTAAAAAATTATTTTATTATTTTAAATGATTCCGTTGAATGATCTAGGACTTCAAGGATATGAAATGAAAAAAGAATGAATTATCTTTATTTTGCTTTGTCACAACAAATTAGAATTATGATTTCTCATCTAAAAACATGTTTTTAGGTTATATAAGAACTAGAGAATTTATATGATAAACCGGTTGTGTTTCCTACTCAAGATAATAAACAAATAAGAAATCAATTGAAAAAATAGAAGAGAAAGAGGAAGGGAGAAACTTTATGCATCTCAGAAGCAAATTCTTCATCTCAAGGTGCACAACATTTTTCTACCTTTGATAATGATAGTCACATTATTAATGATAATAAATTGATTATTTCTTTTGATGTACTTATAGTTGAGCATACAAAATTGATTAAGATGTATGCTAGACTTTGTCTAAAATATGACAAACAACAATATTGTGTTTGCTTATCAAAAAGACAATGTAATAAGCTTAGAGTTAGAAATGAACAACTTTGAAGGATTCACTTATACATGCTACTGATCTAAGTACTTTACAAAGTAATTTTAACTAATATAAGACATCTTTAGTCTTGAACAATTCATGTATTGATTCTTTAAAATATTAAAAAATTCTTTAAAAGAAGAAAATTTTATTTTAAAAGAAAAAATAGCAAATATTTGTTTGATAGGAAAATAGTTAAATGATTTGAAAGAAAAGATTGTTAGTGTTCCCACATGTACTTGTACTTCTTATATTTATCCACATCCATATGAGTATTTACATGCCCAATCCATTGCACATATGAATGAAAATAATAGTTCTATGAATGCAAGTTCTAAAGTTACTTCTTATTTGACTCAAAAATATAGATTAAAATCTTCATATTTACAAGAACGATAATAAACATTATTATATTGCACATGTGAGCAAACATGCTTCATCATATAACTATGTGGTTAAAAATAATGTTAGTTTATATACCCATAAATTTTATAATAAACCTCATGTTGCATGTAATTATTGTGATAGACATGAACATATTTCTCATGATTACCAAATTAAAAAATTTATTTATTTGAAGAAAGATAAATACGAACAAATTTCTAAGAGAATATATTTAGCAAATATCTTTGTGAAAGTACCTTAATCACACACAATCACAATTTAGCCCAAGATAATTTAGGTTCCAAACTTTAAAATTGAAGTAGTTGAATTAACATGTCTCCATATTTTAGGACCTATGGAGACAAGCCTAGCTTTGTGAGTTTGTGACTCACATACAAAATATTTATAGTTCTTAGCTTATTTAGCATTAGGTATAGGATAAAATCTTTTTAGAAACAGTATTAATCAACATTAATTATTTAGAATTTATTAGTTAATGTATACAATTATAACATAATGAATTCAAATATTATGAGTTAGTAAATACCATAGTTTCTTCATAACATGCTTTGATAAAATGAGATTGAATGATCACATGATTTGTTATTAAAACTGAACAAAAAAATTAGTAGCCCTTTACAGATAATTTATTTTGACACGAAAATCTTAAGTTTAGATGAAAAAAAACTTGGGCTTTATTATTTGACATCGATGTTTTCTAAATTTGCATGAGTTAAATTTTATAAGGTTAAAATGTAACCATCATAAGTTTTGTTGAATTTGCTAGAAAATTAGAAAGATAAATTATTTTAATTTAATAATTTTAAAAATAAATTTCTATACGATTGTTATCAAGAATAGAAAATATAAGACCAATTTTATCTCCCACTTAAAAAACATACAAGAGTATTCAAGGGAAACTAATAACCATTATATGTTTGTAGATAATATAGATCATAAATTTTCTAGATTTATATTAATTATTTTTCTCTTGAATAGAAAAAAATAGTTGAAAATTTTATTAATATGATTTGGGAATTAGAAAAATAAAAATATACTAGTTGTGTTTGGTGAGTTATTTATAAAAATAATAATAAACATTTTAATAATCACATACAGATGCACACAAACATATTCACATACACACAAATGTACAAACACTCACATATGCACCCACACACTAACACAAACACACATGCACAAATATAGTTACGTACAAAAAAGTCAAACATGCAACACATACACACATATATGATTACCAAAACATGAGCACAAACATGTGCACACTCACTCATAGTCGCACTTGCTAATGCACACACATATGCACACAGGAATACATGCACATACACAAACACACACACACATGCATAGACATAGGAAAACACAAATGCAAACACATACACACTCACAACCACGCATGCACATACACACAAATGTAGACAAATATGTACAATTACACAAATGCACATGCACACACACACAGGAATACTCATACATGTGTGCTTGCCTATATGTACACATTTGCCCACATGTAGATACACAAACATGCATATATAGACATACACTCAAGCACACCCACAACACAAGGACCCACACATTCACAAACATGAATAGACACAAACACACATGCACTTTCACACACACATAAACGAACATGAACACATGCACATGCAAATAAATGTTTATAGGTGCAAACACTCATGCACACACAAATGCATACACATACCCCCACACACTCACATGCAAACACACACATTCACACAAGCACACACATGCATATGCACACACATGCAAACCCACACATATACACAAACATGCATACACATATGTATGCACAAAAATATGCAATATACATAGATACACACATGCACACACACAAACACATAAAAGAATAAACATATAAATGGACAAGCACAAGCATAAATTCTCATATATTCACACACACACACACATGCATAGATACATATGCACATGTAGACACACACAAACAAGCACACACACATGCACATGTGTGCACAACATCAAACAAATAACTACACACAACCACAAATAGACACAAATGGACATACACACATAGGTACACACACACAAAAACACATGCACATAGATAGACACACACAAATGCATTCTACATGCAACCACACACACACACGTTTGTGTGTAGACACATGCATACACTTTCTTACACAAACAAATATGCACACATGCAAACATGTACACACACACACATAAGGAGACAAAATCATGCAAAAGAATACACAAGCACACATACAAACATGCACACACTGGTGCATGCACACAAACACACGAACGCATGTCTACATATGTCCTCATGCACACAAGTGTGCAAACATTCATATACACAGATGCACACATACACATGTACATAAAAAAATAAATCATTAATACGCAAGCATTCACATGCACATCAACACACACATAAAACCATACCCACAAACACATATGCACACATACACATGCTCAAAAAGCACACAAACCAATGCACATGCCCACACATGCATACATACAAACATATAGACACACACAATTACAAGCATGCACATAAACATATATACATGTAACATAGATACATATGCAAGCTTTCATACACTTACGATATGCGCACATGCGCAAATTCACACACACAAAGATAAGTAGACTTGTGCACATACACACATACACACATGTATAGACATGCATAAATGAACACACACTCCAACATGCATGCCAACACAATACACATACCCATGATACTCATGCACAATTATGCACATGCACGTGCTCACAAACACTCACACTCACACGCACAAGCATATGAAGACACATGCACATACAGGTGTTGGCACACCACCTGTATACAAAGGATTACATAGATGCATACATATGCACACACACATTCACTCTCATAAACACACAAAAACTCATGTACACATATGAACACACACACACACATATATGTTTATATAAACACATGCACAAACACATGCCCAAATGCACAAATAAGCAAATGCACAAATGTCCATCAACACAAATACGTATATGCATGCATGAACAGACAGACTCATACACATGCTCACATGTTCACACACATGGCCATGCACAACACATGCACACACACTTTCACACAAAAGTATAGATACTTAAACATACATATGCACAGACACACATTCACACAAACACATAAAAGTACACACAAACATGTACACACAAAAACAAAGACATAAATGCATATACACACCCACGTACACACAGGCACATGCACTTGCATAGGTACATACACACACACATACACACACTTGCATGCACACAAGCATCCACAGCCATGATCATGCATGCACAAACACATCCACATGCAACCACATGCATACACATACAAGTACACTCATGCACACACATGCACAAAGGCATACACATCCAAAAACATGCACACATGCATATGTAAAACATACACAAGCACAAACACACACATGCACACACATGCATAGCTACACACAAATGCATATATACACATGCACACATGCACACATGCATCTCCATACTTGCACAAGAATGCATATATGTAAGCACACACAAACATGCACTGATTGACACATGCAACCACACAAATATATGTACCCCCACATGCAAGAATGCCTGCACACACATTCTCCCACATGCACAAACACACGTGCCTATGAGCACACGAACAAAAGCACACATGCATGTGTAGGCGACTAACCCAAAGGCATATACATGCATGCACACATGCACAAGCATACATGCACACATGCACATAGAATCACATACAGATAATGACACCAACATGCACACGCACACACATGCCCACACACAATTACACATGCATAAACACACACATAACCATACATGCATATACACACACACAAGAACACAAACACATACACGCACGCAAACATACATACACTCATGGACACATACACACATTCACGTGCATGCACACAAGCACACACCGCCACACAAGCATACATATATGAAAACACATTCACAGACACACACATGTGCAAGCTCAAAAAAACATGCACCACTCACACACGCGAACACATGCACAATTACACGTGCAAAAGGCACACACACACACACACAAAAACACATGCACACTAACATGCACAACTTCATACACACAAGTGAATGCATATACACATGCACAAAAACACAAACAAACAATTACACACACAAACATACACCCCCAAACACATGCACACCTACATGTACACACATGCATACATTGGCACACGAACATGTGCAAGCACACACACATGGAATCACCCTCACACACATTCACACATGCACAAATACACATATAAGCATCTAAACACGCATGGGCAAGGACACAGACATGCTTGCACCCACACGCACACACATACCTATGCCTATATCCATGTGCACATACATGCACATGAGCACACACACACACATACAAACATGAACACACACTTAGATGCATGTACCCACACACACATATGTATATGCATGCACACATACACACACACACACATGGATGCACACGTGCATACACACACACTCACACTTGCACACACTTACACACTCCCCTCACACAGACATACGAACACACACACACACAGAAATACACATGCACTGACAAGTAGACACATAGACACAAGCACATGCATAGCCATGCACAAACCCACACACATGTAACCATATACATATGCACCCACAAACTCACATCTGCATGCACACACACATGCTCACAAATAGAAATGATCACATGCACACACATACAAGCACACACTAATACACACAAATAAGAAAACATACACAAATGTATACACACATAAACACACACACACACACACTCACATGCATGTAATTATGCAGACACACATAAGCGCATAGACATGCACTCAAGCACATGCACACACATATACACATAAAGATAGACCCGCACACATGCACACATATGCACATGAATGCATAACACATACTTAAATGCATAATCCCAAATAGCATGTGCAAACACACATGCACACACGTACGTACAAACACATGCACACACACTTAAGCACATATTCACAAATGCACAAACACACCACACTTGCATAAATACACACACATGCATACAAGTATGCACACACCAACTCACAAGCACACACATAAACATGCTCACACACATACATGCAAACATGCACATACATACACCTAAACACATGCACAATGTTCACACACATGCACACACAAGCTCAAATGCACACATACAAACAAAAACATACATGCATAAGAACATGCACACATAAATGCATACACATATGCATGTACATGAACACACATGCACTCAAACCCTCACACTCATGCCCATGCACTCACACACACACACATGAGCACACACACAATACAAACACTCATACACATACATACACACATGTACATAAGCACATGCATAGACACCCACACAAAATTATGCATGTACACACTCATGCATGCATAGGCATAGGCAGACACTCATGCATTCATACACAAATGAACACATAGTTGTATGCGCACACTCATGTACACATCCATGCACATGCATACACACACACACATGTGCATATGCATATATACAAGCACACACGAGTAAACACCTACACGATTACACATGCACACACCCATATGCACTACCACAATTGTACATACGCACACACATGTCTGCATGCATGCATGCACACATATACACATAATCATGCATGCATACACATATGTACACATACACCTATGCACCCATGCATACACATGCATAAGCGCATGCACACCAATGCGTATGCATGCTTGTAAACACATATGCACGTACATGCATACTCACACGTACACACTCACATACACACATACAAACAAAGGCACACACATGTGAACACATGCATGCACACACATATGGATGAGCACAGACACACAAATACCCACTCATGCTTGTAAGCAAGAACACACACACCCACAAGCATGCATGCAAACATGCTCCCACACATATATACAAGTTAACGCACAGAGACACACACCCATGTTCACATGCACACAAAAGCACTCACACACTTACATAACAACACAAACATATGCATCTAAGCACATACACACTCACAAATACTCATTCCTATGCACACACACACATACACACATGTGCCCACACAAATAAAATCATATATGCATGAAAGCACACATACACACATGCACATATGCATATATATACACACACACACACAATACCACACACTCACACACACTCACATGCATATGCACACATGCACATGCACACACACATGCATGTATATACACATACACATACACAAACATGCATAGAAACACATGTATACACACTCACACACAAACACGTATGTTCTCATACTTACACATGCACACATGTGTAAACAAACTTTGAATCCACGAACACACACTCACATACACATGCACGCACTCACTGACACATGCAAAAGCACTATACATGAATGGACACAAGCACGACCACACAATGCACATGCACACACACAGACACACGTACACATGCACAACCGCACACACATATGCACCTACATACATGAACACACACACATGCGAACACACACACTGGCACATGCTCATAAACATGAATAACTGCACAAACACACCAATGCACCTTCATACATGAACACACACACATGCGAACACACACACTTGCACATGCTCACAAACATGAATAAGTGCACAAACACACACATGCATGCAAGCACACACATTCACAAACATACATGTGAATGCATACAAACAAACATATAAACATGCATGAGCACAAACACACATGCATATAAACAAGCATGTACACCTACAAACACATAGGCATACATGCACACAAACATATGCACTCACCCACATACACAACAATAAACACACACACATATGGATATGCACACACACCCACACACACACTGATGAATATACACATGCACACACACAAGAACATGTGCACATGCACACACATGCACACATAAATGCTCACAAACACACATGAACACATAGTCACACATACACACCAAAAAATACAAGCACACACCACAAACACACATGCACATACACGCAAATGCACATGTAATTACATGCATACATACACACTTTTGCAGTCAAACATGCACAAACATGCATGCACACACACTCGCACACACGTATGCACACAAATGTGCACACATAGAGATGTAAATACACACATACACAAACAAACATAGGCAAACATAAGCACACAAACGAACACACTCTCGTGTACTCATATGCAAGATCTCACATGCAAACTTTGCACACACACACATACATTCTCACACATGCATATGCACATGTATACATACATTCACATGCATAAGAGCACACACCTGCATACACATGTACAAGCATACAGCACAAATGTGAACACACTCACCCACAAAGAAGCATAAATGTACACACATACACTCACAACACACACACACTCGACAGATGCACACACACATGCAAACACACATAAGCACACTTACACACACATGCATACACACACATAAACATATTCACTCATACATGTATTCATAAACACTCGCAAACAAAGATAGCCAACTACCCACACACATATGCACATGCACACTCGCTCACACACACATGCATGCACACACACAAACACACACACACATATAGAAATACACACCCACACATAGACACAAACACACACATCTGCACATGCAAAGCCATATATGCACACACACATATATGTGTAGGCACAACAAGAAAAATACACACACATACAAAGACACATGCACAGACACATGATCACATGCTCACACACACACACACAAACAACATGCATTTACACTCAACCACACACATGCACAAACAAATGTGAACACATGCCCACATATACATGCACACACACACACATGCACACACACATATGCCTACATGAACACACAAATGCTCACTCTCATACACACCCAACAACACACTCATGAAAACATATACACACACACACATATAAACATGTACACACACACATACACATGCACACATGCATGTACTAATGTACACACACACACAAGCACATGAACCCACAAGCACAAGCACATGAACACACAAGCACACACACACATATTCTCACATGTACATGCAAACACACACAATTACATACATGCTCATAAACATGCACACACACTTGTACAGACATATGGACCCAAACACATGCATGCACACACGCAGACACACACACCTGAATGCACACACATACAAAATCATGCACACAAATGCACGTACACACACAGCCATTAAGATTCGCACAAACAAATGCATGCACCAACACACAATCACAAATGCACAAACACACAAGTGCACACACACATGAATACACATGTGTACACAGATATACATGCACACATAAGTGCATGCATACAAGAACACACATGAACATACACACATAGGCACACACACACACACGTCCACATACACACATGCACAAACACAAGCATGTTCATAAACACCCACAACCACACATGTGGCTATATACATGTACACATACACATATACCCACACATACAAGCATGCACACACACATGCACACACACATGCAATCATACACACATATGTACACATGCACACATGCACACATGCACACTCGTACACGTACATACACGCACATACAAATACATTCATATATTCACTCATGCACATCCACACACATTTGCACACATGCATAAATAGGTGTGTGCACATACACACACACACACACCACATTCACGCTTGCACATACACACACATGTATGCATGCATAAACACATACACACACATACATACACACAAATTTACATGCACACACACATGAAGATATGCATGTTAGTATACATGCATACACCGATGCTCACAAGTACACATACACAAACATGCATATACACATACCCAAACACACCCATCTAGACACACCCAGACTTATGCACACACACACATACATATACATGCATATAAATGCTCAAATATAAGCATGATGACATGCCTACATGCACATAGGCACACACATGCCCACACACACACACAAACATGCACGTACAGACAACACTTATACACACACACACGTGCACCCACAAAAAAAAATGCACACACACACACATGTCAACACTATCTCGCAAACAAATAAGCAAGCATGCTCATATGCACTGACACAAATATGCACACACACACACACACATAGACAAAGACATGCACACCAACAAATACACCTATACATACACATGCATTCAAATAGGTAAGCACACAAACACACTCACATACATGAACATGCATAGTTATGCTTGCACCCACATTGATGCACACAAGAACAAATGGGCACACACATGCACACCCACATGCACATACATAAATAAGCTCACACAAGTACAAGTATAAGCACACTTAAACACATAAACATATTTGGACACAATTTGCATACATGACCAGACAAACCGATGCACATCAACATTCACATACATGCATAGCCACACTCATACATGTACGACCATGCAAACACATGCATAAACTCACATGCCTGGAAGCATGCTCACACACACATAAGCACAAATACAAAAACAACATATACACTTGTGCACACATGTACAATCATGCACACACATAGACACAGACATACACATGTATACCTATGTGCAAATGCACAAGCACACACTCATAAGCACAACACACATGTGCTTGCACACACACACACACATACTTACGCACACAAACATTAATACAGATATGCACACACATGCACAAGGTCTCATACACACTTACCCACACATTCAATAACACACAAACTCACACACATATAAACAGATGCACACACACACACATGCACAAGTATGCACACACATAGTTTAAGAAACACTCCAAAAGATGTTGTTCATGATAAGAAGAATATTTATGAAGAAACAAGAATAGATACTAAAATTTATATACATAAAACTTATGAGGAATAAGAATAAATAAAAAGAGAAGTAGATTTCTTTGAAATAACACGACTATTCAAATTTCAATATTTGTAGGAAAACAATCAATCATGCGAACACATGCATAATTGCACAGACACTCACATACACATTGCATACACTTATGACCACAACCACATGAACTCATGTTCCCACTCATGCACACATGAAAAAAAAAAGCACAAACATACACTTGAACCCATAGATATACTCACACACACATGTGTATATAAACACATACACCCACACACACATGCACACATGCACACACACACACATATATAGGAAAAAAGGCACACCCATATACATACATTTGTGCACACATGCAAGTACACACACATGAACACATGTTCCCACACATGCATAAAACCACACATGAACCCACACACACACTCATACAAGAATGTGTGCATGAAGACACACATGTGCACACATGCATACACACACACAAATGTATGCACACATGCAAGTACACACATAGACAACCACACATCTGTGCACACACATGCACACATGAACACATACACACATGCATGTATATGTACACACATACACACTGACAAATAAACACACATGCACACACACATTCACAGATGTATGCATTATGCACACACATAAACATGCACAAGACACACATCCACATGCACACACACTCACACAAGAATACATGCACATACACTCATGTATTCACTTGCACACAAACTTACATAAGCACACACACACACACACACTTATAGACATATACACAAATACATGCACACACATCCACATGCACACAATATGAACACACGTATGAAATCACACACACAAGCATACACACACATGTTTGCATTAGGATGCGTAGACGTGTACTCACATGCACACATAGGAACATACACAAATTCACACACATGCAAACCCAAAAACACACATGCAAACCCAAAAACACACATGCAAACACATGCACACATGCAAGTACATATGCATAAGCACATAAACATAGACACACATGCACAATCACACACCTGCATATGCACACACACACAGATGAACAAACACCCTCATTCGCCTAAGGTTAACTTCAATTAATTCAAACTCCTAAGGTTCCTTTATTTATATTAAATTATTTTTTTATTAAAATAAAATTTTCTTAATTGCTAAAAGTTTCTTCATAATAGTCATTAGCCTTTTAGCATTCAAAACAATTGCTAATAGCTTTCTTGAATGCTTATTATGAATGAGAATATTGACCATCAACTGATTTGGGCGAACGAAATAAATACTGCTTAATCAGAATGCTAAATAAAGGGTTTATATCTAAACATTATTCCTAAGAGTACTATTCACATAGGCAAAGATAAGCTCAGTCATTTGATCAAGTTTTATATATTGAAAATTAGCTAAAATATACTTTTCACAAATAAAAAGATGATCTCAACCATGTGATCAAACTTGTTAAAAGGATTGTTAAATGAAATCTATTATTCACAAAAGCAGGCATGATCTAGACTATTCGGTCACAAAAACATGTGATCATATGGAATAGTGTCGGTCAAGCTTTAGATATAATAGGTCCTAAAATCTTTCACCCACATGCTTTATAAGAGATGTATATTACATTTTTTAAGCATTCTTCTTCTTTTATAATTTGAGCCAGTACATGGAGTTGGCTCCCCCTTGTGTTCTCAAGAATTCATACCCTAGGATACTTGCATACTTTATAAGACTACTTATTACATATGATAATAGTTTTGAGCTGACCCACTTTGTTACTTAATATTTTACATATCTATCATGACTTGTTATGCTTCTAAGTTGCATTGGATTTGACTGTGACTTGGGCTTAACCTAACTCAGTTCATACGATCTCCTTAACTGTGACTCCTTAGGCCCATTGCCCAGTACTTTGGTGCACTTGGCTTTAGCTTATGGGCTTGGCCATGTGTTGGTTTCTTTAACCAAACTTTTTGCTTTCAAAAAATATCTTTTATTTATGAATTAAAATTTTTTTATGACTTTTAAAAGAATTTTTTAGCTATTAAAATAACAAAATATTTTTACATCTACTAAAATGATAATACATAAGAAATCAATAATATTACATGTGAATGAATGATGTTATGAAAACTAATTATGTCATGTATAATCAAGTGATAGGATAAACAATCTAATCTATAGATGTTTTGGAGCTCGTAATGGTCAACTACTCCACCAAGAGTTTAATTAATAACTCCCTGATATGTAACTTATGTCATAGCTAAATCATAACAACCAACACAACTTAATAATGCTTCACTTAAGCTTATGTGTGTGTATTTGTGGGTGTGTTGCATGTGTCTATCCATTCATGTGTGTCTATGTGTGCATGTATATGTTCATGTGTGTGTATGTACAAATGAGAACATGTGTGTGTGCACATACATGCACATTTATTTGTGTATGTGCATTGGACATTTGTATATTTATGTGTGTGCTTAAACCTTTGTGTGTGTATGGGTTCCTATGCATGTGTATATGTGTGTGTGTTTTTGTATATTTATGCATGTGTACAAGCATGTGCATGTGTGGGTGTGTTTATGTATGTGTGTGCATGTGCATGCAGAATGTGTGTGGGTACATGTATATGTGCCTCTGTATATGTGTGTATATAAGTATGGATGTGACTTTATTGGCATGTTCTTGTGGGCATCCATGTGTGTGTGGCTATGCATGTGTGTGTGGGAGTATGCATTTGTGTGTGTGTATATGCATTAATGCATGCGTGTGTGCATATGTGTACATGTCGAAGTACTTATGTGTGTGATTATGCATGTGTCCATGTGCTTTTGTATGCGTGCATGTGTGTGTTCTTGTATATATGTGCTTGCATACACATGCATGTAATTGTTTACACATATACACATGTGCGTGTGGGTGCATAGGTGTCTTTCTATGTGTGTTGATGTGTGAGGGTGCTTGCGTGTGTGCTTGTGCATATTTTGTGCATGAGTGCATGTGTGTGTGTGCATATGAGCTCATGTTTGTATGCATTCGTGTGTGTGTCCAAGTGTGTATATGCATGCCAGCTCATGTGTGTGTGTTTATGTGTGTTTAATGAGCAGGCACTTGTGTGTAACTACACATGTGTGTCTACATGTTTATGTATGTGTGTGCATGTATTACATGATTATGTACCAATCTGTGGTTGTGTGTGTGTGCAAGTGTTTGTATACATCTATGTATGCACTCGTGTGTGTGTGCGTGTGTACATGTGTCTGTGCATGTGTATACTGTTGCATGCATGACTATATGTTTGTTTGCTTTCATGTGTGTGTGTGTACATGAGTGCACATGTATTTGCATCTGCATACATATGTAGTTGTGTGTGTGTTTCAACATATATATATGTGCACTCATCTGTGTGCATGTGAGTGTGTATGTGTGTGTGTGCACATTTGCATGTTTACATATGTTAGTATGTGGGTGTGTATGAGTTTGCACCTGCATGTTTGTGTGTGTGTATTGTTAGTATGCATGTGTATGTGTGCAGTTGTAGTTGCATACTAGCATACATATACATTTGTGCCCATGTGTGTGTTTGTGTGTGCAAGCACTTGTGTATGTGTGTGTGAATGTATGCATGTGTCTATGCTTTTATATGTGTGAACATGTTTGTATGTATGCATGTGTTTGTGTGTGCCTATATGTGTATATGTGTTTGTGTTCTTGTAAGTGTTTGTGTGCATTTGGGTTCATCTACAATTTTGTTCATGTGTGTGTTTGTGTGTGCATAAGTGCATGTGTGTGAGAGTGCATACATGAGTTTATAGTTATATGTGTGTGCATATGTTTCTCTTTATGTATATGTGCATGTGTGTGCATTTTGTTCATAAGATTATTTGTTTTTGTTTGTGTGTCTAGACATGCGTGTGTGTGTGTGTATGTGCATATGCATGTGCATGTGTGTGTGTGTTCATGTGCATGAGTGTGTGTGTGTATAATTGCATGTAGTGTGTTTCTATGTCTTGGCATGTGTAATCGTAGGTGTGCCAATGTGTGTATGTGTGTGTCTATACATGTGTGTGTGTATGTGTATGTGTATGTTTATATATATGGGTGCATTTGTGTGTTTGTGTGTGTGGTTGTGAGCATATGTTCATGAGTGTGTCTGAGTGCATGGGCATGTGTGTGTGTGTATGCATGCATGTCTGTGTATGTGTATGTGTGTACATATGAGTGTGTGTGCATGTGCCTACATGTATTTTTGTGGGTATGTGTGCTTGTGTAAGCATATGTATACGTGTGTAATTGTGTGCAAACATGTGTGCCTGTGCCTATGCATGTGCATATATGCGTTCATGTGTGACTGCATGCATGTGTGTGTGTATAGGTGTGTGTGTGCACCAATGTATGTGAGGTTTGCATGTGTCCACACATGTTTACATTTATTTGTGTCTACATTTTTGTGTGTGCATCCCATGTGTGTGTATGTGTGTGTGTGTATATATGCATGTGTGTACTTATGTATGTGCCAATGTGTGCTTGCTTGTACGAGTGTATGTGATTGTGCATGTGTGTACACAAGCATGTGTATGTGCATGAATGAGTGTGCTTATTCGAGTGTTTATGTGTACAAGTGCATGTATGTATGTGTGTGTACACAAGTTTGTGCACATGTGTGTGTGTCTCTGTGTGTGCATATGTATGTAATTGGAAGCGCATTTGTCTGCACGCATGGATTTGTGTGTTTTTGAGTTCATTTGTATAAGTTCTTATGTTCTGCATATTTCTTTGTGTTTGTACACATTGTGCAAGTGTTCTTGTGTACGCATGTATATATGGGTGCATCTATGCGTGTTGTTGTTGTGCATATGTCTATGGGTGTTTATGTGTTTGTGTGTGTGTGGATGTATGTGTGTCTGCATGTGCATGTGTGTGTGTGCTTCTGTGCGCAAGTGAGTGGGAGCATACTTGCAAACACATGCATGTGTTTTTGCGTATTAGTGTGCATGTGTTGTGTGTATGTAGGTGTGTGGATGTGGTTGTGTCATTGTATGCCTCATGAGTGTGCATGTGTTTTGTGTGTGCTTATATGCATGTTTGTGTGTTTATGCATATGTATGTGCATGTGTTCTTGTGTGTGTGTGTCTGTACGTGTGCATTGTTCTTCACATGCATGTGTGTACCTCAATGTGTGTGCATCTGTGTACATGTTCATGTGTGCTTTTTGTGTGTTTGTGCATGTGTGTGTGAGTGTGCATGTGTTTGTTTGTGTGTGTATATGTCCATGTATGTGTAAGATTATTTGTGTATGTGTTTGTGTGTCTTTTTTTGCAAGTGCACAAGAGCATATATGTATGTGGGTGGGTGCATATGTACATGTTCATGTTCTTTGTGTGGGGGTGTTTGTGTGTGAGAGTTTATCTTTGTGTGCATGAATAGTCGCATGTGTTTATGCTTGTGTTTACACATGGTCACAATTGTTTGTGTGAGCTTGTGCATGTGGGTGAATGTGTATAGGTGTCTACATTTTGCACAAACATTTTCTTTTGTGCATGAGTCAATGCGTATGTGTTCATGTGTGTTTGTGTGTGTAGAAATCTGTTTACATGTGTTTGTGCCTACGTTTTCCTTTGTTCGTGTGTGTGCATATCTTTGTACACCTGAGTGCATATGCACATGGACATGTGTGTTTCTATAATGGTGCATGCTTGCACGTGTGTGCATGTGTGTTTGTATATGCGTACATGTGTGCATATGCATATGTATGTGTGTGAGCATATGCAAGTTTTTTTGTAGTGTGTCTATGTGTGTGTATTTGTATGTTTGTATGTCTATGTATATGTGTTTGTGTGTATTTGTATGTCTATTTGTCTGCATTCACACATGTGAATGTGTGTGTGAGTTTATGCATGTGTATGTGTGGTGTTTGTGCATGCATGTGCATGCACATGTGTGTGTGTGTATTCGAGAGTGTGTTGTGTGTGCATTTGTATATACATGCACACACATAAGCAGATGCACTCATACGTGCACACTCTCACATACACATGCAAACACACACACAAATGCACACACATGTATACACATACATATATGGGAATGCATGTACACATGTACATACATACACACACTCGCACAAACACACACATGCACGAAGAAATATACAGACACACGTACACATTCATGCATATGCATGCACATGCACACACACATACACATGCACATATATGGATGTGTGTTTGCAAATTTGTGTGCATGTGTGTGTGGGTGCATGTGTGCATCTTTGTGCATGAGTGTGCATGTGTAAGTGCATGTGCATGGGGTGCATGTGTGGTCACGTGTGTGTGTGCACATGCATATTTTTTTGCCTTTAGGTTTTTGTGTGTAAGTCTATTTGCATGTATGTGCATGTGTATGTGTGTGTGCATGTGCATGCATATGCATGAATGTGTACGTGTGTCTGTATATTTCTTTGTGCATGTGTGTGTTTTTGCGAGTGTGTGTATGTATGTACATGTGTGCATGCATTCCCATATGTGTATGTGTATACATGTGTGTGCATTTGTGTGTGTGTTTGCATGTGTATGTGAGAGTGTGCACGTATGAGTGCATCTACTTATGTGTGTGCATGTATATGGATGCACGTGTGTTTATCTATGTGTGTGCATGCATCTTTATGTGTATTTGTGTATATGTACATATTATTGTGTATACATATGCTTATGCGTGTGCATGTATATTTTCTTAAGCATATTTAAGTGAGTATGTACATTTGCATGTGGATGTGTGTGCGTGGGTAGGCATGCGTGTGTGTGTGCATGTGTGTGCTTGTGTATGTGCATGCTTGAGTGTGCTCGTGTGAGTGTGTGTGTACTTGTGAATATGAGTAAGTGTGTGTGTGTGTGCAAGGTTGTGCACATTTGTGCATGCCTTTATGTGTGGCATGTGATGTGTGCGTGTGAGTGCAAATGCATTTGTGTACGTGCATACATTTGTGTAAGTTATTATGTGTATAAATGCATGTTTGTGTCTATGTTCATTTGTGCATAACTATGTATGGATGCGTATGTATGCATGTTTATAGGTATTATTGTGTGTGTATATGTGTTTGTGTGATTATGTATGTAGATGGGTACTTGTGTTCTTGCATGTATGCAATCATGTGTGTGAGTGTGTGCATGTAGGAATGTGCATGTGTGCATGTGTATATGTGTGTGTGCATTTACATGTAAACAAGTGGGAGAATTCATGCATGCATAAGCACATGTATGAGTATATGCATGTGTATGTGTTGTGCATTCATGTGCATATGTGAGTATGGGTGTGTCACTGTGTGTCTCAAGTTTGTGCATGTGTACATGTGTGCTTGTGTGTGTTCTTATGCATGTGCATGTGTGTTCTTGTGTGTGTGTTAGTGCATGAGCATTTTTGTCTATATGTGTGTACCTTTGTGTGTGTACAGGTGTGCATGTGTGTTTGTTTGTGTGTTTTTGTGTGCGTGTGCACGTATGTGTGTGTCTATTATAAACATGTGTTTGTGTCTAGTGTATGTCTTTATGTATGTGTCTGCATACAAGTGTGTGTTTGTTTGTGCATGTGCACATGTGCATATGTGTCTATGCATAGGTGTGCATGAAGGTGTATTTGTTCATATGTGTAGATATATATGGGAGTTTGTGTGTGAGCATGTGCATGTACATCAATTATTGTAATTGCATTTGTGTATGTATGTGGGCACAAGTGTGTCTATAGGAGCATGTGTGTGTTATTTTTGTGTGCTTGTGCATGTGGATGATTATGCATGAGTGTTTGCATGTGTGTGCAAAAGTAGACTTGCATAAGTGTGCATGCATGTGTACAAGTGTGTTCATGTGTATGTGCGTGTTTGGGCGAGTATTTATATGTGTGTGAGTGCTTGTGTTTACATGTGTGCGTGAGCGTATATGTGTGCATGTGTGTTTGTGTATGTTTGCTAATGCACACATGCATGTCTATGCTTATTTGTGTGCATATGTGTGTGTATGTTTGCTTGTGTATATGTGTATGCATATGCATGAGTTTATGCTTTTGTGTCCATGTGTGTGTGCATTTGTGTGTATATCTTTGTGCATGTCTTTATGTGCTTGTGTGTGCATGTGAGTTTGTTCATGCATAAGTGTGCATGTGTGTGTGCATGTGTATACATGTGTGTATGGGTATTTCCACATGTATGGTTGTGTGCGTGTTTGTTAATGGGTGCATGTGTGTTCCTACATGCGTGTGTGTGTGTGTGTTTGTGTGCAAATATGTGTGTATGAATGTGTGTGAGAGTTTTTATGTGTAAACATGTATGTTCATGGGTGAGTGTGCTTATATGCATCTATGTTTGTGTATGTCCATGTGCATGTGTGCATGCATTTGTGTGTGTATGTGAGTTTGTGTGCATGTGTCTCTATTTGTGTTTGTGCATGTGTGTGCACATTTTGTGTATGTACAAGTGTGTGCATATATGTGTGTGCTTTTGCATGTGTGTTTGTGCATGTGTGCGAGAGTGCGTATGTGTGGGTGTGTGTATCTATGGATATTATTATGCATGCGTGTGCTTGTGTTTTTGAGTTTCTATTTTCTTAAGCATATGTGAGTGTGTGAGTGTTTATGTGTGTGTGTGTGCATGGGTACATGCAAGTATGTGTACATGTGTGTGTAAGTCTAAATCTATGTTAGTATGGTCATGCACATGTGTGTGCATGTGCATGTGTGTGTGCATATGCATGCATCTTTGTGTGTTTATGCCTACGAGCATTTGTGTGTGTTCTTATGAATGCTCAAATGCTTGTTTGTGTGTGTATTTGTGTGTTTTTGCATTTATTTGTGTGTGCTTGTGCATGTGTGAGTGCATGTGTTCATGGTTTTGCGTGTGCATACAACTTTATTTATAGGTTTGTGTCTGATAATGTTTGTGTATGTTCATGTGGCATATGTTTTTATGTCCATGCATGTGCATGTGTATGAAGGAGTGTATTCATGTGTTTGTGCTCTTGTGTGCATGTGTGTGCTTGTGTGTGTGTGCATGTGTAAGTGTTTGTCCCTGTCTTTGCGTTCATGCTTGTGTGTATGTGCATGTGCATATATGTGTGTATGTGTGTATGTGTGCATGTCCATGTGTGTGTGTGTGCTACTATGCATGTGAGTTTTTTAGTGTCTCTAAATGTGTGCACATGTGTATGATTGTGTGCATGTGTGTATGAGTGTGTATGTGCTCATGTCTGCGTATGCGTTTGTGCATGTGTGTGCTTGGGTGTGTACAGGTGTGTGTGTGTGTGCATTTGTGAGTACATACATGTGTATTTATGCATGTCTTTATGTGTGTGCATCAATGTTTTTAGGTGCATTTATGCGTACATTTGTGAGCACTTCATACTTATCAATGCATATGTGTGTGTGTGCACTAGTATGTTCAAGTGCATTTGTGTGTGTGTCCATGTCTATGTTCATTTGAGCCTATGCATGCATCTACATGTGCATGCACATATGTCTATTGGCTTTGTGTGAGTGTGCATGTTTGTGTATGTGTAAGTGTGCGCATGTGTCCATGTGTGTGTGTGTGTGCATCTGTGCATCATGTGTATGTCTGTATGTTTGTGCATGCATCTATGCATTGTGCATGTGTATGTCTATGTGTGTGTACCTAACTGTAGGTGTGTGTGCATGCATTTATGTGTGCATGTGTGTGAGCATGTATGTATGAATATATGTGTGCATGTGTGTGTAGGTGTATGTTTGTCTCTCTTTGTGTGTGTGTCCATGCTTTTGCATGTCTGATTGTGCAAGTGTAAGTGTTTGTTTGTGAATGGATGCATACATATTTATAGGTGCATGCATGCGTGTGTGTTTGTCTATACGTGTATGTGCATGTTTGCAGGTTCATGGATTTTTGTTTATGTATGTGTGTGTGTGCATGCATATGCATGTGCATGTGTGTGCTAATGTGTATGTGTGTGCACATGTGTTTATAGGTGTTTGTGTGAATCCTTGAGTAGTTTAGCGGTTATGTGTGTGCGTGTATGTGTGTATGTATGCATGCATGCATGCATGCATGTGTGTGCATGTGGTTGTGTGTCCTTTCCTGGCATGTGTGAGTGGATGGACGTGTGTGTATTGGCATGTGTGTGTGCATATTCCAATGCCTGTGTGCATGTGCCTATATGGGTATGCTTGTGTGCATATGTGTGTATACATCTATGCATGTTCTTGTGTTTGTGTGTGCGAGTTCGTGTGGGTGCCTACTCTTGTGTGTGTGGGTGAGCGCATGTGTGTGCATGGGTGTATGTGTGGTTGTGCACATGCACGTGTGTATTTATGTGTGTGTGTGTGCCTGTGTCTACATGCATGTGCTTATGTGCATGAGTGTTTATGTTTGTATGTGTGCATGTGTATCTTGGGTTATGTGAATGTGCATTTGCATGCATGCATGTGTGTTCATGTGCGTGTGTTGGTGCATGTGGTTGTGCGTGTGTACGTGCATGCGCATATGTGATGATGTGTGTGAACAAGTGTATGTTCACAAGTGCACATTTGTGGATGCATGCACTCATTTGTGTGTAATTGTTTCTATGTACATATGTGTTTGCATGCATGCATGTGTGTGTTCAAGTGTGTGTCTATTTTTGTATGTGTGTGCATTATGTATGTGCATGTGTCCACACACATGTGTGTGTTGCTATAAGTAAACATCCATGTGCTTGTTTGTGTGCACATATCTCGGCTTGCACATGTTTATGCATGTGCTTATATACGTATGTGTTCATTATTTGTGTGTGTATAGGTGTTTACGTGTGTGCATGTGTGCCCATGTGTGCTTGTGTGTGCACGCATCTTTATGTGTGTGTGTGTGTGCATGTGACTGTGTTTCCATCTATGTGTATGTGCCATTGCATGTGTTCACATGTGTGTGTATTTATACTTTTGCATATATTCTTGTGTTTATATTCATGAGCATTTGTGTAGGTGTGCATGTGTGCACAAGTGAATGGGTGTATGTGTGTGTGTGTATGGGAGTATGCTTATATGCATTTGTTTGCATGTGTGCATGCATGTGAATGTTTGCATGTTTGTGTGTGCATATGTGTGTGTTGTGATTGTGTGTTTGCATTAATGTAATGCAAGTGCACGTGCATGTGTGTGCATCCATGTATGCACGTCTGTGTCATTGCTACTGCATGTGTCTATGTGTGTGTGTGTGCATGTGGGCATGTATGTGCACGTGCATGCATGCAAGTATATGTATTAGTGTATGTGTGTTTACATAAATGTATGTCTACAAGTGTGCATGTGTGTGGCTTTCTATGTGTGGGTGTATGTGTTTGTGTACATGTGTGCAAGTGTGTTCTTTTGTGTGTGTGTGTGGCTATATTTGTATGTGCTTGTTGTGCATGTGTGCAAGTAAGCATGTGTGTGTGTGTTTGAGTGCATGTGTGCTTGTGTCTAAATTGTGAATGTGTGTCTATGTTTTTTCACATTTTCACACATGTGTGTTTTCTTGTGTGTGTGCATGGGTACATGTGTGTGTGTGTGCATCTGTCCATGTTTGCATATGTATAGTTATGGGTTTGATAGTATACATGTATGTGCACATGTATAACAAGCATATGTATTTGTTTGTGTGTGTGTCACATGTATATATATGCATACATGTATAAGTATGTGCGTGCATCAGTGTGCTTGTGTGCACATGTGCTTGTGCCTATGTGCATGTGTTCGTGTGAGATCATGTGTGTGTGTGAGTATGTTTATATGTGGTTATGTGGTGTATGTAGGAGTGTGTTAGACTTTTGCATGTGCATGTTTGTGCATGTTTGTCTATTTATGTGTGGTCTTATGTTTATGTAATTGTTTGTGCATGTGTGTGTGTGTGCTTGTGTTTGTATTCATGTTTGTGTGTGTGTGTGCATGTCTATGCACATTTGTGCTTATATGTGGTTGTGTATGTGCATGTGTGTTTGTATGTGTGTGTGTGTTTACTTGCATGCATAGGTGTGTGCATGTCTTCATATGCATGTGATTGTGCATACAAGTGTGTTTGTGTATGGGTATTTGTGTGTGTATTTATTTGTTCTTGTATGTGTTTATGTCTGTGTACATATGTTTGTGTATATTCCTATGAGCATCTACATGTGCATGCAGACATGCATCTGTGCATGCGTGTGTGTGCATGCATGTGCATCTATGTGTGCACACATGTGTGTGTGTGTGAATGCATGCATATGCATATTTGTGAGCATGTGTGTGGGTGTGGATATTGTGTGTGTGCGAGTTCATGCATGTGTGCATGCATAATTGTGTTTATATGTGTGTGCTTTCGTACATGTTTTTGTTTGTTTACCAGTGTATGTTTGTGTGTGTTGGTGCATGTGTGCTCATGTGTACGCATGTATGAGTGTGTGTGTGTTCGCATGTCTGTGCCTATCTTTGTGTTCATGAGTGTGTGTATGTGTGTCCATTTGCTAAGGGTGTGATTATGTATTTGTGTTCATTTACATATGCATGTGTGCATCTATGTGTGCATGTTTGTGTATGTTTATGTGGGTGTGCATGTGAGGTATTTTGTAATTGTTTATGTGTGCATGGATGTGTTTATGTACATGACTTTATTTACATGTGAGTTCATGTGTGTGTGTGTGTGCTGGCATGCTTATGTGACTACATGTTTGTGTACTTACACTATAGTGTATGTGTGTGTGTGTATGCATGTTTTTATGTACATATGGATATGTGTGTGTGTGTGTGTTTTCAAGCTCAAATGTGTAAATGTTTGTGTTTGTACATATGTGAGAGCATGTGAATGTGTGTACATCAAAGTGTGTCTATTTGTGCATGTGTGTATGTGTGTGTGTGTGTGCATGCATGTATGGTAGTGTGTGTGATCATTCTTGTGTACATGTTTGTGAGTGTGCTTGTATGTGGGAGTGTGTGGTTGTGTGTGTCCATTGATTTGTGTGTGTGTGTGCATAGGTAGATGCATTCATGTGTGCATGTGTATGTTTGAATGTGTGTGTGCATAGGTGTGTTTATGTTTAGGAATGTGTGTGTGTGTGTGCATTGGTGTTTTTGCTAGTGTCTGTGTGTTTATGTGTGTGTGTGTGTGTATATATATGTGTGTGCATGCTTGAATATGTGTAAGTGTTTATGTGTTTATCTATGTGTGCTTATTTATATGCATGTGCATGTGTGCATTTACATGTATATGAGTCATTATGTGCTTGCATATATGCATCTTTGTGTTTGAGCGTGTGTGTACATTTGTATGTGCATGCACGCATGTGTGCATGTGTATGTGTGTGTATGTGTATGTGTTTGTGCATTTGTGTGTTTGTGCATGCATGTGCTTATGTGTGTTCATATGCTTTTTGTGCACATCTATACAAGTGTATGTGTGTGTGTGAGTGTGTGTATGCACCTAAGTGTTTGTGTGTGTGTGTTTTCATGTGTGCATGCTTGTGTATATGTATGTGTGTCTACACAATTGTGTGTGGGCATGTGGATGTGTGTGCATCTCTGTGAATGTGTGTATGCATTCATATGCATTTGTTTATGTATGTTCTTATGTGTGTGCTTATGTACATGCTTATGCATGTGCTTGTGAGTGTGTGCATGTGCATATGTTTATGTGTGCATGTGCATATGCCTAAGTGTGCATGTGCATATACGTGTGCCTGTGTGAGCATGGATTCATGTGTATTAGGACATGTGTGTGCATGCCTATTCATGTGTGTGTGTAGACATGTGTAAGTGTGTGTGGGCATGTGTGCATGCATATGCATGTGTGTTTTTGTGTGCATATGTTTATGCATGCATGCTAGGATGTGTTTATATGTGTGCATGTGTGTTTGTATGTGCATATACATGTGCATGTTTGCATGTGTATGCATGTGAGTGTTTATGTATGTATTTGTGGGTGTGCATGTGCATTTGTGCTTGCATGCTTCTGTGTGTGCAGGCATGCATATGCAACTATTTGTGTGTTTGTTTGCATATGTATGTTTGTGCTTGTGTGCTTGTGTTTGTGTGTGCATGCATAGGGCATGAGTGTGTGCGCATATTTGTGTATACATATTCATGTGCATGTGTGTTCATGTATGTACATGTTTTTGTGGATGTTATATTGCACATGTGAGTTCATGTCGACATGTGAGTGTGCTTCTCTTCATATGTTTGTGCGTAGTTGCATTTATATATGTGAATATGTTTGTGTGTGTATTTGTTATGTATGTGTGAGTGTGTGTACGTGGGTTTGTGTGCATGTGTATCTGTGTGTGCTTGTGTACATTTGTGAGTGCACGCCCTTGTTTGCTTATGTTTGTAGGTGTGTTAAGCAGGCATGTGTGTGTTGGCTTATGTATGTGTCTGTGCATGCCTGTGTCTATGCCTACAATTGTATGCATGCATGTGTGTGCACATGTGTGCATGTGTTCTTATATAGATGTACACATGTTCATGCATGTGTGTATTTGTGCATGTTCTTTTGTGGGTGCGCCTATGTGTATGTGGTTGCGTGTAGGTGTGGTGTGTGTTGATGTTGGTTTGGGTGTGTATGGATGGTTGTGCACATATGCATGTGTGTGTGTGTCTACTTGCATGTGCATCTATGCATGCAGGAGTATCTATTTAGATATGTATATGTGTTTATGTGTGTGCATGTACATGCATGCTTGTCTATATGTGTATGTGTGTTTATGTGTGTGTGTGCATGTTTATGCCCACATGTCTGTATGAGGGTGTACGTGTTTGTGCATGAGCATGTGTGGGAATTATTACATTACATGCTTGTGCATGCTTATATGCATGTGTGTACGTGCATGTCTGTGGGTACTTATGCACAATTGTTTGTGTGTATATGTGTGCTTTTGTGTGTATGTGTGCATGCATCTATACATGTGCATATGTTTGTAGTTGAATGTTTAAGTGTGCGCATTCATGCTTGTGTCTATGTTTGCATGTGCATGCTTCTATGTGTGTGTGTGTGTGCATGAGTGTGCCAATGTGTGGGTGAGTTTGCATGTATTTGTGCATGTGTGTACTATGTGAGTGTGCTTGTACATGTGTGATGCATATGTGTGTGCATGTGTGTATTTTTTGACTCCATTTTTTGACACACCTTTGTGTATATGTGTGTGCATGATTTTGTGCCTTTGTTTGGTTGTGTATGCATGTGTGTGTGAGTATGCACACCTACGTGCTTGTATTTGGGAGTTTGTGCATGTGTTAGTTTGTTTACATGTATGTTTTTGTGCATGTGTGGGTGCGTGTGTGTGAGTACAAGTTTTTGTGCATGTGTGTTTGTGTTTTTGCATGTATATAAGTGTGTGTATGGCTGTGCGACCATGTGTGTGTGTGGGTGTAAGTGTTAATTCATGATTGTGCATGTGTGTCTATGTGGATTCCTGTGTGTGCAAACAAGTGTGTATGTAGGTGTGCATGTGCAAGTGTCTGTGCATGTGTGTATACATATATGTGCATGTGTCTGTGTGTGTTGGTGTGTCTATGTTTGTTCATGTGTGTGTGTGCATGTGTGCATTTGCGTGCATGCATATGTGCATATGTGTACATGTGTACATGTGTAGGTGCATGTTTCTACATGGTTGCAAGTATATGTGTGTGAGAGCCTTTGTGCATGTGTGTGTTTGCATGTATGTCTGTGTGTGTGTTGGTATGCATGCATGCATACATGTTTGTGCCAACATGTGCTTTGTTCATGTGTATATGTGTATTTGTATGTGTGTGTGCTTGTGTATACCTTTATGTGTGTATCTTTATGTGCATGTGCATGTCTGTGCGTGTGTATGCATATGTGTGCATTTGTGCATTTTAATTTTTATGTGTGTGGATGTACTGCATGTATGCATGTTTGTGTTTATGTATGTGTGTGTTAGTGTGTGAGTGCATGCATGATCATGCATGCATGCATGTTAGTTTGTGTGAGTGTGTGTATTTTTGCATGTGCTTTACTCTATGTGTGTTTTTGTTAAATATGTGTGTATTTATGACTATCTGCATGTATGTTTATGTGTGTCTGCATGTATATGTCTATTTTCTTGTGTTCCTATGTGTATGTGCATGTGTGTGTGTGTCTTTGTACGTGTGTTTATGCATGTGCAAGAATTTAAGCATGCATGAGAATGTATGCATGCCCATTCATGTGTATGTGTGTGCTTGTGTCTTTGTGTGTGTGCATGTGTGTGTGAATGCAAATAAGTGGGTGGCTATGGGTGCATGTGTGACTGTGTGAGTTCTTATGTTTGTTCTTGTGTGTACACTCTAAGTGTGCATTTGTGTGAGTGCATTCTTGTGCATGTGTGTTTGTGTGGGTGCAAGTGACATGATCACATATGTGCAAGCATGTGTGCATTCATGTAAGCATGTTTGTGTGTATATGTGCATGCATGTGTGTGTGGGTGTGCATGTGCATGTGTGTGTGGGTGTGCATGTGCATGCATGTGTGCGTATTTATGTTTGTGCATGTGTAGGTGTGTGTGTGTGTATTTGTGTGTGGGTGCACGTGAGTGTGTGCATTCACACATGCATGCATGTGTGAATGTGCTTTGTGTAAGTGTGTGTGTGTGTACATACAGTTGTGTGGGTGTGCATGAATGTGTCTGCATGTGCACATATGCGTGTGCATTTGTGTTCATGTATGTGCACATGAGATTTTGTGCATATGTGTGCCTATATGTGTATGTCTATGTTTGTGTGTATGTATGTGTGTTTGTGTGCATATTTATGATTGCATGAACATGCATGCATGACTATGTAAATGTGTGTGTGTGTATTAGTGTGTATGTGCCTATGTGTGCATCTGTGTGGGTACTTGTCTGTGCTTGTGTGTGCATGCTTATGTTAGTGTATGTGTACATGTGCATTTGAGTATTCTTGTGTTCTTATGTGTGTATGCATGTGCATGCATGCATATGAATTTGTATGTGGATTGTGTGGGTTGGTTCGTGTGCATATAAAAAGTGTGTGTGCAAGTGTGCATTTGAGTATGTGTGTCTTTTAGCATGTGTGGGTGAGTGTATGCATTTGTGTGTGTATACAAGCATTCGTATGCATGTGTTCCTGCATTAGTGTGTGTGTTTGTAGGTGTGAATGTGTGTGCTTATAAATGTGTTTTGTGTGTGCTTATACTTGCATATGAGTGTGTATGAATGTAAGCATGTATGCTCTTACATGAATGCATATATGTGTGTGCATGTGTCATTGTGTGTGTGTGCATGCCTATATATGCATGCAGATTTGTGTGCATGCACATGTGTGTACGTGTTTGTGTGTTATACATGAATATGTGTGCATGTGTGTTGATGTGGGTATGTGGCTATGTGAGTATGTATATTTATGTTTATGTGCATATGTGTGTATGCATGTGTATTTGTGCTTGTGTGTGTTTGGTTTCTATACATACGCATGTACATGTGCATGTGTGTACTTATTAGTGTACTTGTGTGTGTGTGTATGTGTCTGTTTTTCTGGCTATATGCTTGAGTGTGTGTACATGTGTGTGTGTTTATATCCTTGTGCATGTGTGCATGAATTTATCTATGTTTGTGTGGGTTTATTTGTGTGCATGTGATGTGTGTGTGTACACATGCATTTGTGTTGGGTGCATGTATGTGTGTGTGTGTTTCTACGTGTCTATATATGAGAAGGTCATAAATGTATATGTGTGTTTTTGCAGGTGTGTGGGTGTTTTCTATGTGTGTGCATGATTGCATGTTTGTGTGTATGCTTGTGTATGCAAGCACATAGGCCTGTGTGTGTTGGCATGCATATGAGTGTGTTCATATGTATGTGTGCATATGTGTAATTATTCATATCTATGTATGTGTGTATGTGCATGCTTTTGCTTGCCTATATTTGTGCTTGTGTGTTCATGATTATGCATGTGTGTGTTTGTTTGAGGTGTGCATGCATATGTATTTTTGACACATTTATGCATGTGTGTGTGTGAAAATGTGTGTGCAACTGTGCATGTGTGTATGTTTGTAGGTTCATGCACCTGTCTGTGTAGGTGTTTGGATGTGTGTGCATGTGTACGTGTATGTGCAAGTGTGTGTATATTTGTGTATTTATACAAGGATATGTGCACGTGCATGTGTACATGTGTGTGTGAGTGTATGTGTGCATTTGTGTGTTTTATTGATTGTGTGTTTGTGTGCATGTATGCTTGTATATGTGTATGTGTGTGCATGTGCGTGTGTGCATGAGTGCGCAAGTGTGAGTACGTATTTGTGCATGTGTGTGTGTGCTTGAGTGATAATGTGTGTGCATGTGAGTGTGCATTTGTGTGTGCATATGTTTGAGCCAATGTGTGTGTGCATGTGCATGTACTTATGCTGGCACGTGTACTTGCAAGTTCCTATTTAGGTGCATGTGCCTATATGTGTGTGTTTGTGTATTGGTTAGTGTGCACGTATGATTATGTGTGTTTGAAAGTCTGGTTTTGTGTTTGCATGTTAGTGTGTTTACTTGTACATGTGTTTGTGTGCATGTATGTTTGTGTGTGTGTGTGTTTTTTGTTACATATATGAATATGTGTGTGTGCATGCTTATGTTTATGTGTGTGTGTGGGTATGTGAGTGCACGTGTTTGTGCATGTGTTCAAAAGTTTTCCTATGTGTGGGTGTGATTGCATGTATATGTTCCTATATTTGTGTGTGCATATATGTGTGCATGATCATGTGCATGCATGTACATGTTTGTATGTTTGTGTGATTTCATTTTTGCATGCATGTGTGTATGCATGTGCATGCCTCAATACCTATGTCTATGTGGGAGTGTATGCACATTTATGTGTGTGTGTAAGGGCACACATTTGTGTATGCCTACATGTGTGCATGCATTTTTATGCTTGTGAGTTTGTGCATGTGTTGGTTCATCTGTGTGTTTTTGTGCCTATAGGAGCGCATGTGTGTGGGTGCAAGTTTGTGAGTGCATGTGTGCATGTACGCATGTGTGGATGTGTTTTTGTGTGTGTTTGCATGCATACGAGTGTGTGTGTGTGGGTGTGCATGTTGTTTGCTTGTGTTCCTATGTGTGTGCATGTGTACATATATTTGTATGTATGTGTGTACTTATATGGGTGTAAGTGCATGTGTCTTCTTATGAGCTTGTATACATGCTTGTGCATGTATGTGTGTTTGTGTGAATGTGTTTGTGCATTTGTGTTCATTCATGTGTGTATGCTTATGTGCTTTTGTGTGTATGTTAGTGTGTGTGGTACGTATATGGGTCTACATGTGTGCATCCATGCCTATGTGTGTGTATGCATGTGTTTTGTGTATGTGTCTACATGTGTTCATGAGTTTTTGGTCATGTGAGTGCAAGTATGTCTACGTGTATGTGCTTGTGTGCTTTTGTGTGCATGTTAGTGTTTGTGTGTTTGTGCTTGTCTATGTGTGTATGCATGTGTTTGTGCATGTGTTTGTGTGCATGTGTCTGTGTATGAAAAAGCATGTGTGATTGTATGTGTATGTGTGTGTGTGTGTGGTCATGTGCACGTGCTGGCGTGCATGCATGTGTATTTATGTATCAGTATATCTGCATGTAGATGTATATGTATGTGGTTGTGCGTGTGTGTGCATACATGCATGCACGTGTGTGTGCCTTTGTATTCATTTGTGTACGTGCATGTGATTTTATTTGCATGTGTGTGGGTGTGTGTGTACACATGTGCATGTGCATGTGCTTGATTTTAAATGTGTGTGTGTAATGGTGTGGAAGTGTATGCTTGTGTTTATGTGTTTGTAGGTGTGTGTGCCAATGTATGCAAGTGTATATTTGTGCATGTGTTTGTTTGTGTGGACGTCAATGTAGGTGTGCTAGTAAAAGCATGTGCATCTGTGCTTATGCATACACGAGTGTGTAGCAATGTGTTAGTACCTATGTGTGTGTTTGTTTTTATGCATGTGTGTGTATCTTACATTCATGTTTATGAGTGTGATTGCATGTGTATGTGAGTTTCTTTGCATGAGAATGTGTGTGTGAGTTTGTGTGCATGCATGTGTGTGAATGCGTGCTTATGTGAGTATGTGGGTTTGTGTGTATTCTTGTGCATGTTTCATTATGCAATTGTTTGTGTGTGTGTGCTTATTTGTGTGTGTTAATGTGTACATTTGTGAATATGTGTCTATGTGTTAATGTATGTTTGTGCATGAGTGTGTGTTTGTGTTTGGATATGTGTAAGCGTGAGGGTATATGTGTGCATGAATGTGTGTGCTTATAGGCATGTCTATGTGAGTGCTTTTACGTATGGTTGTTTGTGTGTATATATGGGCATGCATGTACATGTGTGTGTGTGTTTGTGAGTTCATGTGTATGCATGTTCATGTGTCATTGCTTGCGTGTGGGTGTGCATTTGCTTGTGTGTATGCATATCTATTTGTGCATGCATCTTGGTGTTTGCGCTTGTGTGAGCGTCGGTGCATATGTGTGTATGCATGAGCAAGTGTCTTTTTGACTATTTGTGCATGTCCAAGCATTTGCATGTGTGCATGTGCGAACGTTTATTCATTTGTGTGTGTGCATATGTGGTTGTGCGTGCATGTTTGTATGTGCTTTTTTAGAGTGTGTCATTGGTGTGTGTGCTTGAGTGTGCATGCGTGCATGGGTGGATATTTGTTTGGGTGCATATGTGTGTGTGTGTATGTTCACGTGTGAATTTGTATATGTATGTGTGTGTATGTGCATGTGTGTGTGTGTTTGTGTGGGTGCATGTGTATGCGCATTCCTATTTGCAAGTGACTCTATGCATGTGCTTGTGCATAAATGTTCAATGGCATGTGTGCATTATTATTTTGTATGTGTGCATGGGTACATGCATGTGTTTGTGTGTGTATATTAGTATGCATGAGCATGTTTATGAATGAGTGCACTTGTGTGTACATGTTTGCATGTGTGTGGGCATATTTGTGTATGTGATTGTGTATTTGCATGCATGTGTTTGAGTGTGGACGAATGAGTGTGCAGGTTTGTGTGTGTGTATGTGAGTTTGCATGCATTCATTTATGTATGTATGTGTGTTTATGTGTGTACATGCATTTTTGTGTGCTTATGCATATATGTGTATGTGTGTGGATGTGCATGTTTGTGTGTACATATGTGGGTGCATGCATGTTTATGTGTGTCAAAGTGTTTTGGCATGTGGACATGCATGCGTGTTTTTATGTGTGCATATGTGCATTCACATGCATGCGTACAAGTATGTGTGTGTGTGTGTTTGTGTATGGGTGTCTGCGTATGTGGGTGCATGTGTGTGCAAGTGTGTGTTATGTGTGGGTGAAGATCTATGTGAATGGCTATGCACGTGCTTGTGTGCGTGCTTACTTATGCGTGTATGTGTCCATGAGTGTGTATGTGTTTGCATGTCTATGTTTTGTGAGTATGTTCATTTGTGCGTGTGGTTGCGTAAGTGCGTGTGTGTCGTGGTATCTATGTGTGGGTGTATGTATGTGCATGCATGCACTTGTCAGAGTTCATATGCGTGGGTGTGTGCAAGTGTGTGTGTGTGTGCATGCAAGCACATGTGTGTGTGTGTGTGTGTTTTAGTGCATATGAATGTGCATGTTTCTTGGAGTGGGTGTGCGTGTGTGTGTATATTAGTGCATTTCTTCAAGCATGTTTGCCTACACAAATGTGTGTGTGTGTGTGCATATGTATGTGCATATGTGTTTGTGTTGATATGTGTTTGCACGTGTCTATTTGTGTGTATCATGCATGTGCATGTGTGTATATTTATGTACGTGTGTGCTTGTGCCTGTGTGTGGGATTACATATATGTGGATGTGTATGTATGCATCTGTGTAAGTGTGTAGAGGTGAGTGTGTGTGTAAGTACATTTTTTTAAGTATGTGTGTGTCTGTGTCTTTTTGTGTGTGTGTGCATGTGCATATGTATGTGTATGTGCATGAACACAAGTGTTAGTGTGCATGGAAGGCACATGAACATATTTTTGTGTGTTAATGAGTATTTGGGTGTGCTTAATGCATCATATGTTTGGAAGTGGATGTGTATGTGCTTTTGTAAGTGTTTACGAGCATGTGTGTGCACATGAAGATGTGTACATTCGTGGGTGTGCATGTATGTGCTGGTGTGCTAGAGTGCATGCTTGTGTGTTTGTACGTGTGTGTGTGTGGGCATACTTGTCTATGTATTTGTGCATATGTGTGTGCTCATGTATGTGCATGTGCATGTGTTTATGCATGTATGTGTCTACAAAAAAATGTATGTTCTTCTATGTGTTTGTGTGTACATATGCATGAACTTGTGTGTGTGAGTGTATGTGTGCATGTGTTGTTGTGTGCATATGTGCATGTGGGCATCTTGGTGTCTGTTTGTGTGTATGAGGGCATAGTTTTTGTGCATGTGCATATGGGTGTGTGTGCATGTGTGCGTGGGTGTGTGTATGTACACTTAACTATGTTTATTTGCATATGTGTTTGTTCATATGTGTGTATGGGCATTTGTGCATATGTGCATATGTGTGTGCATGTGCATCATTATGTTTGTGTCGCTTAATTGCGATGCATGTGTGTGTAGGTGTCTTTGTACGTATTTATGCGTGAGTGTTTGTGTACATCTGTGTGTGTTTATTTGTGTGTGTATGTTCTATGGGGGTCTGTGTGCATGGTCATGAGCATTTATGTTTGCACGTGTGTTCGTGTGCATACATGTATATCTGCATGTATGCCAATGTTTACAAGCATATAATGTGTGACTATGTGCATGCTTATTTTTGTGTGGATGGGTACATGTGTGTGTAGTTATGCCCATTTGTTTGCTTATGCATCTATGCATGTGTGTACATGTTTGTTTATGTATGCCTGTGTACATGTGTGTGTTCATGTGTTTGTGTGCATGTGCATGTGTGCATTCGTACATGTGTGTGTGTGTCTATATATTTGTTTGTGCTTTTATGCATGCATGCAGGTATGCTTGTCCTTGTGTATTGGGTGAGTGTTTGTGTGTGTGTGCATGTTTTGGGTACATGCATCTGATTGTGTGACTGTACATTTGCATATGTGTGTGTGCTTTTATGATTTTGTGTTTTTAGGTGTGTGTACATGTGTATGTGTTTGTGTGTGCATGCATGTCGGTGTGCATGAGTGTGTGCATGTGCATGCACATATAAGAGGACTTGTGTGTGTGTTTGTGTGCCTTTGCATGTGCATGTGAGTACTTGTGTGTGTGTGTTTGCTTGAGCTTATGCATTTGCATTTGCTTATGTACGTGGATATGTGGATATACGCATGTGTGTGTTCTTGTGCATGTGTTTATATGGATTCACGTTGGTGTATACATCTATGTGCATACATGTTTCACAAGCATGCATGCACGTGGGTGCATGTGTGTGTGCATTTTTATGAATGTGTATCTCTACATGAGAGTGTGTATATGTGTGTGTGTGTTTGTGTGTATGTGTGTGCATGTGTGTATATGTGTATGCACATGTGTGCTTTTCTGTGTGTTTGCATATGGGCATATGATTGTACATGTGTGTGCATGTATGCATGCATTCCTATGCATGCATGTGTGTGCATGTGTGTGCATGTGTTTGTTTGTGTGGGTGTGATTGAGCATGTGTGGTTTTGTTTGTGTGTGTGTTTATGTGCACGTGTGTGTATGTGTGTGCATGTGTGTGCATGAGCATGAATGCCTATGGGTATGCACGTGTGTAACTGTGCATGTGCATGTGTTTTTGTGCATGCATTTGTGTGGATGCTTGTGTGTGTGTGTATGTGTGTGTGTACATGTATGTGTATAAGTGTGTATGTGCTTACTTACATGCATGTGTGTGTATTTGTGCATCCATGAGTGAGTGAGTGTGTGCTTGTGTGGACATGCAATCATGTACTTGTGTTCATGTGTGTGTTTATGCATCTATTTTTATGCAGTTGTGTGTATTGTGCATCCATGTGTGTGTGTGTACATGTTCCTACATCTGTGCATGTGCTTACATGTGTGTGCATGATTGTGTGCATGTGTGTTTGAATTTGTGTGTATGTATAGGTGTGCTTGTGCAAGTCCTCACATGTTCATGTGTGTGCATATGCATGTGTTCATGTGCATGTTTGCATGTGCATGTGTGTACAGGTGTGTGCTTATTTATATGTGTGTGGGTGTGTGTATGGCTGTGTGCATGTAGATGTTTAAGTATGTGTGTATGAATGTGTGCTTGTCTGTGTGCGTGTGTGGGGGTGGGGGTTTGTATGTTTGGTCGTCTATGCATATGCGTTTGCATGTGAGCATGCACGTGCATGTGTGTGTATGCATATATGCACAACATTTGTGTGTGGGTGCATGAATGTATGCATGTGTGTATGTGTGTTATGATGTGTGGCTTCCTGTGTGTATATTCAAACAAATTTGTGTGTATAAGTGCTCTCATGTGTGAGTGTGTGTTTGTGTGATTATGTTTTTTTTGTGTATGGATGCATGCATGCATGCATGAGTGTGTTATGATGTGTGAGCTCCTCTGTGTGTGTATGTAGATAAATTTGTGCATGCTGATGCACATGCGTGTGTGCATGTGTTGGTGTAAGTGGGTATGCATGTGTGTGAATGTTTGTGTGCAAGTGTATATATGTTTATGTGTGTGATTGGCTGTGCATGTCCATGTGTATTTGTGTTTACTTATGTGTCTACGTGTAAACATGTACTTGTGTGCATTTATGCATGCATGTTTGTGTGTATATGTGTGTGTGTGTGAAATTTTTGTGCATGTGTTTGCATATGCCTTTGTGAATATGTGCATGCACATGAGTATGTGTGTGTGTGTGTCTTAGTGTGTTCATATGTGCATGTTCAAGTGTTTGCTTATATGTGTATGTGCATCTGTTTCTATGCATATTCATGTGTGTGCATGGGTGCATGCATACTTATGCGAATGTGTGTTTATTAGTGTGTATTTATGTTGGTGTATGGATATATGCAAGCATGTGTGTATGTGCATGTGAGTGTGAGCATGTTTGTATATGTGTATGCATGTTTGTGCATGTGTGCATGATATTCTGTGTGTGTGTTCATGTGTGGTTGTGTGTATGTGTGTACGTACATGTTTTCAAGTGTGTGGGTGTGTGCATGAGCATGTGTGTGTTTGCCTTTCTGTGTGCAAGTATATGCACATGTGGGCGTGCGTGTGTGCATGTGTGGGTGTGTGTGCTATGTGTGTGTGACGATTTGTGCATGCATGTGTGAGCATTTGTACATACTTGTGGGTATGCATGTGTTTATGTGTGCATGTGTATAAGTTATCCTTGTGTTTATGCATGCATTTGTGAATATGTGTATGAGTTTGTGCATATGAATGCACTAATTTTTTTCCTTGTGTGCATGTGTGTGTGCATGCATGTGTGCATGTTTGTGCATATATGGGAGTATGTGTAATTGCTTATGTGTGTGTGTGTGTGTAATGTAAAAATAATAATTTATAATTTTTTATTTTTGCTTACTCCTTAAACTTCACAATATTTCCAAACCAGGTTTCATGTAGACAAAAATAATATTGTTGAACTTGTCTTGAAATGCACTACCAATTTAAAAATTGGCTTTTATATTTTCAAAAATGTTTACTTTGGTTTTGTTATGCTTTAATTGATATTTTTATTTTTTTCACATTTTTGAGTGCAAGATTTTACACTTAATCTTTTAGGTTATTTAGAATAGAACTTTCCCACACCATATCACATTTTTAAAAATTAATTTCTTTTTTTTGGTCATACTACATTATAAGACATTATCTCCTCACATGTGACCTTCACATTGCATGATTTGGTTACATTGCTTGGTCCAAATCTATTTCTTATAAGCTTTAATATTTATTTTCTTAGTACTGAGAAAATGTTTTATTATTATTTATGTTTATTTTAGATTGGTGATTTCCATTAATTTCAAACAAGACCTCATTAAGGTGAAACAAACATTGCCATACTCAACTTCAATAGCTCTAGTGAATTAAATATTCATTTTTATATTGTTAAATAATTTAGTTTTGGAGCTTTTTGCATGACTTACGAGACATGTTGATTTGTTTCTAATCTAATTGTTAAGAATATTATGCTTAGTCTTCTTAATATCTAGAACAACAACTTTCTTGAACTATTTATCTCAATTTGAAAAATTTTCCAATATTATTTTGTTATATCACTATGTATCTGTACATGTTCTCTTTTGTGAGCCTTACATGGCTTTGGTTTTTTTTATTTCATACTTTTAATTTATGTCATTTTAGCTTTAATATATATTTACCTAATATTAAAATATTAATTTATTATTATTTATGAAAAGTCATTTTTTTTAATTTGCAATAACTCAAAACAAAGTCCAATGGAGACTAAACAAGCATCATTGGTCTCATCTTGGTGAGCTCTATTAAATTAGGTTTCAATTTTATTTTTTTAACTATTTAATGGTTTAGTATTTTTGCTTATTTTATAATGTTGTCTTACTTACCTATTGCCATTGTGTTTTGTTTTATGATAAAAAATATTCAGTATTTGTAATAAAGTTCTTCTATTAAATTCCAATATTTTGGTAATCAATGTTCATCTTCATGAGCAAACTTAATGAAGAAGATGATCGTATTTGAAATTGCACAAATATCATATTGGTTTAAGTGGTAAGTAGTAAAGAGAATTTTTTATTTTAATTTTTTTGAATTAAATTTATTTTGATTAGAAATTTAATATTCCATAAAATATATCTTAGGAGACATATAAATTAAACTTTATTTAATTTAATCATCTTAAAAAATCGTAGACTCTTAAAACCTTAATCCATCTTCTTCAACTATTTTAAGAAAAATAGTAGTTTTAATCATATCTTCGTGTTATTTCAATTGTACTATAATTATTATAAAGTAAAAGTAATTGTAGTTTAAAAAATTCAAAAGCTAACAAGCTCATTACTAATGAGATAAGAATTTTCAATTTAGAATACCTCAAACTACCATTATTATCCTATTTGGATTGCATCAGCCTAATCTAGTTTAGCACTCTCGATCTACGGTATTAATCAAAACATCAATTATAAAGATGTGATAGTACGATATTACTCTAAAATCCATATATCAAATGAGTAATGAATCACTAGTAGCATGGGACAAGACTTCTAAAGTAAGCTAGGGGTAGGAAGACCCAATAAGTTGATAGTAAAGGTCATGCCAACTTATAAAAAAACTTCTATGTTTTAATTCTTAAAGTTGATCTAAGATAAGTATTCCTTTCATGTTATGATTTTTGGTAGCAAAGTCCACCATTAAATTGCATAATTTCATGCTAAAATGTTTTTTTATCTCATTTGTGTTCTAGAAAAGTCTTAATTACTTGTGTCAATCGATCACACAAATTATCTGTCACAGCAACAACACATTACCCATGCATAAGATCTAAATCAAGTTGCCTAGTCATAATTCAGTTTTATGGTCTAAATTAAGTAATATTCCTAAATGGTGTTGGTTGAATGTTATCAGTTTGATCCTATAGTTTAAAGGATCAAATGATCTCGAATGATCTTGATCGAGTAGATCTTGTACAATGGCTCTTTCAACCATTATTTTGAGCTATTAGAATATGTTATTCAAATAATAATTTTTAATTAAGCATATGACTGTTAACAAAAACTCTAATAGCTAATTTACCAATTTGATTAGTGCTTTTAAGAATTACAAAATATGGATAAATAGTTTAATTTTAAAAAGAATGGTATTGAAAAAACTTAATGTAATCTAAAGAAAATTCACAAGCCACGATATTCAAGTTGTTAGCATCCTATTCTCATTTTTGCTTGTGTAGAATGCATCCTGTAGTCATCAAACAACTAAATTTGGCTTTCTTCTTAAATTAACTAAGTTATTAATTTTCTTTACCCATAACTGATTTCATTAAATTACTTGTCACATTAACTATTTCATCAAGCATAGCATAGTTGAATGTTTTTCTTTTATTTTCATTTTATTTCATTGTAAGGTCAAAGTTGCCTACAATTTTTATTTTCTTCTTAAGACTGTTTGGCTTAACAAACTTTTGGTAAAACTCCTGCATTTAAGTGTTTTCTTTTTTCTCCTAAATATTGTTGTGGCTAGACATTGGCTTGTTTTTAGCTTAAACCACTTAAAAATTGTTGGCATAGAGTTTTAGTTCTTATTAATTTTTTGACTTCACAATTTTTATAAAAATTTACAATAAAAATTAATTAACATTTTTAAATTTAAAATATAAATTTGAACAAAAATACTTTTAAAACATTTTCTTAAATTTATGAAAGTGTATTTTAAAACTCTTACTTTATATATTTTCATAAGAAATTAAAAATTTTATTCTTAAAAAATCACATTATATGAGACATTCCAATTCATGCCGTATTTGACAATCAAGGATGTTACACTAGATTTTTCATGTTGTCTTACAATATAATTTTGCTATACATTTTATCTCATTCATAAAATTTTTCATTTTTGTATATTTTATAAATCATTTGGATTAATATTTTATTTCATATTCAAGAAAGTTACATTCGATCACGCTAATATTCTTTAATACAACTTTCTCATACAATATATAAAATTTATTAAAAGTTTCTTATTAATTTGTTTTTTTTACTATGTAACTCTAAATCTATTCACTTGTGTGCTTTACATTACATTGATTTTGTCAAATGAATTTGTTTCAATTTATCTCTCCTTTATTTTAATATTTATTAACATAATATTATAACACTAGTTTCTCATATTTTATGTTTATTTACCATAACAATTTTTAAGAAATTCTAAATGAGGTCGAATCAAGACAAACAAATGTTATTAGACTAGGAATGATGGGATCTATATAGTTAAATATTCATTTCTATATTTTAAATATTTTTATTTGTGTTTTAGGATTCTTTAGGAGATATATGTATCCATACAAAACTCAAAACTGGAGGATGCCATGCTCGATCTCAATAGTATCTTTAAAAGCAAATCTCCAATAGTTCAATGTTTTTGCTTTTATTTTGTTATATAATTATACAATCGTAAATCTCCTCCCTTATGAACTTTATATGGCTTTGATTTTGTTATATCACTATGCTTTATTTGATCTCATTTCAGCTTTAAGACATGTTTACTTAAAATTAAAATAACAATTTGCCATTATTTATTATTATTTACTTGGTAATTTTGTGTTAACTACAATCATGGTTTGAGTAACATGAAAAAAAATCATTAGACTCATCTCAATGAGCTCTGCCTAACTAAATATTTAGTTTTCATTTTTTAAATTTATTTTGAGATTTTCCTTATTTAGTTAGGGTAAATCAGATTTTATAATTGAGGATGTACACTTGATTTATTTAAACCATAGAACGCAACTTCCCACAAAGTCTATCTCATTTCATTAAAATTTTTGCTTTAATTTTTTTATTTATATTCTAGTAATAATTCTAATCTGAAGCAACCTTTATAGTATTTTTATTTTATTACAACAAATTGCTTCAATTTATGTTTTATCATATTAATTTATATTTATTTAATATTGAAATTTTAATTTATCATTGTTTATCCTTATTTAATTTGGCAATTAGTAGTAGTCTAAAAAAGGTCCCATCAGGGCAAAAGAAACACTTTTAGACTAGTCTCATTCTACATTATAAAAAATAATTTATTTTCAACTTTTTAATATATAATTTCCTAGGGTTTATGTATGCTTTAGAAGGTTGTTCGATTCTTATAATACCAGATCATAAATGATGTTACACTCGATCCCTATATTATCTTAAAAAATAAAGTTCTTAATAAATTTATCTTATTTCTTGAAATTGTTTGTTATAATTTTGATATATTACTTCATAACTCAAAATCTTCTATCATGTCACCTTTACAATTGCTTGATTTTATTATATTATATTACTTTAATTTATCTTATCTTAATATTTTTTATTTACATAATATTAAAATAATTATTATTTTTAATCTTATTTAATTTGATAGTTCATGCTAATTCCAAGGAAGTTAAATGTAAATGAAATATTTCATTTAAGTTTCTTGATAAGCTCTATCATCTTTAATATTCATTTTAATATTTTAGAAATATTTTCTTTTTTTCCTAGGTTTTGGCATATTTAATAAGATAAATTGATTAGTAACATGTTTTTCTTTATAGAAAGTTATGCTTAATATCCAAATTATCTTCTAATGTAGTTTCCAGTACAATTTATCTATTTTCCTCAATTACTTTGCATTGATTTTGTTGTAGTGCTACATAATGGTAAATCTCATATAGTGTACTTTTACAATACTTTTTTTAAGTTTATAACATTACTTTAATACTTGTCATTTCAGCACTAACATGTATCTACAAATAGAAAAATATTAATTCGTTATTATTTATTTTTATTTCCTTGGTTATTTAGAGTAATTTTAACAAACTTTTGATTGAGATGAAACAAGCATTGCCAAAATCATCTAAACAAGATTTATCCATCTAAATATTCTTTTTAATATTTTGAAATACTTTATTTTCTTTTGTTTTGGTATGCTTTGTTAGGCAAATGGATTCCTACAAAACTTTAACTATCCAGGATGTTTCACTCAATTGCCATAGTACCTTGAAATGAAGCATTGCCAAAACATTAATCTCTTTTGTTCAAATTTTTTCTTTTATTTGACTCTATTGGTATGAAACTAAAAATCTCCTAACATGTGGCCAATTCACAACTTTAATTTTGTTAAATTATAATTATTTAATTTAACTTTGTTGAAGACATAAAAAAAGCGTTGGAAAAGTCTTGATGAGCTCTACTAAATTAAATATTCATTTTTAAATTTCAAAATATTTTTTCTTTTTTTATGTCATGCAATTAAATATTCATTTTTATTATTTTTTTGTAAACAAGTACTCATCTCATTTGTTGTACCGAATGGGTTTCGACATAATTTCCTTGTGCCAAAAGGCCATTTGTAGGTATATTAAATGTGTTTGTTTTTATAAATTCATTAAAATAGTTATTATGTACTTGTAATTATTTGTCATTTATATATTTTTAATTGTTTCAAGGTATTTACATGATTTATAAGATATTTTGTTTCATTCCTAACTTTTTTATTAGGGTTGTTACACTGGATCATCTTTGTATCTTAAAATGCTAGTTTTTAGTATAATTTCTCATTTATTCTAATATTTATTTAAGATTTGGTTATATTAATTTGTAACTCCTATTCTCATCTTGTGTGACATTTACAACAAATGATTTGGTTATATCACATTACTTTAATTTAAGTCTTTTATGCTGTATTATTTATTTATTTAATATTAAAAGACTATTTTTTATTATTTATACTTATTACACCTTGTAATTTATCGTATTTCTAAATGTGGTATGATTGAGGTGAAACAAATGTCATTATACTCAGCCTTATGGGCTTCAAATTACATATATTTTTAATATTTTTAAATAATATTGTTGTTTTTGTTAAATTTTGTGAGGCATTTTAATTCAGACCTTATTTGATAACTAAAGATATTATATTTTAACTCCTTATTCTCTTTAAAATATAGTTTTCTTATACAATTTATCTCATTTCTTAAAAACTTTTTGTTTGTTTTGCTTATATTAGTGTGTTACTCTAAAACTTCACTCTAGGTACCATTATAAGGCCTTATTCTACAGAATTATATTGCTTTAATTTATTCCATTTCCACTTTGACATATATTTAAGTAATGTCAGGAAAATAATTTATTATTTCTTATAAATATTTAATTTTATAATTTGTAGTTATTCCAAATGAAGAATGTTTCAGATAAAACAAAAGTTATTAGACTCATATTAACGAGCTCAATCCAACAAAATATTCATTTTTATATTTTTCAATAATTTATTTGTTATAGTTTTTGTATGTGTTAGAAGATATTTTGATTTGTACTTGATTTGATGATTTGGAATGTCATATTCAATCTCATTATTATCTAGGAATTCTACTTTATCATAAAATTTCTATCATTTATTCAAAAGTTTTACATTGATTTTGTTTTGTTACAATGAAAGTTTTTGTCTTTGCTCATGTGACCTTCATATTACCTTGATTTAGTCATATTATATTACTTTAATTTAAATTATTTTTAGAATAAACATATATTTAGTTGATATTAAAAGAATTAATTATTATAATTTATGCATATTTAATTTGATAATTTATGTAATTTAATTTGCGATCTAATCATGTTGAGAAAATTGTCATTGGTTTGACATCAACGGCTCTATCAAATTAAGTATTTCTTTTTTATTTTTCAAATATTTGTTTTATTTTCTTAGGTTTTTTCTCATTTTATGAGATATTTTGGTTCATACCTAATTTGGTGATCGAGGATATCACCCATAATCTCATTTTATCCAGAAATTCAACTTTTCTAGATAATTTACCTCATTTAAATAGATTTATCACTTTCATTTTGTTATATCATAATTAAACTCTAAATATCCATCATGTGGCCATTAAACTACCTTGATTTGGTTAACTACATTGCTTCAAATTAACTCATTTCACCTTTACTTTATATTTGCTTTGTATTAGTGTAAAAATTTATTATTATTTTTGCTTATTTATTTTGATAATTTATAAATAATTTTGAATGAAGTCCAATGTAGATGAAACTAATTTCATTGGACTCATCTTGATGTCCTTTATTTAATCAAATAATAATTTTCTATTTTCTAATATCTATTTTTAGGAGTTTGGCTTACTTTATATGATATTTTATTTAGTATCTAACTTGATGATCTAGAATGTAACACTTGAAATGTAGTTTTTTGTGGATGATGTTCCATTTTATACAATTATTTTACCTTAATTTGGCTATATTGGTGGGTTACTCTAATCCACCTCTACTACATTGTTTACATGACAATGATTTTCTCATGTTATAGTACTTTGCTTTACTTCATTTAGAGCATATCTTATGTTTTTACTAAAAATAAAAATAAAATTTTAGTATTATTTATAGTTTAATTTTTATAGTAATTCCAAAACAGGATTAATTTAGATGAAGTAAATGTCATTAGAGTAACTTTATTGAGATTTATCCATTTATATATTTTCTTATATTTTTGATTATTATTTAAATTCTAAGGCTCTTAAAGACTTTGTGAGACATTCTAAATTGCACTTCATTTAATGATTGAGGATTTTATAACTTGATGTTTTTAGTATCTTAGAAACCAACCTTTTTGTCTTATTTTTAATATTCCTTCTAATGTTTTTCATTTTTTTGGTTATACTACTATAATACTCTAATTGTCTTTTAGAGTGAACTTATTGCTTCATTTTCTTATATAATATTACTTGAATTTATCTCATTTTGAGAATTAATATATATTTGCAATATAATAAAATAATAATTTTATATTTTATATCTTATTCTATTTTGTAATTTATATAATACTAGATGTAGTCTATTTGAGATGAAAGAGTCATTATTGGAATCATCTTAATGTGCAGAATAATATTAAATATTCAATACTATATTTTTAAATATTTTTATTCTTAGGCTTTGGCATGTTTTGCAAAGCTTTTCAATTCGTAGCTCCTTTTGCTAATGGGAATACCACACTCGATCATGTTGGTATCTTAGAATGAAAGTTTCATATAAACTTTATCTCATTTTTTTCAATTTGCTCATTTCTTTAAATTTTTATCATTTTGGTTTTGTACTATTACTATGTAACACTAAATCTCCTCTAGTTTGACCTTTACTTTTCTTAGATTGGTTATACGTTATTTCTTGAACTTATGATATTTTAGCTTTAATATATATCTAAATATTAAAATAATAATTCATGGTTGTTATTTTTTACTTTGGTGACTTGTAAAAATTCTAATTGCAGCCCAGTTTAGATATAATTAACTTTTTAGATGCAATTAAATACAAATTTATTTTTTATTAACTTTTTTGTTATTTTGACATTCTCAATGAGATATTTCAATTTGTACCATATCTGACAATTATGGATATTACATTCAATTTTCTCTTATATCTCAGAATACAACTTTCCCAAATAATTTATATCATTTTTTCAATCTTTTTTCTTTGATTTGGTTATATTATTATGCAACTTCAAATCTTCTCTCTTGTGATCTCTACATTGTAATGATTTACTTAAAATATGTTACCATGATTTAAGTTATTTCAACTTTTATATATATTTATTAAATAGTAAAATAATATATTTTTAATATTTTTGTTTATTTACGTGAATAATTTATAATAATTCTAATCATGGTTAAATTAAGATGAAAAAATTTAATTAGACTTATCTCAATATGCCCTATGTCATTAAATATTCATTTTAATATTTCCAAAAAGTTAACTTTTATAATTTTTACATCCATTATGAGACATTTTGATTGCTACCATATTTTGTGATCAATGATGTTACACTAAAACTTATTAGTGTCTTAGAATATAAGTTTCTCACATAATTTATATCATCTCCCACCTTTTTTTGCTCTGAGAAAGTTATTTGGTAAAGAAACGCCAAACCTTTTCTTATGTGACGAATCAATCACTTTGATTTTTTATAACTTTTATAATTTATCTCATTTATTTTATAATATTTAGTTACTTAATAATAAAATAATAATTTATGACTATTTATCCTTATTTACCATGGTAATCTATAATTACTACAAATGAGGTTAATTCTAGTTGAAACAAATATTACTGCACTCATCTTGATAGGCTCTATCATATTAAATATTTATTTTTAAAATTTTAAATATATTTTATTTTCTAAGCTCTAGCTAGCTTCAAATCACATTTTAGTTTATTACTTGATTTAACTATTGATGCTATTACTGTAGATCATTTTAGTATTTTTGAACGAAACTTTCCCATAATTTTTTTTTATAGTTTTTAGCAATTTTCAATTAGATTTTGTTATATTACAATATAAGCATAAATCTCTACTTGAATTAATTTTCTATTATTACATTACTTCAAATTTATCATTTTAATTATGTTATATTTATTTGTAACATTAAGGCTCTATAATTGTGACCTTTAAATTACTTTATTTTTGTCACATTATATTGTTTTAATTTATCTTGTATCAACTATAATATATAGTTATTTAAATATAAAATGATAAATTATTTTATTTATTCTTATTTACTTTCTTAATTCATAGTAATTATGAATATGGATTGATTGAGACAAAGCAAAAGACATTAGTGTCATCTAGACCAACACTATCAAATTAAAGAAACATTTTTATATTTTCAAATATTTTATTTTGTAGTGTTTTCATATGTTTTAAAAAGGATTTTATTTTTTATTTGATTTGATGATGAAGGACATTCCACATGATGTCCTGACTACTTTTAATACAACTTTTTATGCAATTTGTTAATTTCTACAAATTATTTTATTTTATATGTGTATGTTACTATGTCACTAAAAATTATCTCTCAAATAGCCATTATTTCACTTTCATTATTTTTTTCCATTTATCTATTTTTATTTTTAATTTTGACATACATATTTATATAATGTAATAATAAACAATTATTAGTGTTTATGGCTATTAGATTTTCTAATTTATAATAATCTAAAAGAGTTCCAAAAAATATGAAAAAGTATTTAGACTCATCTTAAAAATATTTAATAATTAATTATTAATTTTTTCCTATTAATTTTTGTATGGTTTTGGAATGCATTAAAATTATTTCAATTTGAACATGATCAAATGATTAAGGCTGCTACACATAAACTCGTTAAAATCTTAAAATACAACATTCTCACATAATTTATCAAATTTTACAAATTTTTCAATTTAATTTAGTTGTATTACTATGTAACTCTAAATAAAAAAATTTATGAAATTAAATAAATTGTATAAGAATGATGTAATTTAAGACACTAAAGAGATCTAGTGTAACATCGTCGATCACCAAATAAGGTAAAAATTTTAAATGTCTCATTAATTTGAAAAAAATTGAGAAAATAAACAATTTAAAAAATGTAAAATTCCATAGTTAATAAGATAGACAAAGTTAAGACTATTCCAATGACATTTTTTTATTTTGGTCAATTCTCATTCAAGATTGTTATAAATTAAAAAGTAAATAAACAAAACTACAATAAATATTATTTAAATATTAAGTAAATATATTAAAATAAGCTAAATTGAAATAAAGAGATAACTTGTAATTTACATAATCAAAGAAAAAAATTGAACTAAAGAGATAACTTGTAAGGTGAAAGTTTGGATATTAAGCATATTGAGTTTAACAAATTAAGTATAAATTGAAATGTATGATCAGGTATGTGAAGGCCCTTGAAAATAAAATATTAATAAATTTGGAAATAAATATTTAATTAGGTAGAGCACATCTAGATTAGTCCAATGATGCATATTTAGTATCAATAAGCCCTTTATTATACTTACTACAACTCACAACAAAAAATAAGTACTAGTAAATTATTATTTTTATGATAAATTAACTTGGATTAATGAACAATAAAATAGATTGAAGAAATATTTTACAACAAAATAATTGTGATGCAATCATCACATTAAAGGAGATTTAGAGTTACTAATAATATAACTAAATAAAAACTAAAAAATCAAGAAATTATGTAAATTGTATAAGAAAGTTCCTTTTCAATACACTATATATATATCAATGTAACATTGTCGATGATAAAATGAGCTATGAATTTAAATGTATAGAACTCATCAAGATAAGTTCAATAGTATTTTTTTCATCACAATAAGACCTCATTTGAAATTGTTACTAATTACCAAGAAAAATTAGCATAAATAATAAAAACTTATTATTTTCAATACTTTGTAAATATATATTGAAGCCAAAAAGAGATAAATTTGATTAAAGTATATCCAAGTCAATGAAATGTAAATGGCACATAAGAAAAGATTTAGAGTTACATAAAAATATAAGAAAATTAAAAAAAAATTGATAAAATGATGTAAGTTGTATAGTAAAGTTGCATTAAAGGATAGTAAGGTGATATGATGTAACATTCTTGATCATCAAATCAGATATGAATTAAAGTTATTTAGGAATGCCAAAACTCTAAAAAATAAAATACTGAAGATTAGAAATACAATTCTAGTTCAATAGTGATCGTCAAGGTAGGTCCAATGATATTTTTTCCATCTTAATCAGACCTCATTAAGAGCAACTTTAACCTACCAAACTAAATAAATATAAAAGATAAATTATTTATTTTTATATTGTTATAGCACCAAAAAATATATTTTATAGTAAAATAAGATAAATAACACAAATGTAACATTAAAAAATCAAGTGAACTAAATGTCATACGAATGGAGAATTATACTTTCATAGTGTTATAATAATATAAAAATAAATAATTTGTACAAATGAGATAAATTATATAAGAGAGTTGTATTCCAACATACTAAAGAGATTGACTACAACATGCTTGAATGCCAAATCAAATACAAATTAGAACAATCAAATAAAACATGCAAAAGCAAATGGAAATAAAATATTTAAAATAAATAATTCATTATTTACATAAATAAAACTCACTAAGATGAGTCTATTGACATTTATTTCATCTCAATGGGACCTTGTTTTGATTTTTTATTAATTTCTAAAGTAATTTATTCTAAATAATAATAAACTACAATTTTAATGTTACATAAATATATATAAAAGATATAAATAAATAAATTGAAGCGTTTCATTATGATAGAATTATGGTGATGTAAAAGTCAAACAAGAAAAAAGATTAGAGTCAAATAGAAATTTAAGGAAATCTAAGGAAAAAAATTAAGAAAGGACATACATTATGCAGAAAAGTTCTATTTAAGACATTAACAATATGAAGTGTAATATCCTTAATTATCATATTAGGAATGAATTATAAGGTCTCTTCAAGCAAACCAATACTATAAAAAATAAAAATTTTACCTAGTTAAAATAAATTTAAGTAGGTAGAACTCATTGAGATGCATCAAATAAATGATTAATTCATCTTTGTCGAGCCACTTTAGGTGTCACTAAAAATTATCATAGTAAATAAGCAAATATAATAAAAAATTATTTATAATTATAAGTGTAAATATATATTAAAAAACTAAAATGAGATAACTTAAAGAAACATATAACTAAATTAAAGAAAAGTAAATACAACACGAGAGTAGAATTATAGTTTTATAATAATATAATGAAATAAAAATGAAAAGTTTAAAAAATGTGATTAATTACATAGGAAAATTGCATTCTAATATATTAAGGAGATCAAGTGCAACAACCTTGATCAAAATTCTTAAAAAATAAAATTTTTAAAAATGTAAAAAAGAATATTTAAGAGGATAGAGTTTGTCGAGATGAGTCTAACAACAAATGTGTAATCTTGATAAGACATCATTAAGAATTAAGGAAAAACTTTTGAACTAAATAAATAAAAACAAATACAAATTACTATTTTTAAATTAAATATATATTAAATTTAAGTGAGAACAATTGAAGTAGTGCAGTATAACAAAATAAGAATGTTAAAAATATTAAACTAGAGAAGATTTCGAAATACATAGATTATAACTAAATCAAGGAAAGAAATTGAAGAAATGAGATAAAGTTTATAAGAAAGTTGCATTACAAGATACAAAGGTGGCGAAGTGTAAGATCTTCATTCATTAAATTAATTGCTTAATAAAAATTCTCAAAAAGAACCTTAGAATTTAATACATTTAAATTTATAAAAATGAATATTTAATTAAACGCACATCAAGATGAGTCAAATGATGTATGTTCCACAATGATCAGCCTCATTATGAATCACTATGATTTATCAATATAAGATTAATTAAAGCAAAGCCATATAACCAAATGAAAGTAATGCAAATATAACATGAATCGAGAATTCGAGTATGATGGTAACATAACAAAATAAGAGGTAAAAAGTTCAAGAAATGAGATAAATTATATTTTAAGTAGCATTCTAAAATACTAAAGGGATTGATTGGGTCATCTTCCATCATTGAATCTAGTACAAAAAAATGTCAAGTAAAATGTCTCAAAACCTTAGAAATTATAATATTTAAAAATGTTAAAAAGATTATTTAAATTGATAGAGCTCATCCAAATGAGACCAATGATGTTTACATCATCTCGATAAGATCTCATCTAGAATTACTAAAAAATATCAAAGTTTACAAGCACAAGTGATAATTAATTATTATTATCATATTAAATAACTTTTTTAAAGCTGAATATAGTGAGTTGAAAGTAATGTAAAATTAAGAAATTATACTAAAAAACTTGATGAAATGAGATAAATCAATGATCTTAAAATGAAGTACAAATGAAAATATATCATAAAGTGGCCAAAATCCAAAGCAAAATAAAATATTTAATATCTAATATTCAATGTGATAGTGTTCATCAAGGCAAGTTTAGTGATATTTGCTTTATCTAGATTGGACCATGTTTGGAGTTTTAATGAATGAATAAATAAATAAAAGTAAAAATATATTATTTTTTTAATATAATGGAGAAGTTTATTAAAGTTTAAAGGAGATAAATCAAAATAATGTTATATAACAAATTCAAGATGTATGGTTCACATGAGAAGCAATTTAAGGAAATGTTATAACACAATGAAATCAAATCCAATTAATTTGAAGACATGTAAAATATAAGGGAAAACTTTGTTCTAATTTTCTAAAGAGTTTGAGTGTAACATCATCTTTCATCAAATTAGTTATAAATAAAATTGTATCATATAACAAGCCAAAACTTTAGAAAATAAAATATTTTAAAACACAAAAACAAATATTAGTTGGATTTAAGAAGATGAGTTGAGTCCAATGATCCATTATCTTGATCAAATAATATTATGAATTATCAAATTAAAAAAACAAAAATAATAAAAAATATTATTTTAAATTTATGTAAATATATGTGTTTCTTAGCTGAAGTGAGATTAATTTAGTCAATATAATATAAAATGATCAAAACAACATAAATGCAACATAAAAAGATATTTGGAGATAAATAGAAATATAACTAAATCAAAGAAAAATATTTGAAGAGATGTGAAAAATTATAAAAGAAATTTACATTTTGAGATTTTAAGATATTCTATAATAATATCATCAATAACGAAATGAAATAATAATAAAAAAGTCTTATAAAGATCATCAAACTCAAAAAAAATAAAAGATTTAAAAAAACAAATAAATATTTAACTAGATAGAGCTTGTCAAGATCTGTCAAAAAACAATTATTTTGTCTTAATAGGATATGGTTTACAATTCTGACAATCACCAAAGATAAATAAGTAAAAATCGTAAAAAAATTATAGTTTGATATTTAGTACATACATAGTAAAGCTAAAATAAGATAAATTGATACAATGTAATAAAATAAACTAAAGTTGATCTAAAGTTTGCATAAGAAGAAATTTATATAAGCAAAGAAAAATAGCTATGTAAAAGTAAATATTTTGAGTAAATAAGATAAATTATATAGGAAAGTTGTATTCCATGATACAAAGGAGTTGAAGTGTAACAACCTTGACCATTAAATCAGGTAAGAAAGAAAACATCTCATAAAATGCGTCAAAAAATTTAAAAAATAAAATATTTAGAAAAAACATAAATAAATGAATATTTAATTCGATAGTGCCCATTGATACTGGTCTAATTACATCTATTTTGTCTAAATTACACCTCATTTCAAATTACTATAAAATACAAAAATAAACAAGTATAAATAATAATAAATTATTAATTTAATATTAAGTAAATGTATATTTAAGTTGAAGCAACATAAATTGAATTAATGTACGAAAAGAAATCAAAGCAATAAAGTTTAACATAGAAATATAGCTAGAGTCAAGAAGAAATAATTGGAAATAAAATAAATTGTATTGTAAAGTTACATTCCAAGATATCTGAGAGATGATGTTTAACATATTCGATCAACAAATCAGGTTTGATTTGAAATGACTCTTAAGGTATACAGAAATCCTTGATAATAAAATATTTAAAAATATAGAAGGAATATTTAATTAGATAGAGCTCGTCAAGATAAGTCCAATGAAGATCTTTTCAACATTATTTGACCTCGTCTAGAATTACTATGAATTACCAAATTAAATCAACTTTTATAATAATAAATTATTGTATAATAATATTTAAATTTTTATTGATATTTTATGAGATAAATTAATGAAATTCAATATATCCAAATCAAGTCGACGTAATGGACCAAGTGTAATATCCTTCATCATTAAATCAAGCACAATTAAAGAAGTCTAATAAAGTAAACAAAAAGTATAGAAAATTAAAGATTTTAAAAAAATCAATATTTAAATAGATAAAACTTATAGAGACAAGTCCAGTAACAACTATTTTCTTCGGTTAAACCTTCTTTGGAATTTTTATGAAATGACAAAATAAATATGCTTAAGTAAGAAATAACATGATCGAGTGCAACATTATCGATTGCCATATTAATTACCAATGGAAAGGTTTTGTAAAGCATCCTTAGGCCCTTGTAAGTAAAATATTAAGAAATATAAAAAGTAATATTTATTTGGATGTAGATGGATGAGACACCTTCAATAACATTTGATTTATCTTAATTTTTCTCATTTAGAATTACTATGAATTACTAATACAAACAAAAATTAATAATAATAATAATACATTATTATTTTAATATATTTGAAAGTTTGAATGAGAGAAATTGAGATAACTTATTATAACTAAATAAAAATGAAAACATAAAAGAAATTAAATATTTATATGTGGAAGTTGGGTTATGAGATATGAAACTCATCAATTGTAATATCCTTGACCATTAAATATGATATGTATTGAAACATATAGTGATAGCAAAATTATAGAATTTTTTTTAAAATAAAAAAAATTAACATTTAACTAGAGGAGTTCATATAGATAAGTCTAATAAAATTTATTTCATGACAAGCAAACATTATTTTCTATTCTTATATATAATTTGAGGAAATTAGAATATATAAAAATAAATTCCTCTTTTAATAATAAGAAAACATATATTAAAGTTTAAAAAGATAAATTAAAAAGTGTATATAACTAGATTGAAGAAATAAAATAATCACAATAGAGGAGAATAAGATTTTAATCATAATATAATAATTAAAAGTAAAACATTTGAAGAAACAAGGTAATGTATAGGAGAGTTACTTTCCAAGATACTAAGGAGAATGAAAGTAACATCTTCAATTACCAAATTAAGTAAGAATAAAAAAATTTCATAAAATAGCTTGAAGTGATAAGAAAAATAATATTTGAAAATATAAAAAAAAATTTAAATGGACATAGCTTGAAGGGAAGAGTCTAAGAATATTTCTTCTATCTTAATTAGATCTTATTTAGAATTATAGTGAAGCACAAATGTAAATAACAAATAATAATAATAAATTAATAAGTAATTATTAAAGAAATATATATTAAAGCTCCAATGAAATGAATTAAAGTAATATAATATAATCAAATTGATGTGATGTAAAGGTCGCACAATAGGGGATTCGGAGTCATATAGTAATATAACTAAACTAAAGCAAAACATTTTAGGAACTGAATTAAATTGTACGAAAAATAGTGTATGAAGATACTAAGAATTAGCATTCTTGATTGTAAAATTAGGTATAAATTACAATTTTTGTCAAGCAATAAAAAACTTTTGAAAATAAGGTATTATTAATTATATAAAATAATATTTAATATGGTAGAGATCTTATAGAGACTTCCAACAACATTTATTTCATTTTGATTATATTTTATTTTGAATTATCACAAATTATTAAAGAAAATAAATATAAATAACATTAGACTATTATTTTAATATTAAGTAAATTTATGTTAAACCTTAAATAAAATAAATTAAAATTTGTAATATAACTAAATCATTATGATATAAGGGTCATAGAGAGCAGAATTTGAGTTTCATAATAATATCATTAAATCAAAGCAAAAACATTAATGAAATGAAGTAATTATGTACAAAAGTTGCATTCCCAGATACTAAGAAGATTAAGTATGACATTCTTAATTATCAAATCATGCACAAATTATTTAATAGATGAGAACTAAGGGGAATGAGTCTAACGAAGTTTATTTTGTCTTAATTGAACTTATTTTAAATTACAATGAAATAATAAAGAAAATAAGTATAAATAATAAAAATTGTCATTTTAACATAAAAAGAATAGTATTAAAGTTTAAATGCAATAAATCATACTGATGTATCATAAACAAATCAAAGAGATGTCAAGGCCACTTGAGAAAACATTCAGGGCTTCTTAGTAACTTAACAAAATACAAGAAAATTTATGAGATGAGATAATTGTTAGGTCAAAGATGTGCTCCAAAATACTAAGGATGTCAATAATAATATCCTTTATAAAAAATTAAGGTAGGAATCGATAAGCTCATATATTAAGAAAAAAATTTCAAAAATAAAATAAAAGACCTTACAATGAATATGTAATTAAATAGAGTTCATTTTGATGATCCAACATCATTTATTTCATCATGATCAAGTCTAGTTTAGAATTTCTATAAATTACAAAATTAAATAAATATAAATAATAGAAAATTTTTGTGTTAGTATTAAGCAAATTTTTAAAATCAAACCTACGAAATGGTCTCAATATAAAAGAATTGAAGTTTCATTAAAATTTGAAAACATCAAAGCAAAAACGTTGAGGAAATGAGATAAATTTTATGAAAAACATGCATTCCAAGATACAATGGTTATCGAGTATAATATTCTGAACCATAATAATAGGCATCTTAGAGTGCAACTTTCTTTGCACTTTGGTGACCTTTACTTTGCTTTGATTTGTTTGTATTATGATGATCCAACTTATCTCATTTTAGTATTATGATATATTTACTTGATATTAAAATCAATAGTTATTATTATTTATGCCTATTCAATTTTTTAGTTCTTAGTAATTCTAAATGTTATCCGAGCGAGAAAAAACAAACATTATTGGGTTCCATGCTTTACGAGTCACTGTAATTTTCATTTATTTAATTTTAAATATTTTATATTTAAAGGCTTCCATGCTTTACAAGTCACTGTAATTCTTATCTAAATTAATCATAGAGGATATTACACTTGATCATCTTACTACCTTTGAATGCTACTTTATCACATAATTTATCCCAATTTTATAAATTTTTTGTTTCTATTTGGTGATATTATTATGCCTCTTTAAATGTCTTATAGTGTGACATTTACATTGCTTCAATTTTGTTATATTAAAATCTTTTAATTTATCTTATTTTTAATGTTATCATATTATTAATTATTATAAAAAATATATGTTTTTTAATATTTATGATTATTTACTCCAAAACATTTATAATGTTGCTAAAAGATGTTCGATCAAGAAATAAACAAACATCGTTTGACTCTTCCCTATGGGTTTTATCTAATTATATGCTCATCTATATTTTTGGATACTTTATTTTGAAATGTTTTTATATGTTTTACAAGTCATATCAATTTTTACCATATTTTATCGATCATGAATTGTACACTCGATCTCTAAAACATCATTTAATGCGACTTTCTCACACATTTTAATGCTTTCTTCCTTTATAATTTAAAATAATTCAAAATGTGGTAAGCTCAAAACAAAAATATGTTTTTGTAGTCATCTTAATGGTTTTATGTAATTAAATATTTTTAAAACCCTTAATTTTTTTTGGTTTTGATAGATATTATGAGACATTTAGATTCATACCTAGTTTGACAATCATGCTTGTTGCACTATATCTCCTTGTTATCTCAGAATGTAACTTTTTAGTACAATTAATCTCGTTTCCTTAATTTTTTGCTTTAATCTCACTAGGTTACTACGCAACAACAAATCTCATATGGCATAACCTACATGTCGCTTTGATTTAGTTATTTTTCAATTCTTTATTTGACATTATTTTAGCTTTTATATATATTTAATTAATATTAAAAATAATTTATTATTTTTAATCCTTATTTAATATAATAACATGTAGTCATTCTAAACATGGTCTGATATAGATGATATAAACATTATTAGGCTTCTCTTGGCCTATTATGTATAATTAAATATCAAATTTTTATATTTAAATATTTTTTAAGGATTTTGGCACATGTTATAAAATATTTTGACTCTTGTGTTATAAGATAGATAAGGATATTATAGTTCATATCTTCAACATCTTTGAATTAAAGTTTTTCAAATACTTTATTATTTCTTTAAATGTTTCACTTTGATTTAGTTATATTTTTATGTAAGTCTAAATCTCCAACAGTGTCACCATTAATTACTTCTTTTTCTATTACATAGCTTCAATTTATCTCACTTAACATTTAATATATTTTTATTTAACTTTAAAATAATAATTTAATTTAATTTTTCCTTATCTATTTTTTTAATACATAGTAATTCTCATCAAAATCCAATCCATATGGATCAAACATTATTAGACTTTTCTCAAGAAGCTCTACCAAATAAAATGTTCTTGGTTATATTTTTGAATTGTTTTCTAGAGTTTAGGCATTTTTTATTTGTCCTTTCCTTTCCTACATGATTTGATGATCGAGGAAGACACACTTGATTCCTTTTATTTTTTTGAAATGCAACTTTCTCATACAATTTATCTAATTGTTTTCAAATGTTCTACTATTTTTAGGTTATATTGCTGTGTAACTCTAATCCTCATCTTGTATGGCCATTATTAGCATTAGTTTGGTCCTATTTAATGGCTTCAATTTATCACATTTCAAGTTTAAAAAAATTTACTTAATATTAAAATAATAAATTATTATTATTTAGTTTATTTATTTATGTAATTCATAATAATACCAAATGAGGCTAGAAAAAGAATACACGAACATCTTTGGACATATCTTAATGACATTTACCAAAATTAATATTTATTTTTATATTTTAAGTTTTTTAATTTTCTATGATTTTGGTAAAATTAATAATACATTTAGAAACATACTAGATTTTATTATATAGGTTATTACAATGTTTCTCTTTTGGTATATTGGAATGCAATTTTCCCATGCTATAATTTTTTAAAATGTTTTGCTTTGATACCATTATATTACTTTGCAACTCCAAATCTTTTCTTGTATGACTGTTGCTATGCTTTCATTTTGTTATATCATAATTATTCTACTTGCCTCAGTTCTATTTCAAAATATTTTTAATAAATATTAAAATAGTAATTTATGGTTGTTTCTACCTATTTACATTTGTTATACAAAGTAATTCCAAAGAAGATCTAATTAGGACTAGGAAATTTGTTGTACTACCTTAATGAGCTCTTTGTAATTTAATATTTTTCATTATATTTCAAAATATTTTTTTCAAAGATTTTGTCATCCTTTATAAGGAAGTTTTATTCTTACCTATTCTGATGATCAATGATGTTATGCTTGACCTCCTTAATTTATGAAAATATAACTTTCTCATATAATTTATCTCATTGTTTGAGAAGTTTTATATTCACTTGTTCATAGTACTATGTTATTCAATTTTCTTAGCTTTAACACATGTTCATTTAATTTTAAAATAATATTTTTTTATTGATTATGCTTATTTACTTTTAAGATTTATGATAATTAAAAATCAGGTTTCATTAAAATGAAACAAATTTTATTACATCTATTTTGATGACTAATATTCATTTAAATATTTATTTTTATATTTTTAATTGTTTCTTTTATGTGTTGGGTTTCTTTATAACGTATTTTGATATATACCTAATTTAACAAATGAGGATGTTGCACTTGATGTCCTTATTATCTTAGAATGAAACGTTTTTGAACAATATATCTAATTCTTCACATTTTTTGCTTTGATTTGTTAGTATTTATTTATAGCACATTTTTTTTCTCTCAAGTGAAAATTATTTACCTTTGATTTTCTAATCTTACATTACTTCTGTCTATCTTATTTTAGCATTATTACATATCTACTTTTCTTTGAATTAATAAGTTATTGTTATTTATGATTATTTTCTTTAGTAATTTGTAATAATTTTGAATAATGTTGGAGTCATCTCGACAAGCTGTATCCTCTTAAATATTAATTTAATATTTTTTAAATAATTTATTTTCTATTGAATTGGCATATTTTACTAAACACTTCTAGTGGCATCTGATTTAATAATAAAGAAAGTTACACTTTATTTCCTTACTATCATGTAATGTAACTTTACATATCACTTATCTCATTTCCTCAAATAATTTACTTTGATTTATTTATATTATTGTGCTAGTCTAACTCTTCTCGTACATGACCTTCCTAAAGCTCTTATTCGTTTAAGTTGCATTGCTATAATGTGTCTCATTTCAACTTTAGTTTTTGTCTAGTTAATATAAAAATATAAATTTTTATTATTTATGCTAATTAAATTGGTAATTCATAGTAATTCTAAATAAGGTCTGATGGAGATGAAGCAAACATCTTTAGATCATCTCGAAAAGCTCTATAAAATCAAAATTTTATTATTGATATTTTACTTAATATTAAGTAATAATGTATTACTATTTTGACTATTTTTTGTGATAATTCATAGAAATTCCAAATGAGGTATATTAGAGATGAAATTAATGTCATTGATCTATCTCATTCCAACTTTTAATAGATACTTACCTAATATTAAAAACAAAATTTGTTATTAATTTAGTTTACTTTCTTTTCATGGTAATCCCAATTGTTGTCTCATTTAGAAAAAATGTCATTGTACTCGTCCCGATGAGTTCCATCTAGTTAAATACTCATTCTTGTATTTTTAAAACTTTACATTCTAGGGTTTTTGATTATTTTGTCACATATTTGAAGTCATACTTGATTTGATGGTCATAGATGTTGCACTCCATCTCCTTAGAATGATGGAATGAAATTTTCCCATATAACATATCTTATTTATTCCAAACTTTTAGTTTGCTTTGATTATATTTTTGTGTTATTGTAAAACTCCACTCATTTAACCTTTAAATTGCTTTAATTTTTTCTTATTACATTGCTAACAATTATCTCATTTTAGGTCTAAAATATATTCACTATAATTCCAAATATAGTTTAATGAAGATGAAAAAAACATTGCTTGTGTCTTCTCAACAAGCTCTATCAAATAACTTATTCTTTTATATATTTTAAAATATTTAATTTTTTAAGGTTTTTTTTGGTTTATAAGATATGTTGATCTATACCTAATTTAACAGAAAAGTTGTTACACTATATTATCATAGTATCTTAGAATTCAACTTTTGTATACAATTTAATTCATTTTAACTTTCTTAGGCTCAATGGGTTATATCACTATGTATCACTAAATATTCTCTCATGTGCCCTTTACATCATTTGTTTAATTTGTTAAGTTGTAATTCAAAATGAGGTCCAACCAAGATGAAAATATCATCATTTGACTCATCTCATTGTGCATTATACAATCAAATATTCAGCATTATATTTCTTTAAAATGTATATTCTATAAGGATTTTGCATGCTTAACAAGTTTTTGAATTGTATTTTATTTTGCCTTATAAATGTTGCACGTCATCTCCCCATTACCAAGGAGTGTAGTTATACCATGCAATTTATATCATTTTTAACAATTTTCTTTTAAATAATGATATAATGCTATCAAATTCTAATTTTTCTATTCCATGAGCTTACATTATTTTAGTTATATTACATTAACATAAAAATTGACATGGGCCTCAATTCAATGAGTTGTAATGAATTATATATTAATTTTGCATTTTGATTCCTTTTTTCATAAAGCTTTGGCATGTTTTATTAGGTGTTTTTTTAAAGTCGATTTAACAATGAGAGTGTGACAATCGATTTCTATAGTTTTTTTGTAATGCAACATTCTCAAATAACTAATGTCATTTCATTTCTTAAAATTTTTTTCTTTTGTTTTGTTTTGAATGTTATGTTATTGCTTATCTCACATATCTCTTATCTTCCTTTGATTTGGTTGTATTATATTTGATTAATTTAACTCAATTCACCTTAAATATATTTTAAACTAATATTTTTTAAAAAAAAAATTATTTTTTGAACTTATTTTTTTTTGTAAGTACTTAATTTTATATTTTGTAAATATTTTACTTTTAGGATTTTTTAAATCTTTGTCACAAAATTTGATTTAAACATGATTTGTTGAACAAGGAAGTTACACTCAATCTTCGTGGTCAGCTAACCTCGAGTGGCACTGAAGCCTTAGAAGTGACTGTAGAAGAGGATTGGCGACAACAATTGCTTGAATACCTGAACTAGGGTAGGGGATTCTATCAATGAATGTGCCCACTCGAATCCATATTAGGCGTCGGGCTCTCAAAGACACTTGTGAGAACAGAGTCCTCTATAGAAGAGCCTTCGATGGATTACTCCTAAGATGCTTGTCAAAGCCAGAATCTCATGAAGCTTTAGAGGAAGCTCATGCTGGAATCTGTGGCGCGCACCAGTCAGAGACAAAGTTCTACCATCATTGAGGGGTATTACTGGCCCACCATGTCGGAAGACTCCATCAATTTCTCCAAGAGATGCCACGTTTGTCAGATACATGCAGACTTCATTCGACAGCCATCAGAACCTTCACATATCTCTTATCTTCCTTTGATTTGGTTGTATTATATTTGATTAATTTAACTCAATTCACCTTAAATATATTTTAAACTAATATTTTAAAAATATTTATTATTTTTTGAACTTATTTATTTTTGTAAGTACTTAATTTTATATTTTTTAAATATTTTTTTTTTAGGATTTTTTGAAGCTTTATGACAAATTTTGATTTAAACATAATTTGTTGAACAAGGAAGTTACACTCAAACTCCTTTGTCTTATAAAATGAAACTTTTTTATATAATTTTTCTCATTTCTTTGAATATTTTACTCTGATTTTATTATATTATTATTTAACTCTAATTATCCTTTAATGTGACCCTCACTTTACTCTGATTTTTTTATTTCATACCTTCAAATTCTCTCATTTTTTGATTGATATTTTCTTACATAATATTAAAATAATTTTTTTATTAGTCTTGATGCTTTTTTGCATTATTAATTCTCAGTAATTCTAAAAAATGTCTAATCAATGTGAAACAAATTTTTTTGAACTCACCATGACATCGTCTATCAACTAACTTTTTTATATTTTTAAGACTTTGTTTTCTATGATTTTGAAAGGTTTTATAAGATATTTAGACTTCTGCAAACCTTATGATTGAGGATGTTATGTTAAATCTCCTTAGACTTTTAGAATGCAACTTTCTTACATAATTTATCTTCATCCTCAATTTTTTTTCCTTTGATACGGTCGTCTTACTATGTAACTCTAAATCTCATCAGTGTGATAAGATGTCTAATTTATTTGCTAAAGTTACAATTTTTAATAATTTTTGTTTACCTTCAATAAATAATTATTTAATATTAAATAATTATTTAATATTAAATAGTTATTTTGTATTATTTATGTTTATTTAATTATATAATTTCTAATAATTCAAAATGAGGTCAAATATGAATGAAATTAATATGGTGGGTCTCATCTCAATGAGTATATCTAATTCAAAATTTTTTTAATGCTTGTAAATATTTTTAAATATTTTTGTAATGTGTTGTGAGAAACTTTAATGCTGGATTAATTTTAAGCTCTACAATGTTGCACTTCATCTCCTAACTATTTTTGGTTAAATTTATTTTGCGTAATTTAGGTCATTTCTTCAAAGTTGTTTTTTATTTTGTTATATTAAAATGAAGTTTTCAATTTCTTTTCATTTGACGTTTACATCATTTTCTTTTCGATGTATTCCAATGTTTCAACTTATCTCATTTCCTCTTTAACATATGTTTGCTTAATATTATATTACAAATTTATTATTTATATTCTTATTTATTTAAATAATTCATGTTAATTCCAAATGAGTTCGATCAAAGACAACATAAACATAATTAGACTCCTTATGACAAGCTTTATCACATACAATTATTAATATTTTTAGTCTATAAAATAATAACTTTTTGATATTTTGACTTGCTTAATGTTTGAGAACATTAAACTCAATTTTTGTGTATGCTGGAATGCAACTTTCCCATACAATTTATCTCATTTTATTAATTTTTTTAATATTATTTTTATGTGAAGTAAATATATATTAAAATTGAAATAAGATCGATAAAGAAACTTAATATGTCCAAACAAAAGACTTATAATAGAATATGAGAAGTGATTCGCATTTTCATTATAATATAACAAAATTCAAGCAAAATAATTTTATAAAATAAATAAATTATATTGAAAAATTATATTCCAAGATGTTAACGAGATCGAATGTTACGATGTCGATCATAACACAATGGATCAAAATGTCTTAAAAAGCATGAGAAACTTTTATAAAAAATATTTAAAAATATAAAAAATGAATATTTTGTTTGGCAGAACTTTTCAAGATGAGTCTATCGACATTTTCCCTCTCCTATTTGAACCTCATCTAGAATTTTTGTTAGTAAACAACACAAACAAGCTTAAATAAAGATAAATTATTATTTTTAAATTATGTTAATATACATTAACGCTAAAATGAGTTAAATTGAAGTAATGGAATTTAACCAAATGAAAGTAAAATATAGCTCAAATGAGATGAGATTTATACTAACATATGAATTAAGATAAATAAATATACATTTTTTAAAAATAAGTAAATATATGTGAAGGTAGAAATGAGATAAATTAAGTCAATATAATATTAAAAAAATCAAAGATATGTAATTTTCACAAAATAAGTCATTTAGAATAATATGCTAAGATAACTAAATCAAAATGAAAAACTTCAAATAAATGAGATAAAAAGTGGAAGAAATCTACATTTCATGACATTAAGGAGATCAAACATGGCATTCTTAATCATCAAATTTGGCATCAACGAAAATATCCCTTAAAAGGTTCCAAAACTGTAGAAAATAAAATAGTTATACAAATAAAAATGAATATTTAATTAGATGAAGCATGTAGTGATAATTCCATTGTTTTTTTATCTTGCTCAGGGTTTGCTCGAAATTACTATGAAACAATGTGAATAAAAATAAATAACAACACAATATTTTTTCAATATAATATAAATACACATTAAGAATGTAAGAAGAAAATTTGAACGAATGTATTACAATGAAATAAAATCAATGCAAAAGTTACAAGAGAAGAGATTTAGAGTTGCATAGTAAGGTTGCATTGCATGATATTAAAGAATAACATATAAGATCATAAATGATTAAATTTTATAAAAATCAAAATACCTTATAAAGCATGTTAAAAGTCTAAAGAACAAAAAAAATGCAAAAAGAAATACTTAATTTTATAGATGTGGTAAGGATGGGTCCAATAATATTTTTTTGTTATAGTTTGACATTAATTCGAAGTACAACAAGTAAACAAATTAAATAAGCTTACATTACAATAAATTATTATTTTAGTATTATGAAAATATATATTATAGTTGAAAAGTAGATATATTGAAGAAATTTGATAAAACCATATCAAGTGACACAATAGTTGTATAACAAGCAAATTAGATTGTTGTCAAAATATAAAAAATCAATGCAAACCATTTGAAGTAATGAAATAAATTGTGGGTAAGTTGAGTTCCAACATATTAAGAAGATGGAATATAACATCATTGATCATCAAAATCTAGTGTGAAATGAAATTTCAAGTTAGGAATGTAAGAACAAATAAAATAAAATATTTAAAAATATAAAATAAATATCTAGTTGGATAGTGCTCATGGAGGCAAGCCTAATGAAATTTGTTTCTTTCTTGATCAAATCTCATTGAAGTTTCTATAAGTTATGAAAGTAAAAAAGTAAAATTAATAACAAAATAGTCTTTTTATATTAGGTAAATATATAATATAGCTCAAGAAATGATAACTTATCGTAATATAATTTATTGAAATCAAAAACATGTAAATGTCAAATTGGTTAAGAATGAGACCTACATAGTAAGATATCCAAATCAAAGTGAGAAAATTCAAGAAATGAGTTAAACTATTCAGTAAAACTTCATCACCAAAAAACCAATGGGATCAAGTGTAACATCTACAAGAGCCATATCATGTACTTCTCAAAATATTACACAAAGTGTTTCAATACCCTTCAAGACATTATGGAAAAAAATAAAATTGATTACTTATTTAGAATGAGCTCCTTGAGATGAGTCCAATAACATCAATTTTTCCCTATTGGTCATTGTTCATAATTACTATAAATTACCCAAGCCAATAAGTACAAATAATAACAAATTATTATTTTGAATGTAAGAAAATTTATTGTAAAGCTTATATAAGATATATTAAAGCAACAAAATATAGCTAATTCAATGCAATGTATAAGCCTCATATGAAGAAATTTAGAGTTACATTGTAATATAAAAAAATTAAAAAATTAAAGAAAAACAAATTGATGAAATGAGATAAAATTTAGAAGAAAGCTGTTATCCATGACACTATCGACATAAAGCCTAACAATCTCAATCATGAAATCATTTAAAAATTGAAATGTTTTGAAAAATAGTACCCAAATATTACAAAAATAAAATATTAAAAAATATAAATTTAATACTTTAGTTTGAATTACTATAACAAGACGAGAGGAGATTCAAAGTTACATCATCCTAAAACTAGATGAAAACAAAAATGTTAAAGAAATGACAAATTATATAGGAATGTTGCATTCCAGGATATTATGGAGCTTTACATAACAATATCGATTATCAAATAGGGCACAAATCAATCATTTTCATAAAGCAAACTAAATACTATGAATAAAAATTTTTTGAATTTAAAAATATGTATTTAATTAGATAAAGTTTGTTGAGACAACTCTAATGACATTTGTTTGGTCTTGATCTAACTTTTTTTTGAATTACTATGAATTAGCAATAAAAATAAATGTAAAAAATATAAACATTATTTTAATACAAAATAAATATATTGTGAAGTTGAAAACAAGAAACTTGATGCATTGTAATATACTCAAAACAAAGCAATATAAAAGTTACATAATAAGAGAATTAAAGTTTCAGAATAATATAATGAAATCGAATAAAAAAATATATGAAATGAAGTTATTTATGTTGGAAATTTGCATTCAAGATATTAATGAGGCCAAGTATGACATCCTCGTTAATCTAATCTCGTGTAATCTTAATGTCTTGTAAAAAGTCTCAAATTTATATAAAGAAATATTTAAAAGTTAAAAAAGTAAATATTTAATTTTTTGAGTAATTCTTAATTAGAAACACTTCCATTTTCTCTATAAATCCTCATTTAAAGATACAATGAAAAATAAAACAAAATAACCATAAATATAAAAAACATATTATTTCAATAATAAGTAAATGTATATTAAAGAAAAAATATGCTAAATCGAAGCAATCTATTACAACCATTTAGAAAAAAAAATTGAAAGAAAAGTGTTCAATTTTTTGGAATCTACTTTTGACAATTCTATGAAGATTAGGCATAATATTGCTGATCATGAAATAAAGTATGAATCAAAATAACTTGTAAAACATGCAAAAATCATAGGAAATTAAACATTTAAAAGTATAAAATTAAATATTTAATTTGATAAAGCCAGTTAAGATGTGTCCAATGGTTTTTGTATTGACTAAATAAGACCTTATTTTGGAATACTCAAAATTGTTAAATTAAATAAGCATGAATAATAATAAATGAATATTTCTATTATTAATATAATGTTAAAAAATATATAGTAAAGTTTAAAGGAGATAAAATGAAGCTATGTAATATAAATGAACTAAACGGGGTAAATGTCTGATAAGAGGAGATCTAGAATTACATTGTAAAATAATCAAATTGAAAAGAAACATTTGAGGAAATGAGTTAAATTATCTAAAAAGTTCCATTTAATGTTCCATAAGATATTGAACATAATATTCTTGATTGTGAAATCAAATATGAATTGACAAGCCTTATCAATGATTTTAAAATCTTTACTTCATATTAGTATGATGCTGTTTGGTGTCACTGTGATTTAAAAAAATAAACATTAATAAATAATGAAATTTTTTTTTTAATGTTAATATATGGTAAAGATAAAATTAAGCAAATTGAAGTAATGTAATATAATAAAAATAAAGGGATGTAAAGGTAAGAGTAGAGAGGAATTATAGTTTCATTTTCACATAATCAAAGTGAAGCAAATGATTTGGGTAAACGAGATAACTTGAAAGGGAAAGTTACATTATGGGATACTAATGAGATTGAGTGTGATCCCACTAACTTTAAATTAGGTGATAATCAAAATATCTAGTAATGCATGACAAAATCCTAGAAAAACTAATTAAAAATAGAAAAAATATATAATTAACTAATTAGAGCTTCTGGAGATGAGTCTAAAAAAGTGTGTTTCATCTCAATTGAAAATCATTTGTAATTTTTATAAATCACAAAACTAAACAAGCATAAATAATAATAAAATTTTAGCATAATATTAATTAAATATACTTGAAAGTTGAAATGTTTTAGGTTGAAATAATGCATTATGATAATATCAAAGTGAGATAATAAAATATAATTAGAAACTTTTTGTAGGAAGGTTGTACTACAAGAAGCTAAAGATGCCGAGGGTAACATCCTCAATCATGAAATTATATACAAAACAAATTACTTCATAAAAGATGTTAAATCCATAAAAACTATATTATTTAAATGTATAAAATAGAATATTTTATGATATAGAGGTTGCATAGAGTGCAACGAAGTTTTTGTATTTCAATCAAACCTTATTTGGAATTACTTTAAACTATAAAAAGTAAATATATGTAAGTAAAAATAAAATATTATTTAATATTAAGTAAGAAAATATTAAAGTGAAAATGAGATATATAAAGGAATGCAATAAAAAAATCAAAAATATTCAAGGGTTACTTGGGAGGACAAATAAAATGAAATTACAATATCATAAATTTAAAGTGAAACATTTCAAGAAATGATATAAATTACATAAGGATATTACATTCAATAATATTAGTGAGATTGAGCGTAAAATTTTGAATTACCAAAACCAGTACAAATAGATATATCTAGTAAAGCAAATAGAATTCCTAGAAAGAAAACTATTCTTAAAAAAATAAAATTAAATATCAAATTTGTTTGGGTCAATCATAGATCTCTAACAATATTTCTTTTATCTTGATCAAATCCCATTTTGATTTAGCTATCAATTATTATAAAAAATTGAAATAATTAATAATATGTTATTATTTTAATATTAAGTAATCTATAGTAAAAATATTTTTTAAATTAAATCAATTTATTGTAGCAAAAAAGAGATGTAGAGGTCACGTAAGAGAAAAATTAAATTTTTGTGGTAATATAACAAAATTAAAGAAAAATTATTATTTAAGGTATAAAAGTGATGCTTAGGAGATTGAGTGTGATAACAACATTTGCCAAATCTCTTGCTAACCATAAAATCTCATAAAGTATGCCAAAACAATAGAACTAAAAAGATTAATATCCTCCATTATTCTCGTAAACATTTGTCTGAATGCAAGAAAAGAAAAAATTTAAAACATAATATATATTTTATGAGATAGACAACATCAAGAAGAGTATAACGACATTTATATCATTTTAGTCGGACCTCATCCAGAAGTACTAAGACTTAATAAAAAAATAAGCATTTTATGATGCTAAAAGACTAAGTGTAACATTCTTGAGAGTCAAGTGAGGAAAATATTGAAATGTGTCATAAAGCATGCAAAAATCATAAGAAACAAATATTTATAAATATAAAAGTAAATATTTAATTAAGTTGATCTTGTTGAGACCCATTCAATATTATTTGCTTCATTTGGATAGGACCTTGTTTTGAATTAATCTAAATTACAATAGAGAATAAGCATAAATAAAAATAAAATATTATTTTAATGTTAAGTAAATAGTAATGATCAAATTAGAAAAGATGGACTAATGTAATGTAAGAAAATGAAAGTAATGAAAATATCAATTTAGAGGAGAATTAAAATTTTAAAATAATATAAAAAATTAAAAGTGAAGAATTTAAAAAAAATGAGTTAAATTATGCTGAAACATTGCATTCTAACAAACTAACAAAATTATGCATGCAATCTTGATGATCAACTTAGTTGTCAATCCTTATCTCTCATAAAGCATGTCAAAAGCATTACAAAAAATAATTAAATTTACTAAAAATTAATATTTAATTTGTAAGAACTTGTTGAGTCTAATCCAACAACAATGGTTTAATCTTGAATGATCCAGAACTTGAATTACCATGAATTTCAAAAGGAAATTAGAATAATAAATATAATTTTTTTAAGATTAAGTTAAAAATATTACACTTGAAATGGTATAAATTTAAGTAATGTAATACATTTAAATAAAAGAAATATGAAAGTCGCACACTAAAAAAATTTAGACTTTCATAATAATTATACCACATAAATGAAAAAAATTAAAAGATAAGGTAAATTATAAAGTTGTATTCTATGATACTAATAAGATCTAGTGTAACTACCTACACCATAAAATAGACCAAAAATCGAAATATCTTATAAAGCATTTCAAAGACAATAAACATTTATTTATAAATATAAAAACAAATATTTAATTAGAAAGAGCTCTTCTAGATTAGTCCAATAATGTTTATTTTACCTCAATTTATCCTCATTTAGGGATACTATCATTAATAAAATTAAGTATAAGTAATAGGAAATTTTTTTATTATTGCTCTAATATTTATTATAACCAAAACATAGATAAACGAAATTAATGTAATATAATTAGATTAAGGGATTCTAAAGGTTGCATGAGTGGACATTTAGAGATACCTCAGAAAGTTGAAAAAAGATAGATTGAAGCAATGTAATATATCGCAATCCATGTGATTGAAGGTTACATGAGATGAGAATTTAAGCTTCATGGTAATATTATTAAATCAATGAAAAAATTAATGAAATGTGGTAAATATTTTGGGAAAGTCACTTTCTCTGATGTTAACAAGATTGACTGTGACATTCTCAAATGTCAAATCATGGGAGAATTTACCTGCCTCATAAAACTGACAAATATGAGAAAAATAATTTCAAAATATAAAAAAATAATTACATCGAGCTTATCTAGACAACTTCATCGATGATTGTTTCATCTTCATCAGACCCTCACTTAAAGTTACTATGATTTACAAAAAGAAATAAACATAAATAATAACAACAAATTAATATTTTAATTTAAGTAAATATGTATTAAATTAAAAATGAGATAAATTAAACTATTATAAATATTGCAAATAAATGACTTGAAAAGGTCACCTAAGATTAGATTTGGAATGGCATACTAATATAACAAAAAAATAAAAAATTTGAAGAAATGAGATAAATTATACAAGAAAGTTACAATTTAAAACACAAATATGATTGAATGTAACATCTTCAGATAACTCCTGAACCACAATATGTAATAAAACATGTAAAAAGTCTAGAAATAATATTAAAAAAATATAATAAATGCATATTTATTTAGTTATGCTCATCCAAATGAGTTCAATAATATTTGTTTGTACAAGTCAAACAATATTTGAAATTACTATAAATTAGAATTGTATAAAGTAAAAGCAATAAAAATCGTTATTTTAATCTAAATTATATATATATATATATCAAAGTATAAATTAGAAAATGCAAGCAGTATAATATTACCAAATGAATGGCATGTACAAATCACACGAGGGGTAGATTTAGAGTTACCTAATAGCATAGGTAAATGAAAATTTAAAATTTGATAAAAGAAGAAAAAATGTATAGTGGTGTTGCATCTTAAGAAACCTAGAAGAATTGTGTATTGCCCTTGATCATCAAGGCAATTACAAATAAAGCGTTTTGTTGAAGTGTGTCAAAACCTAGGAAAATATAATACAAAGAACATTTAATGATATAGAGGTCTTTGTGATGAGTCCAATGTTATTTTTTTCATAACGATTAGACCATGTTTGGAAATACTACAAATTGTTCCAATAAATAGGAAATAACAGTAATAAATTATTGCATTATTCTTATGTAAATAGATAAGAAATCTTAAATGAATTAAATTGAGGCATTGTAATATAACAAAACAAAATCTATGTAAGGGTTTACATGATAAAAGAATTGGAGTTTATACCAACAAAATAAAATGAAAGAAAAAAATTGATTATACAAAGCAAAGTATAAGGAAAAGTTGCATTCCAAGAAACTATCCAAATTAGGTGTGATATTTGTGATCATTAACTTTTGTGTGAATTAAAATGTCACAAAAAGTGGATCAAAAAATATTATTTTTTTAAAAAAAACAAGAACAAATGTTTAATTAAATGATGCCCATCTAGTAATGTCTCATGATAATTATTTCATCTCTATTTAAATTTTTTTTAATTATTATGAATTACAAAAAAAATTGAGCACAAATAAAAAAAATTATAGTTTTAATATTATTTTATGTTTTAAAGTACACATGGGATTATTTAAAGTAATTTACCATAATAAAATCAAAAACATGTAAAAGACAAAAGACAAAAAATTTGGAGTTATATAGCAATATATCTAATTCAAACTAGAAAATGCAAAAAATTTGAAAAAAATGAGATATATATGTAATCGTGAAATGGTGTGGTTGAGCAGAGGTTATAATTAGGCAATATATAAAAAAACATGAGATGAGGGTCATTTGATCATGAAATTGCATAATTGGATGGTTCTAGTTACTTCTAAAATTTCGAAATATGTCACACAAAATAAAACTTTTTTAGTCCTAGATTGTAGATGCAAATAAAGAAGTTCTATGCTTCATGCTTTGCATGGTCCTTTAAGGCTGCCAATGGCAAAGGACACTCCTTATATGGCTCTGGAAGTCATGACCCACTCTGTTAGTCATGCATTATCCTCAACATTTTGGTCCAATACTAATGACCAATTATTGCACAACTTGAGCAAAGTTTGGAATCAATTTCTCAACAAATTAACTTTATTGAATGGGTTTAAATATATAATTATACTAAAATAATGAGATAGATAAGATAAATCAAAAAGATAGTAAACATAAATGCCTTTCTAAGTTTATTAATTTTAATTTAATTTACATTCCTGGCAATAAATTTTTCAATAAAACATCGAATTTTAACTAAAGTACAAGTGAAGTCTTAAAATTAATTTGAAAGTGTTTGTTTTTGTGCTTTGCCTTATAGCCAACAAAATCATCATTCGATTTCTCCTTCGCTCCCCTTCTTTAAGTTCTCCCATAAATATAATCATTGACTGCTTAAAATTAAAAAAAATTACTTAAAGAAACTCATTAAAAATTTATCATTTCTTGTTATTACAAAAACACTATGATTAAGAGTTAAAAATAAAACATAAATAATAATAGCTTAATACTCTAACTTAAAATGAATTTATTTTAATGTTTAAAAGTATACAGTTTGAAACAATATGAAATAATATAATCCAATTGATGTGGAGGCCATAGTAAAGAAGATTTAGAGTTAAATAGTATTATTAAAAAATACATGTGTAAATTTTATTAAAATAAGGTAAATTATATGGTAAAGCTAAATTTAAATATAAAAAAATTGAGTGTGACATCTTTCATCATCAAATTAGATATATATTAAAATATCTTAGAAATCATGCAAAAATATTAGAAAATAAAATTTCAAAAATAATAAAAAAATATTTAATTACATAAAGCTTATTAAGATTAGACTAATGACATCTGTTTCATCTTAATATGACATTTTTTAAAATTAAAGTGAAACAAAAAACTAAATAAAAAAACCTAATAATAAATTAATTTTTTAATTTCTAAAATATATAATTAAGCTTAAAAATGAGATAAATTAAAGCAATAAAATATTAAAAAATGAAACATATGTAAAGGTTATGCTAATGAAGAATTAGATTGTTAATGAAAGATAAGCAAAACAATGTGAAATTTTTAATAAAATGGGATAAATTATACAGGAAAGTTGCTTTCCAAGATACTAAATGGATCAAATACAACCACATTTATCATCGAATCACATATGATTCAAAATGTCATTTAAATTAATGTAGAATCCAAAAAATAAAATATTTAAAAAGTATATAATAGTGAATGTATAATTAGACTGAGCTCATCGAGATAATTCAAACAACATTTGTTTCTTGTATACGGGACCACATTTGAAATCACTATAATCCATCAAATCAAATAACCATAAATAATAAAATATTATTGTTTTAATATTAAGTAAAAATATAATAAAGCTCAAATTAAGATATTTCTTAGGAAATGTAATACAACCAAATCAAAATAATGCAAAGGTCACAATAAATATATCAAAATTAATGCAAGACCTCTAAATTAATAAGACACAAAATACAAGAAAGTTGCATTCTAAGATACTAAAGAGCTTGAGTATGAAATCCCCTTTTATAAAATTAGTTAAAAATAAAAATGTTACAAAATATACAAAATTCTTGGTAAATAAAATATCTGAAAATCTAAAATAAATATTTAATTCCATAGAGGTCGTTTAGATGAGTCTAATGTGGTATATTTCATTTCAATTGGACATGTTTTTGAGTTTATATGAATTACAAACTTAAATTTTTTAAACAATAATAAATTATTTTTTTTAATTAATTAAACAGATAATAAAACTAAAATGATGAAAATTGAAGGACTGTAGTATAAAACCTAATCACCATAATGGTCATATTAGCATAGATTTTTTGTCACATCATAAAATAACTAAATTAGTTTCACAAATTTCAAGAAAGTTGCAATCCAAAATATCAAAGAGCTTTTATTTGAAATATTTGACCATCAAATAAAGTACAAATAAAAAAGACTATTAAAATTGTGAAAAATCAAAATAATAAACTATTTCAGAACAAAACAATAATTATTAATTTTCGTAGGGCCAATTGAGATTAGTCCAATGATGTTTATTTCAGGTTTACTTGACATTTTAGAATTACTATAAATTATGAAATTAAATAAGATTAAATAATTAAAAATTAATATTTTTATACCATATAAATATATAATAAAGCTAAAAGGAGATAAATTGAATCAATATAGTATAACAAAATTAAAGTAATGTAATAAAAGAAAATGAAATAGATGTAATGTTCACAAAAGAAAGATTTAAAGTTACATAATAACATGTCAAAATTAGAGAAAAATAATTGAAGAAGTGAGAGAACTTGTATGGAAGAGTTGCATTCCATTATATTAAAGAGATTCGGTTTAACATACTCATTTATCAAATGAAGTATGTTTAAAAATGTCTCAACAAATATATCTAAAATAAAAAAAAGTAAAAAATAAAAATATAAAAATGTATATCTAATTGAAAAAATCTCATTAAGAAGAGTCTAATAACATTTGTTTCACTTCAATCAAACATCACCTTGAATTATTTGACTAATAAAGTAAATACGCCTAAATAGTAATAAATAAAATTTTAACATTAAGTAAACATATTTTAAATATGAAATAAGATAAATTAAAACAATCCAATATTATGCTATCAAACTAATGTTAACGTCACACAAGAGGATATTTAGAGTTCATAGAATTATAAACATATGAAAGAAAAAAATTTATAAATTGAAATAAATTATGTAATGATAAAATTCTCAATCATTGGATGTTTTACATTTAAAAGTTTCTCATAAGCATGCCACAACGTTATAAAGTAAAATATTTAAAAACATGAAATTAATTATTTCATTTTATAAGGATTATTGATACTAAGGGAACAATCTTTATTTTGTTTCACTTCAACATATTTTGGAGTTACTATGAATAGCAAAAGAAAAATGTAAATTAGCAAGGATAAATTAAAGTAGGAATTAGATATATTTACACATTATAATATTACCAAATCAAAGAGATATAAAAGTCACATAATAGTTAATTTAAAGTGAGATAGTAATGGAAACAAATAAACTAGAAAAGCCTAATGAAATTAGATATATTATACATTTAATTTGCATTCTATGATTCTTACATCTTATTATAAACCATCATATGAAGCATAAATTTAAATTACAAAAAATTTAAAAATTATAAAAAAAATAAAACATTCAAAAAAGTAAAACAAAGAATTTAATTAAATAGAATTAATCAAGAAAGTCCATCGACATTGTTTTTGTCTCGATTAGACTACAAATGCAAGTATAGTGAATTAGTAAAGTAAATTAGGAAAAATATGTTTATATTATATTTTTGTATTAAGTAAATATGTATTAAAGCTGAAGTGATACAACTCGAAGCAATGTAAAATAACCTAAAAAAATAGATTTACAACATGATAGAAGATTTAGAGTACCATAGTAAAAATAACAAAATGAAAGTAAAATAATTTAAAAATTATGCAAATTTTATTATGAAGTTACTTTCCAAGAATCTAAAGAGATATAATGTAGCATCGTTAATCATCAAATCTTTTGAAAATCAAATGTCTTAAAAAACATACTAAACCCCAAGAAAACAAAAAATAAAAAAATATAAAAAAAATAAATTTGTAATTTTATAGCACTTATATGAATGAGTTAAATGACATTTATTTTTTCTCAGTGAGATCACATTTAGCTTTTTTGTGTATTATTAAAGTAAATAATAAATAGTAATAATAAATTATTATTTTAAATTTTAGTTAAATATATTTTATAGCTAAAAAAAGATAAATTGAAGAAATATAATGTTAGTAACACAAAGGAATTTAATGATTATGTAGAGGAAATTTAGAGTTACATAGAAATATAATTAAATAAAGATAAATAAAATAAAAAAAATTAGAAAAATTATATTAATTGATGCTTTCTAAGAAGTTGAAGTACCAACTATAATATCATCAATCATAAAACATGATAAAAAGTGAAATGTATTGTAAATAACATAGTCACTACAAAAAATAAAATATTTGAAATATAAACTTGATTATTTAATTAGATAGTGCGATCTCAATGTGTTTAATGACATTTTTTATATCTTTGTAAGTCCTCATTTCAAATTACTATAAATTAAAAAAATAAATATACATATCTAACAATAAATTATTATTTTAATATTAAGTAATCTATAATAAAGCTCAAAAAAAGAAAAATAAAAGTAATATAGTATGACAAAATTAAAGTGATCTCAATGTTATAAATAAGAGGACATTATTTTATATAATAATATAAAAAAATCATGACATAACATTTGAGAAAAACAAAAAAATTATGACAAACTAAATTCCAAGATATTGAGAAGATCGAGTGCAATATTGTCAATGGTCAAATGATGTAGAAATAAAAATGACAAAAAAAGTGGGTCAAAGCAATATAAAACAAAATATTTATAAAAATAGAAATGAATGTTAAATTTGATAAATCTTATTAAGAAAAATCTAACATAATTAGTTTCATCTTAAATTTTCTAGCGTGGAGTTACTACGAATTGCTATTAGGCATAAGCAAAAAATACAACAAATTGTTTGTTGTGAATTGAGTAGGAATATATTATACTTGAAATGACATAAATTGAAGCAATGTAAAATAATCATGCCTAAGTGATGTAAAAGTTGCATCAAAAGAGATTTAGAGTTACGTAGTATATAACTAAACTACCAAGATATATTTAAAGAAATGAGATAAATTACAAAGAAATGTTACATTCTAATACACTAAGGGGATAGATTGTAACGTCCTCAATCATCAAATCATCTGTGAATTGAATTTTCTCAAAATATAATGCAACAATCCCTAAAATTAAAAATACGACAAAGTAAAAAAAATATTTTAAAAGATATAGCTCATGGAGATAAGTGCAATGATGCCACTTTCATCTCAATTGGACTTTTTTTTAAAATTACTACGAATTGCTAAAGTAAATAAACATTAAAAATAAACTATTGTTTTATTCTTAAGTAATTATATTAATGTTGAATTGAGATAACATGAGGCAATGTAATAGTTTTAGAGTTACATTAGATACCCTAATTAATGTATACAAATATGAAGTGATGTGATAGAGGGTGAGGGAAAGTTGCATTAGATGATAATAAGCAAAATTGTAAAACATCCTCATTCATGAAATTAGGTAAAAATCAAAGTAACTCATAAAATGTATAAAATCTTAAAAAGTAAAATATTAAAAAATACAAAAATGACGATCTAATTGGGTAAAACTTGAGATGAGTATATAACCCAATCAAAGGAAAAGTTTTAACTGATAAGATAAGTAGTATAGGAAAGTTGCATTGTGTGAATGTTAAATCAAGTTGAAATCAAAATAGCTCATAAAGCATGTAAAGATCCACAAAAAGAAAAACTTTAAAATATTAAAATAATATTTTGTTGGATAGAGCTTATTAAGAAGAGTATAATGACATTTATTTCATTTGGATAAGACATTGTTTGGAATACTATAAATGATGATAATAAGTAACCATAAATATTAATGAATGTTATTTTTATGTTAAGTGAAAAAATATTAAAGTAATAAAATATAAAAAATGGAAACATTGTAAAGCTTACATCAAAGAACACTTATTGTTTGATAGTAATATTTCCAAATCAAAAAAAATTTGAAGAAATGAGATAAATTGTATAAGAAAGTTATATCCTAAGATGCTGAGGAGATAAAGTATAATATAATCGATTATCAAGTCAAGTACTAATTGAAATATTTCATAAAATAATTTCAAAATATGAAAAGAATATTTGATTTGTTAGAGACCACTATGTTGTCTCTAAAGATATTTGGTTCATCTCAATTCGACACACTTGTAATTACTACAAATTTAAGAAAAAGATAGACATAAATAGTAACATTTTGATACATATTAAATGTGAAATGAAATAAATTGAAGAATGACAACATAACGAAATCAAAACAATATAAAGGTAACGATAAAGAAGATTTACGTTAACATAACAATATAACAAAGTTAATGTTAAAACTTTTAATGGATGAGAAAGATTATATGGGAAAGTTTTAATTCAAGGTACTAAACACATAATGTGTGACATTCACCAACATCATGTCTTTCACAAATCAAAATATCCTATAAGGCATGGAAAAACTCTACAAAATAAAATGTTACATATTTTAGAATTGAATATTTAATTTGATGGATCTCGTTAGGAAGAGTCCAATGAATCTCCTTTCTTCCAAACCATATTTGATTTTGAAATACCCTAAATTACCAAAATCAATGATTATAAATAATAACATATAATTTTTTAAATTTAAAATAAATATTTATTAATGTTAAAATAAGATAAATTTAATTAATGTAATTTAACAAAATCATGGTTATTTAAATTTGACATGAGATGAGCTTTTGAGATACATCATATTTTAACCAAATCAAAGCATATTATTTGATGGTGATAACCTTTGTTTAATCTTGATTGCACTCATTTGGAATTAACATAGATTACAAAAGTAATGAAGTATAAATAATAATAAAATATTTTTTAATATTAAGCAAATATGTTTTAAAGCAAAAATGAGGTTAATTAAACAAATATAATGCTTCCAAATCGAAGCTCTATAAGGTTTACTTGTTAGGAGAAATATAGTAACATATACTATAACAAAATAGAATTAAAACATTTTAATAGTTAAAATAAACCATATCAAAAAGTCTTATTCCAAGATACTAAAGAGTTTGAGTGTAATATCCTTCATTATCAAGTCAAGTTCAAACTAAGAGGTTTAACAAGATAGGCAAACCCTAAGAAAAAATAATTAACAATGTAAAACTGAATATTTAATTTAATAGAGCTCACTGAGATGATTTTAATGATACATATTTTTGCTTTTGTCAAACCTCATTTTAAAATAAGATGAATTTTTTAAATTAAATAAGTTTGAAAAATAATTTGTGATTATTTTGAAATCTCGATAAATATATATTATTGCTAAAAGGATACAAATTGAAGCATTGTAATATAACCAAATAAAGCTTATTTCAATGTCTCACAAGAGGTGATTTAGATATACGTAGTATCATAGCCAAATTAGAACAAACAATTTTAAAAAAGGTAGATAAATTATATGACAAAATTGTATTCCAAAATACTAACATGATCAAGCAACATTTTTGATCATCAAACCAAGAAACCTTGTAAAGCAAGTAAAAAAAAAATTATTTTAAAATATAACAAAAAATACATAAATTAAACAAGTTAGTTGGGATGACTCCAATGACATTTGTTTCATCTTAATTGGACTTGATTCGAAAAAATATGAGATAATAAGAATATAAGAACAATTAATAATACATTATTCTCTTAATATTAGGAAAATATATATTGAAATAGCAATAAGTTGAATTGAAAAAATGTTTGTAATCAATAAAAATAATGTAATAGTTAGATTGAATGGGATATATAATACCATTGAAATTTAGCAAAATAAAAGTTAAAACAAAATTGAATACATAAGAATCATTTTGTGAAAAAGTTTCATTCTATGATACTAAGAAGATCAAGTGGAAAATCGTCCATTATCAAGTCAAGAATGAATCAAAATATCTCATAAGATATAGAAACCCCATATGAAATAAAATATTTAATAATATAAAATTTAATATTTAATTAGATAAAAGTCATCAAGGTGAGGTGAATGATGATTATTATTCCTAAAAGGGCCTTATTTCTAATTACAAAAAATCACCAAAATGAAAAGTATAAATTAAAATAAATAATTATTTTAGTATTACGTAAGTAAATATCAATGTTGAAATGGGTAGAATTAAAATAATGTAATAAAAATAAATAAAAGATTTTTGAATATCATAGGTGAGGCAACTTAGGGTAAAATTGTATTACAACCAAGTCAAACAAAAACACTTGTTGATTTGAATGAAAATGTAAGAGAAGCTTGCATTGCAAGGTACTATGTAGGTTAAGGACTTCATCCTTTGTCATTATATTAGGCACAAATAGAAATAGCTCATTATACATATAATCCTAGAAAATAAAATATTTAAAATTTTAAAAATAATATTTAATTAGAAATACTATGAATTACTAAAGTAAATAAGCTCAAAATACCAACAAAATATTATTTTAAGACTAAGTAAATTTACATTAAAGCCAAAATGTGATACATTATGGTGATGTAATATAAAAGTCCCATGAGAGGGAATCTATAGTTGCAAGGCAATTGAACAAAATGAAAGAAAAACATTTGAAGAAATGAGATAAATTACATAGGAAATCGGATTTTGAGATCCTAAAGAAAAACTGTAATATCCTCAATCGTTAAATATGCTACAAATAAAAAATAAAATATTTAAATGTATTCAATGAATATTTTATTTGATATAGCACATCGAAACTAGTCATGACATTTTTATATCAATCGACCATCGTTATGAATTACAACTAATCAATGATGTAATTAAATTTTAATAATAACAAATTAATATTTTATTACTAAATAAATATATATTAAAGTGGATATGAGTTAAATTAAAACAGCATAATATAAGTAAATCAAAGAGAAAATTTTGTACAAGTGACTAAAACCATATAGGAAAGTTATATTCTAAAGAACTTAGGAGATAAGGTGCGACATTATCAATTGCCAAATAAGGTATTAATTCAAGTGACTCGTAAAGAATTCCAAGAACATATAATTAAATACTTAAAATAAAAAAAATTTACTTAGACGGAGCTTATCGAGATAAGTCCAATGACATTTTTCCTATTGACCACACTTTGCTTAAAATTGTTGGAAATGATAGAATTAAAAGAACATAAATAATAAAATTTTATTATTTTTATGTTATCTAAATATAGAATAAGGTTGAAATGAGTTAAATTAATGAAAGATAATATCTCCAAATCGATGCAATTTAGAGGTAAGCAAAGAGGTGATTTAGAGTTACGTTGTAATATTACCAAAGAAAACAAAAATATTTGAAAAGAGCATACAAATGCTTTTGGAAAGTAGCATTCCAAGATACTAGAAATTGAGTTTATTGTCAAGTATCATTAGATATGATGAAAATAAAATTTTCTTACAAAATTGCATAAAAAACTATATAAAATAAATTTTGTAAACATTAAAAATGTATATTTCACTTGATAGAGCTTATTGAGGCAAGTCCAATGATGAGTTTTTTGTCTCAATAAAACATCATTTCAAATTACTATAAATTACAAAGGTATGTAAACATAAATAATAGCAAGCTACTTTTTTAATTTAAAGAAAAAGTATGCCATTCATTGAGGTTACATTGTTTTGATTTTGTTATATTGGAGTGCTTCAATTTGTTATATATATATATATATATTAAAGTAAATAAGCATAAACAAGTGTAAGAAATGATGTATATTGTAAAGGAAAATTTAGCTAAAAGTTGTTAAGAAAGTCAAGTGTAAAATCCTCAATTAAGGCAACTATCTTAAATGTCTCCATCAAAATTCATCTAGAATAATTACAAGTCACAAACAATAAACATAAACAATTAAAAATTATTATTTTAGTATTGAGTAAACATATTTTGAGAATAAAATATGATAAATTAATGTAATATAATATAACTAAATAAAATTAAAATAATGGTCATACAAAAGAAGATTGAGGGTTACATAGCAATATAACCAAGTTAAAAAAGAATAATTTTTAGAAATGTAAGAAATTGAATAGGAAAGTTGCATTCCAAGTTATGGAGTAGTAAGAGCATAACATACTTGATCATTAAATCAAGTAAGCTTCAAAATTTCACCTAAAATAAGAAAAAACCATATAAAATATAATATAATAAATTATAAAAAATGATTATTAAATTAGATATAGCTCATTATGTTTAGTTAAATAGTGTTTCATTCATCTAAACCTAACTTCATTTTTTGTTACTTAAATTTACCAAAATAAATAAATAAAAATAATAATCAATTATTATTTTAGTATTAAGTAATCATACATCAAAGCATGTAAAGGTGAAGCAAGATAAGAGTTAGAATATCTTTGTAACAAAACAATTCAAATTAAATAATTTTACAAAATATGTTAAATTATGTGGAAAGTTACATTAGAAGATATTAAGGAGACTTAGTGAAATATCATCAATTGTTAAATAAGGAACAAGCAAAATGTCTTATAAAGAATGTAGAAATTCTAAAATTTAAAATATTTAATAAACTAATAAATTAATATTTAATAGAATATTTTTCTTTAATATGAGTTTAACTTTTGTTTCATTTCAATTAGACCACATTAGAAATATTAGGAATTTGAAAGTAAATAAGCTCAAAAAATAATATATTATTATTTTAATATTATCTAAATATATATATGAAAGTTTAGATAAGAAAAATTGAGCAAATGTAATGTAATCAAATGAAAAGGATGCAAAGGTCACCAAAGAGTAGAATTAGAATTTTATACTAATATAATGAAATCAAAGATAAAACTTTGGGAAAATAAGATAAATTATATAAGAAGATTACGTGACAATGTACTAAAAAGATCAGTGTAATATTCTTAATCTTTAAATTAGGTATGAATGTAAACATCTAGTAAAACATGCTAAAATCTTAGAAAATAAATGTTCAAAAATAAAAATAAATATTTGTTAGGTATAAGTTATCGAGATAAGTCCAATGATGTTTATTTTATTTTAATTAGATCTCATTTGAAATTACTATGAATTAACAAATAAAAAAGTTGTAAAAAATTAAATTAATATTTAAATATGAAGCAAATATATGATAATGTTGAAATGAGATAAGTTGAAGTCACGTACTTAAATAAAATTAGTGCGATGTATTTGTCTTATGAGAGATGAATTAAAGTTTGGCAATATAGTCAAATTAAAGCAAAACCTTTTTAAAAAACATGAAAACTTATGCAGGAATGTGTTAGTACAATATACTTAGGAGATCATGTTGAACATCCATGATATTGAAATCACCTACAATTCAAATAGTATCAGATTGCATGCCAAAATCCTGGAAATAAAAATATCTAAAAATAGTACAACGAGTATTTTATTTGATAAAGCTTCTCCATACAAGTCCAATGATGTTTGCTTTGCCTTGTTTAGATCTCATTAGGAAATATTATGAATATACAAAGTAAACATAAATAATACTGTTTTACAACAAATTCAAGGTTAAAATGTTTGACAAATTAGACAAATTTTAAATGAAAGTTGAATTCCTATGTACTAAGGAGATTGAGCATTACATCTTCCATCATGAAATTAGGTACAAATCAAAATGTTTGACAAACTATACCAAAGTAATAAATAAAATATTTAAGAACCAAAAATAAAAATTTTATAGGATTTAGCTCATCAAGATGAGTCAATAAACATCTCTTTGTCTCCACCAAACCATATTATAATTGCTATAAATGGCTTAAGTAATTAAATATAAATAATCTTAATATATGTGTTAAATTTTAAGTGAATATATATTGATGTTAAAAATAAACATCTTGAAGTAATGTAATACATCTAAATAAAATTGATGAGTAGGTGACATGAATGGAGAACTAGTGTTTTACAGCTACATCACTTAATTAAAGAAAAATATTTGAAAAAAATGAGGTACATTTTATAGGAAAGTTGCATTCTTATATATTAATTTGATTGAATGTAATGTCTTTGATCATGAAACTAGGTACAAATTGAAATGTCTCATACAGCATGGATAAACCTTACAAAATAAAATGCTTAAAAATGTAGGATAAAGTTCATGGTGATGAGTCTAGTGACATTTGTTTAATCTCAATAACACCTCATTTCAATTTATTACAAATAAAAAAATTAAACAAGAATTAAAAAATAATTTTTATTTTAACATTAAGTAAATATATTAAAGCAAAATAAAAGAGTTATAAGGGAGTCGTGAGAGTAGAATACCATTACAAAGCAAAATAACGAAGTCAATGTGGAAAGATTTGAGAAGATTTGATATTGTGTTTGGAAATGTTGAATTCATGATATTAAATTGACCAAAGGTAATGTCATCGACCATCAAATATGGCATAAAATCAAATTGTTACAAAATGCATGCAAAAATACCATTAAGTAAAATGTAAGAAATATTAAATAAATATATAATTGAATAGAGCTTGTGGAGACAAGTTAAACAACTATTGTTTCAACTCATCATAAATAAGAAGTTATTTTTTTAGTCTTAAGTATATATTAATGTTGAATGAGATAAATTAATGGAATCTAATTTGACCAAACCAAAGTGATGTAACGACCATACGAGATGAGATTTAGAGTAACATAGTATTATAGCAAAATGAACAAAAAATATTTCATGAAATGTGATAATTACACTACTAAGCCACAAACAAAGATACCAAGGAGATCGAGCATAAGATCATCGATTATCAAATCTCATAATAATTGAAATGTAATGGAAAGTATGTAAAAAAACATAAAAATGAAATGTTTAAAAATATAAAACTAAATTTTTAATTGGATATAGATCATTAAGATAAGTCTTATAAGTTTTATTTTATCTCATTCACACCTACTTTATAGTTACTACAAATTACCAAGCAATTAAAAAAAATTTGTAATAGTTGTTTTACATTAAGCGAATATATATTGACATAAAGAGGTAAAATAAAATAATATAACATAAATAAACCTAAGCGATGTAGGGGTCATATGAGAGGAAAATTGAGATTTCATTGTAATACATCCAAATAAAAGGCAAAGCTTTCAAAGAATGACATAAATTCTATGTAGAAGTTACATTTGAATATGCTAAAGTGATTGATTGTAATACCTATGATTATTAAATTTTGTAAAAATTTAAAGCTTTTTATAGCAGGTTAAAATGCTTGGAAGAAATAGTTTAGAAAAAAATGAAGTTTTAATTCACTAGAGCTTATTTACATAAGTGAAATGATGTTTGTTCTCATTTGATCAGTCCTCATTTCGAATTGCAACAAATTATAAAAGCAAATAAGATTAAGTAAAATGAAATCATTGTTTAATTTTCAGTAAATAATTACTAAAACTATCGTAAGATAAATTGAAGAAATGTATTATAACAAAAAAAGTTAACGCAAGGCTCACACAAGAATAGACTTAGAGTTACATTATAATATATCAAAACAATACAAAAACATTTAAAGAAAAAAATTATATGGAGTTGTTTCATTCCAAGATACTAAAGTGATCATGTTCAATATCCTTAATCTTCAAATAAAGTATGAAACAAAGTGCCATCTAAAACATGCCAAAGCCATTGAAAATATTTTTTTAATAAATATAATAACAATATTTAATTGGAAAGAGCACATTGAGATCACTCTAACAACACTTGTTTCACCTCTATTAGACCATATTTGTAATTATTATGAATTATTAAAGTAAAATAGAAAAAATATTACCAAATTATTAATTTAATATCTAGGAAAGATATATTAAACAAGAAATAAGACAAATTGAAGGTATGATAAACTAACCAAAACAATGAAATATAATAGTCACACAATTATGGAAAAAAAGGTTGTTACACTATAACTAAATAAAAAACTATTTGAATATTTTACATATATTATATGGGAAATCTGAATTTTAAGATGTAAATTAAATAATTAAAAATTAAGATATCCATTAAAGAATGTAAAATCCCATAAAACAATATTTTAAATAATATAAAAATAAATATCATACTAGACAAAGAACATCAAGATAAGTCTAGCGATGTTTGTTTTATCTTGATTAGATTATATTTAGAATTACTACAAGTCACAAAATAAAATAAGCGTAAATAATAAAGTAAAATAATTAAATTAGAGTGATGTAAAGGTAACATGTAAGGAGAATTTATGTTATATTGTAATATAACTAGTTCATAATGAAAATTTCAAATAATTCAGATAAATAGTCTAAAAAAGTTTCTTTCCACGAAACTAAAGAGATTGATGCTAACATTCTAGTTTGACAAATTAAGCATTAATTGAAACATTTCATAATGACTAACACAACAATAGAGAATAAAAAATTGGTAAATACAAAAATAAATATTTATATGCATAGAGCTTGGTAAGATGAGTCTAACAATCTTTATTTCATCTCGATTAAACCATGTTTGGAATTACTATGAAGTATTATCATTAATAAGAATAAAAAATATAAAAGTATTATTTTTAATTATATGTAAATATATTTTAAAGATAAAATGTGATAAAAGTTATTTATATAATAAAACACAATGAAAGAGATGTAAAGGATAGACAAATACAAATTTAGATTTGCATGATAATATAACAAAATAAAAAAAATTAAAGAAATTAGAAAAATTATATGAAAAAGTTGCATTCCAAAATTTGAAAAAGATTGGCTGGAATATTCTCGATTACAAATTAGCCACAAATAATTATATCACGTAAATCATGCAACTATCATAAAAAGAATGAAATGATTATTTACTTTCTTAAAGCTCATCATGATTACTAAAACATTATTTGTTTCATCTCGATAGGACCATTTTGTAGAAATACTACAAATTTCAAGACTAAATAATTATAAGTAACAATAAATTATTTGTTTAATGTTATGTAGATAAACATTAAAATTTTAATTTGATAAATTGAATTAATATAATATCAACAGATAAATGCAATATTTAGAAATTATTTAGAGTTACATAATAAAATAACCTTATCAAAATAAGACCTCTAAAAAATAATATAAATTATACAATTAATTTAAATTGCAAAATTCTTTGGAGATCATGTGTAACATCCTTGATTACCATGTTAGATGCAAATTAAAATGTCTCATAAAACATTCTTAAACCCTAAAAAATGAGATACCATAAAAAAGTAAAATGTATATTTAGTTGGATATAGCTTCTGAAGATGACTCCAATGACATTATTTATGCTCAATCAAACTCAATCTAAAATACTATGAATTATCACGTTAAATTTACATACATAAAAATATAATATTATTTGAAAATTGAGTAAATATATTTTATTGTAGAAATTAGAATAGTTTAAATAATAAAATATAAGCAAACAAAATTCATATAAATATCATGGGAGATGTGAATTGAAATTTCATAATAACATAAAAAAGTAAAAGTGATAACTTTTAAAAATATGACAAATTATGTAGGAAATTGTATTCCAAGACACTAAGGTGATCGAGTGTAACATTCTCTATCATCAAATCATGTTAGAATAGAAAAGTGTTATGAAGCATGCAACACATGAAGAAAGTCAAATATCTAAAAATAATAAAAAAAATTAATTGCATAGACGTCGTCATGACTAGTCTAATGACATTTATTTCTTCCTAATAAAACCTCATTTAGAATTATAGTGAATTAACAAATTAAATAAGCATAAATAATAATAATCTATTATTTTAATATTTTGTAAAACAATATTGATGGTAATATGTGATAAATTAAAATAATCTAATAAAACCAAGTCAAGGTGTTTGAAGGTCCCTTGGTAAAAGATTTTTATTAAGAAAGTAATATAGAGAATTTAGAACACTGATTGAGCACAAAAAAAATAAGATAGCAATAAATATTAAAGCTAAAATGTGATAAATTGATAAAATAAAACAATACAAAAATCAAAATAATGTAAATTTTACGTGATATAAAACTTAGAGTTTCATGGCAATATTAAATAGTTAAAGTGAAAACCTCTAGAGAACAAGGTATATTGTATTGGAAATGTAAAGGTAAACATCATTTGGAAATACACCAAATTAGAGAATTAAATAAGTACAAATAAAATTTCAATATAAATGAATAAAAGAAATGTAAAGGTAAACAAGAGGAGAATTAAAGTTATGTTGTAATATAACCAAATTGAAGCAAAACATTTGAAGAAAGAAATTAAAAGTTAAGAAATTGTTGCATTACAAAAGAGTATGCAAAGTAAGTGTAAAATCCTTGACTATCAAATTAAGTACAAATCTAAATCACTCGCAAGAAATGAAAATATATAACAAAATAAAATATTTATAAAAATTAAATGCTTTTTTTGTTGAATAAAGATCATAGGTACAAGTCCAATGAAGTTTGTTTCATCTAAGTGAGACTAGATTTGGAATTATTACAAATTAACAAACTAAATAATAACAAATAACCATGAATTATAATTTAAATGTTGAGTTTGTATGAGTTATAGCTTTAAAGAGAAAAATTAAAGTATAGTAAGATAAATAAATTAAGGCAAAATTAAGTTCGTATGAGATTAGATTAAAAATTTCATTATGATTTGTCTATAACATCCTTGTTTTTAAATCAGGTATGAATAATTAGTCAGACTAACTCATCGAGATGGCTCCAACAATATTTATCTCATCATAATCTAATCATTTTTAGAGTTACTATAAATTACAAAATTAAAGAAATAAAAAATAAAATATTATTATTTTAATATTATAGAAAATAAATATTAATTTTGAAATGAGATAATTTAAAAAAGTCAAGAAAACAATAAAAATTTTAAAAGTTGCACAAGAGGAGATTTCATGTAACATTGGATTATATCAAAATCAAAGTGATCTAAAAATCACACATTAAAAGATTTAGTATTACATTGTAATAGTGGCACATAAAAGCAAAATGTTTTAAGAAAAAAAAAGTTGTATTGGTAAATTGCATTCCAAGATAACTAAGAGATTGAATGTAACATCCATGATAGTCATATCATCTGTGAAGCAAAATATCTCTTAAGTTGTCCAAAACCCTTAAAAAGATAAATATTTAAAAATAAAAAGATAAACACTTGTTTGGATAGAGCAATTTGAAAAATGTCAAGCAATATTTATTTCTTCTTAATCTTACCCATTGTGTACCATGTCATGGGTTACTATGGTTATCAAGGCAAATAGCCAGCAGTAGTGATTAATTATTATTTTTATGTTAAGTAATTATGTGTAAAACCTAAAATGAGATAAATTAAACAAAAATAATATAACTTGATCAAAGTGATGTATTACTCACACAACGATAGATTCATAATTATATAATAATTTTAAAAAATCATAGAAAAATATTTGAAGAAATGAGATGAAATTTGTTGGTTTTTTTGTTCATGATGGATCAATTTCTTTTTTCATTCGAGTTGTGGCAATGAACCTAATGGAGGAGAGGCATGAGTGGAAAATTGCATTCCAAAATGCAAAGAAGATAGAGTGAAACATACATAATCAAATAATGTATGAAAAAAAAAGTTTAATAAAGTGTGAGAAACATATAAAATAAAAATACTTAAAAATTAAAAAATCAATTAGGTAGAACTTCTCTATCAAATCACAATGATTTTTAGTAATTCTACATTTGTGCTAAATTATATTATTGTTAAGTAAATTCATATTAATTCTTGATTATTATAAACTAATATGTTGTATTATAAAAAATCAAATTGATCAAAATTTTACAAGATAGGATAACAAGATATTCATACTAAAGCATGTTAAAACTAAAAAAAATTAAATTATTTTAAAATAGAAAAAATAAATAGATTGTATCACACATTTAGGCTAGTTAAGCAATTTTTGCTTCATCTCAATCAAACAACAATTAGAACTATTATCAATTACGAAATTCAAAATTGCAAAACAATAATAAAGTTTTTTTCAAAATTAAATAAATATATATTAAAATGGATAATGTAATATAAAAGAATCTATATAAAATAATAGTTATAAGACAAAAGATATATTGTAACATGAAAATATAATGAAATAAAAAAAATTTAAAGAAATAAGATAGATTGTAATGAAAACTTGCTTTTAAAAAGCTAAGCAATTTAAGTGTTCGTTCTACTACCAAATAAATATATTTATAAAAAATTTAAAAAAATTATTAAAAAAAATTAATAGGATAGAGCTTATTAAGATGTCAAACCATATTTGTTTGAACTCTATTGGACCTCATTAGAATTAACTATGAATTAGGTAAGTGGAAAAGTCTAATTGTAAATAGATTATTATTTTTCATGTTAAATAGACATATGTTAAATCTAAACTTACATAAAGCAATATAATATTATAGAAAAAAAGAAATTTAAAAGTCACATGGGAGGAGGTTTAGAATTATTTAGAAATACAACTAAATTAGAGCAAAAAAAATTAAGAACTTAGCGAGGTTGTTTGTGAAAGTTGCATTCAAATGTAACAATGAGAATAAGAGTACTTCCTTAATCGTTAAATCAAACCACAAACCAAAAAGCCTTATAAAGCTAGAACAAATCCTTGAAAATCAAATACTCCAATATTTAAAAATGAATATTTAATTAGATGGAACACAATGAGATGAGTCATTTAATATTCGCTTTATCTTCATCAAAATTTGTTTGGATTTATGCTGAATTAATAAAATAATTAAACATAAATAATATCCATTAGTATTTAAATATTAAGAAAAAATTTATTAATCTTAATTAAAAAAATCTATTCAACTTTAATACAACCAAGTCAATGCCAAAACTTGAAGAAATGAGACAAATTATATGAGAATGTTTCATTCCATGATATTTGGAGATTAAATGTAGCATCATAAATCATCTTATCAAATAAAAAAGTCTCCTTTAAAAGATGCAGAAAATTAATAAAGTAAAATATTTTAAGAAAAATATTAATATTTAATCAAATAGAGATTGTCAAGATGGGTTAAAACAACATCTGTTTTGTGTAGATTAGACCTTCTTTTGACTTACAATGTATTGCAAAATAAAATCAGAATGCATAATGTTAAATGATTATTTTATTATTAAGTAAATATATATTAAAAATTAAATAAATTGAAGAAAAGTAACATAGCAAAATAATAGCACTGTAAAGGGCACATAACTGTATATTTAGATCCACGTAGTAATGTAACAAAATGAAAAGAAAACATTTGATGAAATAAGAAAAACTATGTAGCGAAGTTGCATTCTAAGATACATAAGAGATGAGTGCAGCATTATTAATCATCAAAATATTAGAAAATTAAACATTTAAAAATATATTAAATTATTATTTAACAAGTTCTAGGTCATGATGGCCAGTTCAATGTGGTTTGCTTCATCTCAATCATAGCTCATTTGAATTAATGTGAATTGTGAATCTAAATAAAAATAATTATAAAAAATTGTTATTTTAATTATGTCTAAATATGTTAATGTGGATAAATTATAGTTATTTAATATAACCAAATCAACGCAACGTAGAGGTCACATTACAGAAAGTTTGGGCGTGCAGTATAATATGGCAAAAAATTGAAAAATTTGAAGAAATGAGATAATTTGGAATAAGGGATTAGTTTTTAAGATAATATGAAGAACGTGTTTAACATCCTTTATTTTAAAATGAGATATGAGTTTAAGCACATGATAATATTTGTAGAATGCTAAAAAATAAAGTAATAAAAATGTACATTTAACTTTGTAGAGCTTATCAAAATGAGTCCAACGGTACTTTTTTCATCTTAATGGAAGCTAGTTTAGAATAACTATGAATTACCTCATAAATAAGCATAAATAATAACAAATTATTATTCTAGTATTAAGTAAATTTACATTAAAGAAAAGATAAGATAAATTAAGGCAACATAATATAACAAAATCAATTCAACTTAAAAATGCCACAATAAGAGATTTAGGGTTACACAGTAACATAGCAAATTCATGCAAAACATTGAAGAAAAGAAGATAAATTATATGTGAAAGGTGCATCACAAAATCCTCGATTATCAAATAACATATGGCTAAAAAATTTTATAAACTAAGACAAAACATTTAAATGTAAAATATTTAAAAATATTAAAATTATTATTTTTGAATAGATAATGTGAGATGTGTCCAATGATGTTTATTTTTTCTTAATTGTTTGACAATTTGTGTTACTATGAAAAAATGATGCTATTAAACAAAATAATGGAAAACAAATTTCTTAATATTAAGTAAATATATATTAAATAGAAATTGTGAGAAATTAAAGCGATATGACATTTCCAAATTAAAGTAAAAAATTTGAAAATGTGAGATAAATAATAGGGGTACTAAGGAGATTGGTGTAACACCCTTGATTATCAAGTTTGGCTTGAATTAAAATTTCTTGTAAAGCATAAAAGCCAAAGAGAACAAAATGTTTAAAATAAGAGAATTTTGAATTAGATAGTGCTCATCTAGATGGGTCTAATGACATTTATATAATGTCAATTGTACCTAGTTTGGAGTTACATTAGACTACATAATTAAATAAGCATAAATAATAAAAAATTATTATTTTAGTATTAAATATTTATAAACTAAAGATTCAATGAGATAAATTGAAATAATATAATTGTATCAAATCAAAGAAATTTCATGGTCATGTGATAGATGATTTAAAGTTATAGAGTATTTTAACCATTTAAATGCAAAATATTATTCAAAAAGTCATTTTCTAGTTTTTCACACTTGTTATAAATAATTTCATTTCATACATGATTTTATAGCCGAGTTTATTATTCTCAATCTCTATATTACCTTAAAAGTCTATTTTTCTATAAAATTTATCTCATTTTTTTTAAAAATATTTAGTTTTATTTTGCAGTATAATTATGTAAATCTAAATTTATTTTTTGCCTTTACATCACATGGATTTAGTTATATTACATTACTTTAGTTTCTTATATTTTAACTTTGACATATCATTACATAATTATAAAATAATAATTTATATTATTATTGCTTATTTTTTTTTGATTCATAGTAATTTGAAATGAGAACTTATCCAGATAGAAAAAATAATTTTGAATCCATCTCGATTAGCTCCATCTAACTTAATATTTCTTTTACATTTTTAAAAATTATATTTTCTATTTTTTGGCATATTTTATAAGATATTTTAATTGTTACTTGATTTAACTCTCGAGAATTCAAACTCCAACTACAAAGTATCTTGGAATGCAACTATATTAAATATTTTGTCTTAATTATTTAAATATTTTTCTTCAATTTGGTTATATTATTGAATAACTCGAACTCATCTCCTGTATCTCTTTTAAATTACTTTGATTTGGTCCTGTTAAATAGTTTCAATTTACCTCATTTCAAACATAATATCTATTTGTACAACATAAAAATAATAATTAAGTATTATTTATGCTTTTTAATGTGGTCAGTCATCGTCGATGGAAACTTGGTGCAATGAAGAAGAAAAAAATATCATTAGACTTCTCTCGAGAAGGTCTACCTTATTAAATATTCATTTTATATTTTTAAATATTTTCTTTGGTTTTAGGCATTCTGTGTGAGACATTATAGTTTGTGCATTATTTAATAATAAAGAATATTGCATTGTTTTTATGAAACACTAATCCACCTTTCTTGTTACCTTTACATCACTTTGATTGGGCTCTACTATATTACTTCAATTTATACCATTTCAAATTTAATATAATTTTATTTAATATTAAAAAATAATTTATCATTCGTTATGCATATTTTTTTAATTCCTAATAATTTCAAATAATGTTTATTCAAGTATAAATAAATGATGTTAGTCTCTACTTTGCAAGCTCTACCATATTAAATAATCTTTTAAATATTTCAAAACTAATTTTTAATAGGCATTGCATATTTTATGTGACATTGTTATTGTACCTAATTTTACAATCAAGTATTTTATTCAAAATCTCCTTATTTATCATGGAATCTAACTTTTCGATATAATTTATCGTATTTGTTTAACTTTTAAGCTTTTTTTTGTTGTATTACTATGTAACTCTAAATCTTTCCTTGTGTGACCTTAGCATGTCTTTTATTATGTTATATTACATTGCTTTTATTTTATAATTTTTTATTTAATAAATATTTTCTAAATACTAAAATAATATTTTTAACATTATTTTTGTGTATATACTTTAATAATTTGTAATGATTTCAAATAATGTGCAATCAAATCAATGAAACATCATTGGACTAATGTTGGCTAGATGATTCCAACTAAATAATAATTTTGTTTTCTTTTAAATATTTTAAATTATAGTGTTTTGTCTTAATTTACTAGGCTTTTTTGTTAGTAGCTGATTTAATGAATGTGGATGTTGCATCTAATCTTCTTAGTATCTGAGAATATTGTTTTACCATAAAATTGATCTCATTTCTTCAAAAAGTTTACTTTGATTTCCAAATATTGCCTTGAGACTTATATTCACGACTTGTGTGACAACTATATTGCTTTTTTTAATAATACATTGCTGACATTTTTCGTATTTTAGATTTAAAATATGTTTACTTAATAATAAAATAAAACTTTCTTATTATTTTTTTTTTGCGTGTGTAATTCACATTAAGTCAAAATGAGTTGTGATCTAGACAAAACCAACATCATGAAACTCATTTTGATAAGCTCTATCAAATTAAATATTTAGTTTTAAATTATAAAATAATTTATTTAATAGTTTTAAACATATTTTATGAACTATTTTGATTTGCATCTCACTCGATGATCGAGGACGTTACACTCGATCTCTTCAATGTCTTGGAATGCAATTTCTACAAAACATTATCTCAATTTTTCAAAACTTTCCTGTTCATTTGCTTATATTAATATGTACATCTATATGTCCTCTATGTAACCTTTAAATCTCCTTGATTTGGTTAATTAATATTTCTTTGAATTATCTCACTTCAACTTTAACATATACTTACCTAATTATAAAAAAAAAATTATTATTATTAATGCTTATTTATTTATAACATTCATATTAATTTTAAAATATGTCTAGTCTAGATGAAACAAATGTCATTTTACTTGTCTTTCAAGGGGTTTCAAACTAAATATTTTTTTAATATTTTTAAACTTCAGTTTTCTACGATTTATGTACACTTTCAAAGTCGTTTTCACTTATGTAAATATGACGATCGATGATGTTATGGTTGATCCATATAGTAATCTCAAATGCATCTTTTCAAATAATTTATCTCATTACTTGAAAGTTTTCCCTATGATTCTTTTATATTACAATATAACGCTAAATTTTTTTTTGTGTGATATTTATATGCCATGGATTTAGATTTATAACTTTTTTATTTAAGCATTTTTATTTTTGAAGTTAGCATTAATTTTCAATGAGATATAATCTGAATGAAATGAATATCATTCAACTCTTCTTGACAAGTCTTACACAATTATATATTTCTTCTTATAGTTTTAGATATTTTATTTTGCAGAGTTTTCATATGCTTTATAAGTCATTTTAATGCATACATGATTTAAAAGTCAAAGATGTTGTGTTTGAGCTATATTGTTACTTGAACACAATATTTTAGTATAATTTACCTCATATCTTCATGTTATAATTTTTATTTAGTTATATTATTGTGAACTCTAATGCTCCTCTTGTGTATTCTTTATAATACTATATTTTTGTTATACTACATACCTCCAATTAAACTTATTTGAACATTAATATGTATATATTTAATATTAAAGTTGCAATTTTTTTTTATTAAATATGATTATTTACTTTGGACATTCATATTAATTCCAAATGATGTCTAATCGTGGCAAGACAATTGTGTTGGTCTTAGCTTGACCAGCTATATCTAATTAAATTTTCATTTTATTATTTCATATTGTTATATTTTATTTTGTTTGCTCATGCCTTCTGAAATATTTTTATTTTTTTAATATTTAATGATTGTGAATTTTACATGTGTTCACACAACAACCTTGGAAAGTAACTTTCTCACATAGTTCATCCTAGATCTTGAAGTTTAACACTTTGGATTGGTTATATAACAGTTTAATTCGAAATCTTATATTTTGAGACAATTACAAGCCTTCAAGTAGATTATATTACATTTCTTCATTTTACCACATTTCAACTTTAATATATTATTTTATTAAGTAGAAAATTATAGTTTATTAGTGTTTGTTTTTATTTACTTTTGGAATACTCAGCAAGTACAAATGGTTCTTGGTCTAGATAGAACAATTGATGTTGGTTTGAACTTTATAGACTCTATCCTACAAAATATTCATTTCAATAATTTTAAATCCTTTACATTTTAGCATTTTGGTATGCTTTACAAGAAATTTTGAATGGCATAAGATTTAATGATTAATGATGTTTTACTTGATCTCTTTAGCATCAAGGAATTCAATGCTATCATATAATTCATCTGATTACATCAAATGGTTTGCTTTATTTTTTTTCTTATAATGAAACTCTAATTCTCTTATCATTTTATCTTTATCTCTTTTTTTGTAAATTACATTGCCGTAATTTATCTCATTTTAGCCTTTATATATAATTACTTAGAATTTTCAAAGTAATTTATTGTTTTTTACACTTATTGAACTTAGTAATTTGCAATAAATAAAAAATGAGGTCCAATAGAGACAAAATAGATGTTTTTGGTCCTAACTCAAGTTTTATAAAATTAAATATTTATTTTAAATTTTTAATATAATTTATCTTTTGTTTTTTGTTATTTTTAAAAAACAATTTTATTTATTCTTAATTTAATTATTGATGATGTTATCCTTAATCTCCTTAGAATTTTGGGTTGTATTTTTCTCACATAATTTTTCTAATTTCTTGAAATATTTTTCCTTAGTTTGGTTATAGTACTATGGAAGTCAAAATATACTTGCTTTTGACCATTATATTTTTTTGATTTTGTGATATAACACTATTTCAATTTAGCTCATGTCTAGCTTAAAATATATTTATTTAACATTAGAATAATACTTTATAGTTATTTATGACTTTTTAAAATAACAATTAATAGTGATTCAAGAAAACATTTCAATAAGATGAAAAGAATGTCACTACACACCTCTTAAAGAGCAATACCAAATGAAATATTCATTTTAATATTTTCTAATACTTTATTTCTATGATTTTTATGTATTTTAGGAGACACTTTAATTCATATGTTATTTGACAATGGAGAATGTTGAACTCAATCTTTTTAGTATCTTTGAATGTGATATTTTTGTACAATTTATTTCATTTTCTTAAATATTTTGCCTTCATTTCGCAACATTATTATGCATCTCTGTATTACATATCATTCCTTTCCATTGCTTTCATTTGTTTATATTTAATTGTTTTTATTTACTTCATTTCAACTAAAGTACATAATTGCTTAATGTTAAAATAATATTTAAATATTATTTATGCTTTTTTATTGATAAATCATAATAATTCCAAACAAGGTATAATTGAGATGAAAGAAATGTCATTAGACTCATCCTAATGAGCACTACCCTCTTGAATATTAATTCTTTTATATTAAAAGGGTTTTTTTATTTGTACCTTATTTGATGATCAAGTTTATCATACTCAAGTCTTATTTTTATCCAAGAATTAAACATTAAAACATAATTTGTCTCATTCATTTTATTTTTTAATTTAATTTGGTTATATTACTATGCTATAATTTTATTGTATTGTCATGTATTCTGAATCTCCTTTGGTATGACCATTACATTACTTTGAGATTCTGGTGTTAAAACATTCAATTTATCTCTTTCATATTTAACAAATATTTACTTGATATTAAAATAAACATTTGTTGTCATTTTTGCATATTTTGTTGGGTTATTCGTAGTGATCCCAAATGTGGTTTGATTGAGCTAAAATTATGATATTGGACTCCTATGGATTTGCTCTATCCAACAAAACATAGATTTTAATATTTTCATATACTTTATTTTCTATCTTTTAGGATGCTTTAAGAGATAATTTTATTCGTACTTAATTTAATGATTAAGATAGTTACAGTAAATCTCTTCATTATTTTGGAATGCATATTATCCACATAATTTGACTTATTACTTAAATTTTTCCACATTTATTTTATTATTTTCTTATGAAACTCTAATTCTCCTCTAATGTGACCTTTAAATTATTGTGATTTTGTTATATTTAATTGCTTGAACTTATCAGACTTTGTCTTTTATATGCATTTACCTAATATTAAATAATTTTTTTTATTATTTATTTTTTTTTAATTTTTTCAATTAATAGTAATTTCAAATGTGGATAATTTAATGTTCTCTATCTAATTAAATATAAATTTTTTGGTTCTTATGTTTTGGCATGCTTTATGATACATCTTTGATTTGTACATGATATTATTATTAAGGATATCACAGTCAATCTATTTAGTCCCTTTGTGTCTAACTTTTCACTATAGTTTATCTGATTTCCTTAAATATTTCATTTTGAATATGCTATATTACCACGTAACTCTATATTTTTTCTAATTTGATCTTTACATTGCTTTGATTTGTTTATGTTAGATTTCTTTACTTTATCACTATTTGTATTTAATGTATATTTTTCTTAATTTAAAATAATTATTTAATATTTTTCAATCTAATTTACTTGTGTGATTCTGGCTTATTTACTTTTGTCTTCCATAAAAATTAAACATATATTTTATATAATTCATAACTCTTTATTTTATAGGGTTTAGCACATAGTAAGAGATATCTGAAATCATATCTAATTCGATGATCCAGAATGTTACACTCGATCTCATCATAAATGTCATGGAATGCAACTTTTTCTTATAATTTTGACACATTTCTTCAAATTTTTTAGTTTGATTTTATTATTTTATTATGAAACTCTAATTCTCCTTTTTTAAACTTTTTCACCATTTTTATTTATCTATATTACAATTTTTAATTTTCTTAATTTAGCTTTTATACATATTTACTTGGTATTAAAATTGTAATTTATTATTATATATGCTTTTTTTACTTTTGTGATTCTTAGTAATTATAACCAAGGTCTAATATTGAAGAAATATCATTTGACTTATCTTCTTGAACTTTATCAAATTAAGTACTTCTTTTAATATTTTAAATTTTGTGTTTTGAAGGTTTTTTCATATGATATAAGACATATTGATCCATAATTGATTTGACAATTAAGTATATTAGCTTATATTTCATTTTTATTTTTGAATGAAACTCTCTCACATAACTTATCTAATTTTATCTAATTTTTTTATTTGGTTAAATTATTACATAACGATAAATGTCCTCCTGAGTTACCATTATATTGCTTTTTTTGGATATATTATTTTACATCAAATTATCCCATTTCATTTATAATCTATATATACATAATTTAAAAAAAAGTAATTTATTTTTTTTATACGTCCTTCTACAATTTATAGTATAGGTCAATCATAATTAGTCCATTAAATGAGGCCTCTTCTTGTTCTGGACTTATCGGAGACGGAAGAATGTAGCAACTAGCATTAAGTAAGCGCGATTACCTACATTACAATCACCTATAAAAAGATATTGGCATGAGTAATTCAACTTCTACCTACAACCTCATCTTTGCTTTGACATGGTTCCAAATGTGGTCCAATCAAGCTAAAATGTCATTGTACTCTTTCATTGAGTTATATCCTAATAAACTTCATCTAATTACTTTTGTGTAGGTTTTATTTTTTTTAGGTTTTTTACATCATTTCTGAGACATTTAGATTCATATTAGATTCAAAGATCAAGGATGATACTTTCAATATTATTAATCTTCTAGAATGCAACTTCCCAAAAACATTAACTCATTCACTTAAATGTTTCCCTTAGATTCTTCAAAATTATTATGAAACTCTTATTTTCTTTGCATGAGACCCATACACTGCATTGATTTGGTTATATTAATTTGCTTTATTTCATATTATTTTATATTTAAGCTTTTTTTACTTAATATTAAAGTAATAATTAGTTATTATTGATGATTTTTACATGGTATTTTGTAAAAATTATAGATGAGGTCTAATAGAGATGTGTCAAATGTCACTTGGCTTGTCTGGATAACCTTTATCCAACTAAATATTCATTTATGTATTTTTTAAGGATTTTATTATCTAGTATTATTGTATTATTTACAAGTCATTTTAAATCATTCCTAATTTTATGATCTAGATGCTACACATGAATTATTTAGTACCTTAGAATGTACCTTTCCATCATAATTTATCTCTTATCTTCAAATCTTTTGCCTTAATTTTGTTATATGTCTACATCGCTCTAAATATCATCATAAGTGACCTAAATACCTTCAATTTAATTATTTATATTGCCTCAATTTATCTCATTACAACTTTAATGTATATTTGTTTGATATTAAAATAATAATTTTTGGCATTCATTACGAGAAATTTAAACTCTACCATGCTTGATAATCAAGGATGTTACACTTGATCTTACATAGTAACTTGGAATGCAAAATTTCTATATAATTTATCTTATTTCATAAAATTCTTTTCTTTAATTTGGTAAAATTGTTAAGAAACCCAAATTTCCTTACAGTTGACTTTTGAATAACTTTTATTTTGTTAGATTACATAGCATGAAATTATCCCTTATATAAACATTAGTGCTTTTTTACATTATGTCAAAATAATAATTTACTAATTTTTATGATAGTTATTTTTTGTAATTCTCAATAATTCTAAATGATGTCAATTGGAGAAGACAGGATTGTTATTAGACTAGTCTCAATTAACTCGTTCTAAAATGTATTTCTTTTTATTTCTATAAATTTTGTATTTCTTATAGTTTTGGTGTACTTTATGAGATATTTTAAGTCTTATCTAATTTGATAATCAAGAATTTTGTGCTCTATCTTCTCAATATCTTGGACAGTAACTTTTTGATATAGTTAACTAATTTTGTCAAAGTACTTGCTTAGATTTGGTTATATTACTATGTAACTTTAATTCTCCTCTCAATTGTGTTTTAAATTGGTTTATTTTGGTTATATGATATTACTTCAATTTGTCAAACTTTATATTTAAAATATATTTAGTAAAAATTTAATGAAATAATTTATTACTTTTTAAGCTTTTTTGCTTTGATAATTCATTATAATTCAAAAGAAGATCTAAATGAGAACATCATTGGATGCATCTTGGTGGAATCCCTACAATTAAATATTTATTTATATTTTTTAAATAACTATTTTCTAAACTTTTGGAGTGCTTTTTATGATATTTTGATTAATGTGTTATTTAACATTTGATGTCATAGTCGATCTCCTTAGAATATTTAAATTCAAATTTCATGTATAATTTATCTCATTTTTCTAATATTTTACATAATTTCGTAATATTTATATGTATCTCTACATTCTTATTGTGAGACATTTACATCACTTTGATCTGGTTCTTTCATATTCGTTCAACTTCTCTGGATTAGGTTTTAATATATAAATACCAATTGTTAAAATTCATGATTTGCTATTATATATGATTACTTACATTATTAAATCATAGTAATTGCATGCATGGTTTGATTGTGGCAAAAATATCATTCTTACACTCATCGTGATGAACATTATCAACTTAACTACTAATTACATTATATTTTAATTACCTTTATTTTATGCATATTTTTTTACAATTCAATTCATACTTGATGTAATGATTGAGGATGTTGATCTCATCTCTTTAATGTATTGCATTTTTCTATAATGTTATCTTTAATTTTGTTTTGCTATTATGTAATGGTCATTTAGTTCTGTTTTGATGATTACAATGTTTTGATTTTGTTATACTATATCATTTTAATTTATCGTATTTTAGGCATAATATATATGCATATTTATTATTAAGAAATAATTTATTTTTTTATGTTCATTTAATTTGGGAATTCCCATTAGTTTGAAATGAGGTCATATTAAATGGAAATACAATCTTTGGTCTCATCGTTTTGAGCTCTATCCAAATAAGTAATCATTTCAACATTTCAAATATTTTTTCCCTTGGTTTTGGCATTTTTCAATTCATTTAATTCATAATTGATTTTATGATTATGGTTGTCATGCTAAAATTTTTTTGTTTCTTGGAATGCTACGTTTTTACATAATTTTGCTCATTTCTTCAAATTTCTCCCTTTGATTTGGTTATGCTATTATAAATCTATAATTTTTGTGCCGTGTAAATTTTAGATCATCTATATTTTGTTATATTATATTTCTTTAATTTAATAGATTTAAACTTTAACATTTCTTTACTTTATACTAAAATTTTTTCTTATTATTATTTTTATTGTAGTACTTTACAAAAAGATGTTATTCCACATGAGGTACAATCAAGAAAAACAAATGTCATTATTCTTGTCTCAATGAGTGCGATTAAATTGAATATCCATTTCTATATTTTTTAAAAAATTACTTTCTATGATTTTGCATGCTTTGTGAGATATTTAATTCTGTTTGATTTAATGATTGAGGATGTTATGCTAGATATCCTTAATATCTGGTTATAGAACTTTCTTACATAATTTATTACATTACCAAAAATTTCTTTCCTTGATTTGGTTATTTCCTTTTTTGTAAATCAAATCTCTTATTTTGTGACTTGTTTTAGTTTGACTTGGTTATATTACATTAATTCAATTCATTATATTTCAGTGTCAATATTAATTCACAAAATATCAAAATAACTTTTTTTATTTATGCTTATTTACTTTGATAACTCACAGTAATTCTAAATGATGTCTAATATAGTTTGAAAAATATTGCTAGAATCATCTTGATGAGCTCTATCTATTTAAATTTGACTTTAACATTTTTAAATTTTTTTTTCATGGTTTTTGCACATATTATGAGCATTTCAGTTCTTATCTTATTTGATGATCAGGGATATTCGAGATCTTCTTTGTATCATGTAATATAATTTTTTCATTTAATTTATCTTATTTCTTCAAATTTTTTCTTTGATTTGTTATAGTTTTTATGTAACTCAAAATCTCTTATTGTGCTACATTTACATTCCTGTGATTTGTTTATGTTTCATTGCTTTAATTTCAATAATTTTGGATTTAATATATATTTACTTAATTCTTAAGTAATAATTTATTATTCTTTATAGTTATTTACATTGGCTATTTGCTATAATTCAAAAACAACATTGGTTGAGACTATAAAAATGTTATTTGACTCATCTCTACATGCTCTACCAAATTATGCAAACATAAACACACATACACACACACACACAAAGATATATATATATATATATAGTTATATTAAAAACATTTTATTAAAATGTTTGGACATATTCTATGAAAAATTTAGACTCGTAACTACATTGATGATTGAGGACATTGCTCTTGATCTCATAAACATTTTTTAAAACAATTTCAAAAGCAATTAATATCATTTTTCTGAACTTTTTTTGATTTTTTATATTATTATGAAAATTAATTCTCCTATTATGAGACCTTTACTTTGTTTTGATTTGGCTGTCATATTACTTTTAACTTATCTCGTTTTAGATTCAATATATATTTACTTCATATTAAATTAATAATTTAGTATTTTTAAGATTATTTGTTATTATCAATTTTCAATAAGGTCTAATTAAGGCAAAAAAATGTTTTTGAACTCATCTTAATTAACTTTTCCAATTAAATTTCATATTTATCTTATTTAAATGCTTTATTTCATTATGCTTTTGCAAATATTGGGAGTTATTTAAGTTAGTACTTAATTTGGTGATCGAAGATGTTACATTAGATCTCTTTGTTATCCTAAAATACAACTATTCTAAATTATTTAACTCATTGCTTCAAATATTTTACCTCGATTTTGTTATGTTATTATGAATCTCTAATTCTCTCGTCTTATGACTTTTACATAAGTATAATTTGATTATATAATGTTTTTTCAATTTTTCTTATTTTACTTTTAGCATATCCTTTCTTAATATTAAAATAATATTTTATTACTATTGGATCTCATTTAAATTTTTTATTCATAATAATACGAAAAGTCGATTGATCGATGAGGAAAAAATAATGTTGAACTTGCCTTTATGAGCTCTATCCAAAAAATATTTATTTTTTATATTATTAAGTTTTTTATTTTTTTAATAATTTTTATATTTCTTACAAGGCATTTCATTTCGTACCAGATTTGATAATCGACAATGTTACACTCAATCTACTAAATATCTTGCAGTGTAACTTTCTCGTAACCTTTATCATATTTCTTCTAAAGTTTTTCTCGTTTTGGTTATATTACTATGCAACTATAAATCTCCTCTCATATGACATTCACATCATTTAAATTAAGCTACATTAAATTGCATCATGATATCTCATTTCAGTTTCAATGTATATTTACTTTATATTAAAAAGATAGTCAATTATTTTTTCTTCTTACTTTATTAATTCAATGATACTCCAAATGAAGTCCAACTAACACGAAGCAACTGTAGTTACACATATCTCATTAAGCTTTATCATATTTATTATTAAATTTTATAATTTTAAATATTTATTATGGGGTTTTGCCTACTTTATAAGGAATTTTTATTTCCAACTCAATTGATTATCAATGATGTTTTAATCAATCTCCTTGGTTATCTATAAATGAAACTTTCCCAAATAATTTATCTTATTTTACTTAATTTTTTCTCTTTGATATGAGAATATTCCTATATAACTCTAGCTCTGCTCTTATGTGCTTTAACATCGCCTTGAAGTAGCTATATTATTTTTTTCTTTTATCACATTTCACCATTAAAAACTTTTTGCTTGATATTAAATTTATAATTTCCTATTATTTTAGCTTATTTAATTTGCTAATTTGTTGTAATTAAAAATTTGCTTGATAGAGGCAAAAAATGTTTTTTGACTAACCTTGATGAGCTTTATCAAATAAAATATTAATCTAAATATTTCCTCTCAATAGTTTAGCCATTGTTTATGAGACATCTCTATACACACATGATTTGACAGGAATGATCATACACTCAATTGGTCCTTGCTTGACATCTTATATTCATAATCTCATTGGACTTCATTAGATTGCTTTGAGTGTTTCCCTCTTATGATATATTAGTTCTTGAATCATGTGGCTCCAAATTAAGCATTTTAAATTCTACAACTAATATCATTCCTAATTTTAATATTGATAAATCAAATGATCTAGCTCATATACAACTTGATAAGATTTCTTAGATCTAATATGTTTTTGACTACCATAACTGGTATCTCATTACAACATTAGGTTAAATGGTCTTCAATGCCTCTAATTGGGTCTAATGGATCTGGTTTATCTTGTCTAATGTAGCATTAACTAGCCATTATATGTGCCATTATAGTTAGCTATTTTTGAAGAATTACTGAAGTCATTTATGAAAAATTTTTAAGCATTTTAGTGCTGCCTTTTGAAATAACTTTGCCTTCACTTTTTAATGATTATAACCAAAATTTTTTAATAAATACTGGCAACTATGGATGAGATGACTGATGAATTTGAACCATATTTTAACACATGAAAGAAGTGTTGCATCATATTTTAAGTGTGTAAATTTCTCTTAATAGCATTTACAACTTAGACTACATGAAATTCCAAACTTTTTGATCTAAATGCAATCTTTTAGGTTTTCATTGTTTCAATTCTCTTCATAATTTTAAACACTTAATGCCCTAATATATTCATCAACAATCATAGAAACATTTGTGCATTTTCATAAAACATTTATTTCTTACTATATTTTTTCTTTTAGGTTGGGCATTCTAACATCAGTAAAAACTCGAGTTCAAATTGATCTCATAAAAAATTATGTTAATGTTGAGCTCATAAAATCCTATGTCATTGTTGAACCATAAAGGAAAACTAGATGGTCTAACTCTTTTATTAGTAGAGTTGTTTCTACAACTCCAATAGTGGTGGATGTAAATTCTCATTTGATCCAAACAACCTTAATATTAGGTGCACCATTTCAAATTTCATACAAGGTTAAATTTTTTTACTAAGAATTTTTGAGAATTAGTATATTTTAAAATTGAGAAATTTTTTTAAAACTCACAATTCACCCTATTTTTATTTGATTCTTAGATATACTTTTATTTCAAAAAGTTTCAAAGTGGTTTGCTACACTAATTGAACAAAATTCCTATGTCATTCCTTCATTTGTGTTCAAATTGATTTTGTTATTAATTCTTATTATTTAATAGTATTTTTATTTTATTAGTATTTTTTGTAATTTTCACATTTTTTATTTTATAGTGAACTTTCATGATTTTTAAATGTCGTTATTTTTTCTAATTGCTTAAGGATGACTTTACCCATAATTGTCAATTTAGAAACTTTATGAGACAAGCATTTTCAACAACTTATTCACCATTATTTAAGGGTAAAAAATTTGTTGCTTTGAAAAATGGCTTTAGAAGTTTTATTCAACAAATTGATGATAACTTGTTGGATCTCTCTTTACCCAATTTTTGGTACTTCCAATTAAAAAAATAAAAAATCAAGAATGTGAGTTTTTTAAATTCTACAGGAATAAATTACTTATTTTGTCCACTGCCTAAAGAAATTTGTACGAGAGCATGTTTGACTACATGTTGTTTCATGACGATGATAGGATGTGTGGTGAGAATTAGTCTTCAAGTAATGGCGATGATAGGAAGGAGAAGAACCATAAAAAGAATTAATAAAGGAAGAAGGTGTGAAAAAAAACTAAATTTAGATAAAAAAATCTTAGAGGTTAACTATATCAAATACTTGTAATTCTTGCCATGAGTTTACTTTTTGAATCTTGTGATGAAATACATAATTCTTTTAGAAAAATTGTTATTGTGTGTAAAAAATTAACATCTATGATGATCTTAAGATTGCTTATGCCAAACATGAATGTAGAATAACTGAATAGCATGAACAATGTGATTCCCTTAAAGAGGAAAATATTTCTTTAAATTATCAAGTTGAACCCAATATTTCTAATGTGCCATGTTTGAAAGACTAAAATAAAGAATATGAAAATCAATTGTCCAAGCATATTAAATGTAATGAGGCTTTAAAGATAGATAATGATAATTTGAGAAAACACAATGTTGCCTAAAAATAATTAGAGGAATTTAATTCACTTGACAAAGAAATAATTATTTGAAGTCAAAGTATGCAAGTCTTTTTTCTTATATACCTATTGATATTGACATTTATCTTGATATGCTTCTTCATCCAATCATGTGAAAAAGCGCAATAGTAACTTAAATGCTTTACATGTGCTTAAACATGCATCATCTTACAACTATGCGGGCAAAAAATAAAGCATGTTTGAATTATAACTATAGAATAAAAACTCATATATTAATATGTTCAAAGCAGCACCTTTTCCTTCTTAGCACACATCTAATTATCATGCCAAATATAATATTATATGTAATTATTATTCTTATTTTGGACATCTTACATTGGATTGCTTAAATAAAAAATCCATAAATCTAAAGCATAATAGGTATTAGTGGATTCTTGAAGGAACAAACTTTGAAAATATCTTTTTAAAATCACAACATCCACACCTTACCATTATTGAACCCAACATCATTTAGGCTCCAAAATTTAATCCCTAGATTTTTTTTGCAGGTTTGTTGAAATACTATAGGACTTATGGAAACAATTCCTGCTTTGTGGGTTTCTATAACTCACTTGTAAATGTTACAGGTCATGTGCTTCCTTAGCTTAGATTAGATGATCAATTGTATTTAGACTTGTTTATTGTTAATCATATTAATCATTTAGAACTTGGCGTATGATGAATTCAAATATTAAATCAAATACCATGTTTTCTTCTTGGCATATTTGAATAATGACATGGTCTACTATTAGGAATGGAAGTGTATGAGCTTATAATGAAGTGATAGTTAAGTTAAAAATTTAATACAAAAAAAGAGGAAAAAAACTTAGTTAAGTAGCACATTGATCTAAGATGACCAAAGAATTACAAGACTATTAGACATAATTTATTTTTGTTAAGAAATATTAAGTTTTGATGAAAGAAAACACGAATTAGTGGTTGAAATTTATTTTTCTAAATATACTAAAGCTAAACATTATAGGAATAAAAATTGAGAACATCAAAGGCTTTATGAATTGATTAAAAAATTAGAAATTTAAAATAATTTTAATTTATTAAATTGTAAAAATGAATATCAATTTGATTATTATAAGAATGGAAAGTTTGAGATTAATTTCAGTCTCCTACTATGGAAGGCATGTAAGAGTTTTCAAGAGAAAAAATGATATGCTTGTCAAGGAGGTAGAACACTAGCTTATATAAGAGGGAAATTTATCATAACACATTTATATTTATCAATGAAAAAATATTTTTTGAAGAAACCCTAAAGGGTGTTGCTTGATGTCATGAATTGACAATTATAAAGACTTGAGAAAACTAAACCATAATATTTAATTCTTAGGCATCATGATCAATAATTCATTTGAGGTAAATGGGTACTCATGAATATAATATAGAAAAATGAAAAAACTATAATAGAAAAAAATATGTTTATTTCTAACAATATATAATCAATTTTGACAATATAAGAAAAAAATATAAAAAAGTAAAAAAATAAGTATAATTGAAAATTTGCAAGAATATTTTTAGACCAATAGTTGACCCCTCATGTTTAATTCTCATTGTCATTTTTATTTCAATTTGTATTAGAGTGGATTCCCTGCACAAACTGAGTAAAATAAAAATAACGATCCTTTATTTGTGTGCATGTTAATTATGTTATTAATTCTTATTATTTACAAATTGTTTCTATTAATATCTATCATAATATTTCTATTTTTTACTTTATAATTAAATTTCTTGATTTTTTTAATGTGTTTAATTTAACTAAATATTTAAGGATGACTTTAACCATTGTTGACAATTGTAAAACATTAGGTTATGGATTTCTATCATGATTTTCACCTTTATTTAAAAATGATTTATTAATTGGTAAAACTTTTTTAAAAATTTTATTCGAAAACTTAATGATCATTTGTTGGAACAGTATATTTATTTTTTATACTTCCCTATTATAAAAGTATTAGATCAAGAGTGTTGATTTAATAAAATGGTAAACAAACGAATCTTGTATTTTGTGCAATATGTAAAGAATTTTATGTATGAGTGTGTTTTGGCTGCCACTTATCTTGAGATGATGTCGGGATTATATTGGTTGCATGGAAAGAATGAATCTTTAGATATTGTCGAGGTCAACATGGGGAACAAGAAGATAAGGAATAAAAAAATTCAATATAGAAATGAATCGCAGAGGTAAACTGGTATCAAATACTTGTAGTTCGAGCCATGAGTATATCTTTGAATCTTCTGATGGAATTTTAAGTTATTTTAGTAAATTAGTTGTTGAGAACAAAAAATTAATTAACATGCTTGGTGATATTGAGAAAGTTTCTACCAAACATTATTCTAGAGTAGTAAAACTACATCAACAATTTGATGTACTTAAAGAGGAATATTTTTCTAAAGTTTGATGGTTAAAAGATTGAAATAAAGAATATGAAAATGAATTAGCCAATCATATTATGTGGTATAATTGTTTAAAAAAATTATGACAATTTAATAAAACAGATCTATCCTTAAAGATAAACTAAAGAAATTGTAGTCTTTATGAAAGAAAAAAATGATTTATCATGTTTTCTCATGTATAATGTTTGATCATTCACATGTAGCTTCATATGCTACTTCATTGAATTACCATAAAGATAGTATTGGTTACTTGAATGCTTCACATGTGCATAAAATGTTTCATCTTATAACCAGGCGACAAAAAGAAATACATATTTGCATAATAGTAATAGATTAAGAAAATCATATATTCATAAGCTCAATGCAACACCTATTCCTTCTTTACACATATCTAATAATCATGTTAAATATAATATTGTATGTAATTATTGGTGAAAATTTGGGCATCTTATATTTCATTGCCCAATTAGGAAATCTATAAATCTAAATCATAATAGATATGAGGGGATTCTGTTGGGAACAAACTTTGAACATTTCTTTGGAAAATCATGACATCTGCACCTACCACTTTTGAACACAAGATAGTTTGGGTTCATAAATTTAAGTCATAGTTAGTTTTGTAGGCGTGTGTTCATATTTTTGGGCCTATAGAGACAACACTTTCTTTGTGAGATTTTGTAAATCAGTTACAAAAATTTTGTAAACATTGGCTTACTTATCATAGCTTAGAAGATCAAATCTATATGGACATTTATTATTAATCAACATTAATCATTTATAACTTGATGCATAAAGAATTTTAATATTACAAGCAACTCAATTCCATATTTTCTCAATGACAATTTTTGACAAAATATGATTGAATGATACTTGATTTGTTGTTAAGAATGGAAATTTGTGAGCAAATGTTAAATTATAGTTGACTTTAGAACTTAAAATAAAAAATAAGCAAAGAAAAACTAGGTTATGTAGCACATTGATTTTTAATGTCTTGGGCTAGGTTATGGGGGAACCAACCATAACGCAACCCAAAAGGAAAGAGTAAAATAATCAATATAAAGATGAAAAACTACCATTATTCGGAAATGTTGGACAATTTTTATCCATCTTACCTTTCTGAATGCATGTGTGAAATACCACCATCCAATGAAGTAATTTTTTATTTGGACAACTGTGACTATGTCTTGCATTTAAAATCACAATGATTTTGATATATTACATTTTCTCAATTAGCCTCATTTTTGCATCAATATACATTTTCTTATTAAAAAAAATTAATAATATGCCATTATTTACGTTTTGTTTAATTTCGTAATTCTTATTAATTTTAAACAAGACCTGATTAAGATGAAATAAAAGTTATTTAACTCATCTTATCAAACTCTATCTAATTAAATATTCAATTTTTATAATGTCTAGTTTTGATTTTTGAAAGGTTTGGCATGCTTTGCGAAACATTTTTATCCCTATCTAATTTAATAAATGGGGTTGCTACACTCAGTCTCTATGGTATCTTAGAATACAACTATCTGGTAAAATTTGTCTCTTTCCTTCAAAAGTTTGATTTTCATTTAGTTATTATATTATGTAACTCTAAATCTCATAACATATGCCCTTTAGATTCCATTGACATGGTTAAATTACATTACTTCAATTTAACTCTTTTTTGTTGTTATAAATATTTACTAATATTAATGTTACAAAATTTTATTATTTTTGTTTCGATATTTTTTAATTCATTGTAATTTTTGATGAGGTCCAATCCCAACAAAAAAAAATGTGGTAGCCACATGACAAAAGCTTTATCCAACTAGATGTTCATTTTTATATATTTAAATATTTTATTTTCTTAAGGATTTTGTAAGCCTTAAAAGGCATTTCAATTTGTATTAGATTTTATGATCGAGTATATTATGCTCGAACTCATTATTATCTTGGAATAAAATTTTATCAAATAATTTAATTTTTTCCACCATTATTTGAATTTGATTTAGTTATACATGTTAAACCCCATGGCCTAAATGATAATTTGATGATAACAAAACAGTGTATTGTTGTTCTAATTGTTTGCTTGAGTATTTGTTACAGTATTAGAGTGACATGAAGCTCAAATAACTTGGAAGATGATTGAAGGAAGTTACCAACAACTTTGATCGTGATGAGCAGCCCTTGTTACTCCAGATGGTGTGGCAGCCATTATGGAGGTGTATAAGTTTTTTTTAGGACACAATGTAAAACCTACAACTTTGTTTGTGTGGCACATTATAAATGTATTTTTCAAGTTTTAATTGCCTAAGGGTTGTACCATACGATTTTATATATCGTATTAGTGCAACTCTACGTATAAGGCTTACATTTAAGAAGGTGTTGTGATTAAACAAGTCCTTGACTTGTATAATCAACATTTTACACCATATTTATTTTGGTTTAAATAAAAATATAATTATTATTATTTATTAAAGCATTTTCGACTATTTGCGCAAGTGTTAAAGCTTTCAAAATTTTATTTCCGATTTAATTAAAAATTTCGCTTTACGCCAAACCGGGGCAAAAAGGGTTCGGTTAACGCCGAACCGGAACCAAGCCGAACCGGCCAGGCGAGAACCTAAGGGGACGATTATAAAGGCGCAAACACAAGCCAGAGTTCCTAATTTGGGTTCGGGTCATACTTGACCCGTGATGCTCTAAACAGGTCGGGTTGGGTATTGACTTCCCAACCACACCTGGGGGCAGCCAACCCCAATATTTTCGGCTGAAGGCAAAAGAAAGGTGAACTAATATATGCGCTACTTCTCCCTACCAACAGGAAATGTGGGACTAAAACTTAAAAGCGTTTTCTCTTTTTCGGCTTTCCTTCTTGCTTTTCCGGCGCAACGGCTATATGTTTTAAAATTATTTTCTTCTCCTCTTCTAACCGTTGGAACTAACGTTCAATTGCTCGATCTCCTTCTATAAGAAGGATTGAATTCGAGGGATTTTTGTTAGAAAAAAGAACTGGAAAAGTCCCTGCAAAGACGGACAAAAATCACTGGAATTACTGTTCATCGTCTTCCTCAGTCTTCGCGGATCGAAACGAAACGCGTTCCTTTCGCTTCAAATTTGCACGGTTTCATCCTTTTTCGTTTCTACTTTACAATTGCTTACTTAACTACATCTCATACTCTGCTTAGCTACTTAGATTGAGGTGGAAATTACTGCAAAACTTTTCTGTTAACCAAGCTTCGCGGATCTTGATTTTTCGATCAATCTTCACCAACTGTGATTCTCGTTTCAAGCCTTGGAGTCTCTATTAACTTTTCGGAATTCAACTTACCTGTTTCGAATTTTTGTTGAGTCGAATTTCAGACCAAATTTTCTCTGAAACACTTCTTCCACACGAAAACAGAACAACGCCTTCGCAAACGCGATTTGGGTTTTGTCCTGTTTGGAAAGCGCAGTCAGAAGTGCGTTTGGGTTATTTTAATTTTAATTTCGAAGAAATTTTTTTTTGTGCCACTTTGTTTTACAAGTTGTAGGGTCTGTGGAATTTTAATTTTGTTTAAGAAAATTTGTTTGCCAAATAAAAATTGACGACGACGGTGTATTGTGGTCTTGGTTGTGAAAACCAAGCTGTTGTATTTGTGTGTGACCAATCTTGTGTTTGGGTGCTGTGAGGGTTTTTGGCCTACCCACCGGTTGGGCAAAAGGCATTGGATTGGTAGTGAATCCCGGCTAGGTTAGCTGGGGGTGGACGTAGGCAAAGGGTTTGCCGAACCACTTGAAATCGTGTGCCTTGCTATTTTATTTCTTAAGCACACAAATTCAAGATTAAATTTACTCTGCTACGTTTTATTATTGTGAACGGTTCAATTCACCCCCCCCTCTTGTTACAGGCATTTTCCAACAATACAACTATATAACTCTAAATTTTGTCTTGTCTAATATCTACATATCTTTAATTTTGTTACATTGCATTACTTAAAATTTTCTAATTTTATTTTAAATATTTATTTACTTAATAATAAATAAGAAATTATTGTTTATTTTTCTTATTTATTTTATTAGTTTGTAAATAATATAAATAAGGTCCAACAGTGGTGAAAAAAAATCATTGGACTTATCTTGATTAGCTCTTTCCAATTAAATGTTGAGTTTTATAACTTCGAAATATTTTTTTAGGGTTTTGTTTTATTTATTAGATATTTTGATTCACATATGATTTAACCAATCAAAATTCTATAAATGATCTCTTTAGTATTTTGGAATATAACTTTCACATATAAATTACTTAACTTCATCAAAGTTTTTACTTTTTTATATTATAATAAAAGATTAATATTGATATTGTTTTCCTTAGCATCACTTTAATTTTGCTATATTATGTTGCTTTTATTTATGTAATTCCAGTTTTTGTAAAAGTTGCTTAACATTAAAGTGTTAATTTATTATAATTTATGTTTCTTAATTTTTTAATTGATAGTAATTCTAGAAAAGCTTTAATTAAGATGAAACAGAAGTCATTCGGCTCATTATAATGAGCATATAAAATTAAATATTGTTTTTAATATTTTTAGGTATTTATTTTCTATATTTTGGACAACTATAGGGGAGATAAGTTGATTTGTTCTTGATTTGGTGATTGTGGATATTATAGTCAATCACATAGTAATCTACAAATGCATATTTCTTACACAAAATGTCTCATTTCTTTAAATTTTATTAACTTTGATTTGTATATATTTTTATGAAACTCTAGTCATCCTTTTATGTGACTTTTACATCATTGTGATTTGCTTAGATTATAATATTAGATTTATATTATTTCAACTATAACAATTTTTCTTAATATTAAAATAAGAATTTATTATTACTTAAATTTATTTAATTCAATAATTCATGAAAGTTCTAGATCACATGTGATTGAAATGTTACAAACATCATTGGACTCATTTTGAACATCTTTATCTAATTAAATATATATTTTGTATATTTTTTTAAAAAATTATTTTTTAGGGTATACACAGGCTTTATGAGACATTTGTTGCACACTAGATTGACTATCATGGATGTTATGCTTATTGCCCATAGTATTTCAGAATTCTACTTTCCCACACTTTTATCTAATTTTTTTCAATTTGTTTACTTTATCTTATTATATTACTACGTAACCCTAAATTTTCTGTCATGTGAACTTTAGGTCATAATGATTTTGTTATGCCATATTTTCGTAATTAATATTTATTCAACGTTAACATAAATTTACTTTTTATTAAAATAATATTTTATTTTATTTAAGTTAAGTTATTTTGGTAATTCACAGTAGTTACTAATAAGATTTAGTTGAGAAGAAAAAATATCAATGGATTCATCTTAACACAATCTATACAATTAAATACTTATTTTTATATTTTTAATGTCTTATTTTATTATTTTTACATTTTTATTTCGATTTTTTGATTGACACATGATTTGAAAATCGAGGATGTTATAATCAATGTTTTCAATATTTTGGAATACAAATTTCTCGTTGTATTTTTTTAATTTTGCTAGCATTTTTTTGTTTTATTTTGCTATATTACAATGGAAATTTTATTCTCCTCTTATGCACCTTTGTGTCATGTTGCGTTTGCCACAATATACATTTCTTTAATATTAAAAAAATTACAATTTTTTATTTATATTTATTTGGTTTGAAATTTTTACTAATTCTAAATCCAACTCCATCAAGACAGAAAAAGTCATTGGAGACATCTTCTCTTGCTCTACTAAGTAAATATTTTTTAATATTCTTTAAATATTTAAATTTCTAAACTTTTGCCTTTGTCAATAAGAACAATTTATTTCTACGCAATTTGATGATCAATGATGACACACTATATCTTAAATATCTTGGAATGCAAATTTCTCTTGTAATTTATCTCATTTCTTAAAAAGTTTTTCCTTTGTTGTGGCTACCTTACTAGGAAACTCTAATTCTCCTCTAGTCTGGCCCTCACATCAATTTAACTTGGTTAAATTATATTACTTCAATTTATCTTATTTCAATTTTAATAGTTGTTTACTTAATATTTAAGTAAAACTTTATTATTATGTTTGTCTTATTCTTTGAAAATTCATAGTAATTCCATTCAAGGTGTATCCACATAAAGCAATTATCATTTGACTCATTTTGATGAGCTTTATCAAACTAAATTTTTTTTATATTTTTAAATATTGTATTCTCAAGAGTTTTGACATGTTTTACGAGACATTTTATTTTGGTCCAGATTTGATGATTGGCAATGTTACCCTCAACATCCTTTATACCATAGAATATAACTTTTTCATGTTCTTTATTTGATTTTTTTATTTTTTTGCTTTAATTTTACAAGATTACTATGTAACTATAAATCAACAACAATTTGGGCAACACATCACTTTCATTTGCTAAAATTACATTGCTTTAGTTGATCTTATTTTAATTTTATCATTTATTTTTTTTATAATCATACAATATTTTATTATTATAAATGCTTATTTGATAGAGATGACAAAAACTTTGTTAGACTCATCTCAAGTGACTCAATTGAATATAATATTGATTTTTATTTTATTTAAATTTTTTTCTACGTTTTACAATTTTTGGTAGACAATTCCATTCATAAATGATTTGAAATGTAGAAAATTTATAGTAAATTTTCTTTGAATCTTTGAATGCATATTTTCAAAACGAGTTAACTAATTTCTCAAAATTTTGGTACATATATTTTGTTATATTACTCTACAACTCTAATTTTTTTCCCATGTGACTTTTACATCATTTTTATTTGGTAATATCTTATTATGTAAATATTTTTTTCAACTTTAATTTTAATACATATACACAATATATTAAAAAATAATTTTATGTTATTTATACTGGTTTATTTTTGCAATTTTCTATAATTTCAAAAGAGGTCTACTCAAAATGAAGCAAACACTATTTGCTCTTCTCGACGAGTCTATCTAATTAAATGTTCATTTACTAAGCCTTAAATGTCTTTTTTATCATTCTAGTACATTTTATCTCGTTCCATTTTTCTGTTGACTTTAATTTAGATACATTTTTTAACTAAATCTTTGACCATGTTACCTTACATATAAATTTTTTTGTGATTTTGCATTATTTTCATTCACCTCAATTAGCATTGATATATAATTACCTAATATTCAAGAATTTATTTATTTTTTCTTTATATTTACTTATGCTTGTTACTCAAAGTAATTCAAACCAAAGTTTAATTGAGGCAAAAATAGCATCTTTGGCACATCTCTGTAAGCTCTATCTAACTAGATGTTCATTTTAATATTTTTTAAAAAACTTTCTTTTTTAAAGATTTGACACATTTTATGAGACATTTTTATTCATAATGTGACTGATCACTACACTCAATCTCCTTAGCATTTTGGAATGTTATTTTTCAAACAATTTCTCTTATTTCTTAAAATTCTAAAAGAAACAGATCTGATTAGACACATCTTGATGTACTGTATCAAAAAAATCATTTTTATATTTTAAAATATTTTTTAAGAAATGTGGTATGTTTTAATGAGTTTTTAATTTGTACTTCATTCAATGAATGAGATTATTACACTTGATCATCCAAATATCTTTGCATCAAACATTCTTAAATAAATTATCTCATTTCACTAATTATTTTTCTTTAATTTGGTTATATTACTATAAAACTCTAATTTTCCGCTCATTTCACCTTTACATCACTTTTATTTGATTATTTCATAATTCTTCAATTTATCTTATTTCATCTTTACTTTATATTTACTTATTATTAAAGTACTAATTTATTATTACTTAAGATTATTCACTATGGTAATTATTAGTAATTGAAAACATGTTTGATAAACAAAAAGCAAACATTATTAGACACATGTCAATGAGCTTTTTCAAGCAAATAATTTAGTTTTATATTAATAATTAGTTTATATTCTAGAGTTTTGTCTTGTTTTTAAGACATTATGATATATATAGGATTTCCCAATTGAGGACCTCATGCTTGAACTCCTTGGATTAAGGCAATTCAAATTTCCCTTAAAATTTGCCACATTTTTTAAGTTTTTTTTCCTTTGATTTGTTTATATTTCTACGAAACTATAAATCTTCTTTGACGTGAACTCTATATCACTTCAAATTTGTTATATTACATTGCTCATATTTATCTCTTTTAAGCTGTAATACATATCTACTTAAATTTTAAATAATTATTTATTGTTATTATACTTACATTGTTAATTAATAAGTTTTGCATCTGTGAGATGGTCTTGACAAAGCATATATTGATTGATTCATCGATGAGCTCTATCCAATAACATAATTATTTACATATTTTTAAATAAAATTTTTTTTACTAATTTGGCATTCTTTATGAAACATTTTATTTGTACAACATTTGATCAACGAGGATGTGACAATTGACCCTTTTAGTATCTTAGAATTCTACTTTCTAGTAAAACTGTTAATATTTTCTTTCTAGTTTTTCACATTAATTGGGCAATGTTACTATGTAACTCTAAATGTTTTTCTAATTCAACTTTTACATTACCTTGATTGGTTATAATAAAGTACTTTGATTTATCTTATTTCATCTATGGTATATATTTACTTAAAATTAAAATACTAATTTGTTAATATTTATGCTTATTAACACCAACTCTACATGTTCTTGCAAAAACAACATTACTTTTTATATTTTTAAGCATTGTATTTTCTATGATTTTAGCACTTTTTATAAGGAATTTTGATTTGTAGTAGATTTGATAATCGACGATGTTACACTCCATCTCCCTAGTATCTTTGAATGCTTTCTTCTTGTGAAATTTAAGACATTTCTTCAAAGATGTTTTCTTTTGTTTTGTCATATTAATTAGAAACTCATATTCTCCTCTTTCAAAGCTTTCATGATTATTGCATTTGGTGTATTACTTTGCTTCAATTTATCTCATTTAAAAAGTTTATATGTTTTTTAAAAATTAAAATATTAATTTATTATCATTTATACTTATTTTTTTTGTAAATTATAGTAATTGCAAACAAAGACTTTGGATATTGAGCAAACTTTATTACAATCCTTCAATTGAAATTTATCTAGTTAAATATTATTTTTTAATATTTATATATTTTCTTTTTTTTTTCTTTTTACACACTTTACTAGTCATTAAAACTTTCTTATATGACTTATCTCATCTGTTCAACTTTTTAACTTAATTTTGTTATGTTAGTATTTCACTTAATTTCACCCTGTATGACCTATACGTTGCATTTATGTTTATAATTTACTTTGGTTCAATTTAACTTATTTCAACATTTATATCTATTTTCTTATTTTTAAAAAAATATTTATAATAATTTTTTCATATTTATTTTATAATTTTTAGTATTTGCAAATGATGTTTGATGAAAACAAAACAAATATCATTAGAGTAATATGAACGAGCTCTAATTAATTAAATATTCATTTTTGAATATTCAAATATTTTGTTTACTAAGATTTTTGCAAGTCTTATAAAGCATTTTAGTTAATAACAATTAAGGCTATCATACTCAATTTTTTAATGCCACTTTACATTACAACTTAAATCAATTCTTCAAATTTTTCACTTCCATTTGGTTATTTCCTACATATCTCTAAATCTCTTATCTTATTACCTATACCTAACTTTCGTTTTGTTAGGTGAATTACACAATCAAAAAAACATAAACAATAATAGATTATTGTTTTAGTATTAATAGTTATACATTAAAAGAAAGATGAGATTAATGTATGTAATCTAAGAAAATAAAATCAAAGTGATGATGAGAAGCACTTTAGAGATATATAGCAATATGACTAAATTATTGTAAAATATTTGAAGAATTAACGTAAATTGAACAAGAAATTTGCATTTTAAGATGCAATGGAGGTCAATTGAAATATCCAAAATTGTATCATAATGTATGGGTCATAATGCCATTGAAAGTGTGCTTAAACTGTAAAAAAAATATTTTTATAAAATAAACATATAATTGTAAAGAGATCATCGATATGGTTCAAATGTTATTTGTTTGATTTTGATTAAACCTCATGTAGTATTAATATGAATTACCAAAGCAATTGTTCATTAAATGATAATAAATTTTTATTTTAATATTAAAAAGTTACATATTAATAATGAAATAAGAAAAATTGAAGATTTATTATATAATAATATATAGGTGCTTAGAGGTCATATTGGAAAGATTTTAGAGCTGCGTAGTAATATAAACAATTCACAAGAAAAATTTAGAAAAAATTACAAAATTTATATAACAAAGTTTAATTCAAAGATATTTAAGAGATCTAGTGTTGTGTTCTTTAACATCGAAAAGTTATGAATCAACATGCATCATATAGCAAGCCAAAATCTTAGAAAAAATTATTTTAACACATTGAAATGAATATTTAATTAGATCTAGTTCTTCAAGATAAGTCCATCAAAACTATAAAATAATAGTAATTTATTATTTTTATGTTAAATAAGTATCTATTATAATTGAAATGATATTAATTACATAATATTATATAACTAAATGAGAACAATTTAAAGATCGCAAAAGATGAGTGTTAGACTTTCCTAAAAATATAAAAAATTTAAGAAAACATTTATGGAAATGAGATAAAAGATTTTTGATGATTACATTTCTAAATACTAAGGAGATTAAGTATAACATTCCCAATTATAAAATAAGCTATAAATCAAGCTTCATTATTAAGTGTGCTCACACCTTAAAAGAAAAAATATTTAAAAATATCCAAAATAAATATTTAATTTCATAGAGCTCATTAACATGAGTTAATTGGAATTACTTGGAATTACAATATAAAATATTTATAAAGAAGAAAAAAAGTTATTTTGATACTCAAAAATAATATAATAATGTTGGAATGAGATAAACTAAAGTAATGTGATACAATTTAATTAAAATGATGTAAAGGTTGAACGAGAGGAAAATTTTTTTTTCATAAAAATATAACCAAATCAAAGCAAAACTTTTTAAAAAATAGATAACATAGAAGAGAAAGTTGAACTCCAAATTTGTAAGGAGATTTAGTGTACACTATAACATCGACAAGTGCGGTACAAATTGAAAGGTCTTATAAATCATGCCAAATTTATAAAACATATCTATAAACGTTGATATGAATATTCAACTTGATATAGCTAAATGAGAGATATGAAATGACTTTTGTTTACTTTAAAGTAACTAAACTTAAATAAAAAAATTTATTTTTTTAGTATATATTAAAATTAAAATAAAATCAAATTGGAACAAAGTAGAACAACCAAATAAAAGGATGGAAAGGGCAAAAAAATCGATTTCAATAGCAATATACCCAAATAGAAAAGAAAATTTTCAAATAATGTATTTTATTTTAGCTTTAATATATAATTTCTTAATATTGATGCAATAATTTGTTAATTTTAACCTTATTTTGTTTTGTAATTCATAGTAGTACCTAACGAGGTTCGATCAAGATGAAAGAAATGTCATTGTACTCCTCTCGAAGAGATCTATTCAATTAATTATTCATTATTATTTTTTTAAAGTTATTTAAATTTTTAGAATTTTGGCATTCTTTGTGAGACATTATTATTAGTCATGATTTAATGACAAAGGATATTGCATGCAATCTATTTAGTATAATGTAGCTTGAAATATTTGTCACATTTTATTCAATCACTTTGATTTCATTGGGTTATATTACTTTAAAAATGTAATTTTCCTATCATATGACCTTTACAATGGTTTGATTTCATCATATTATGTTGCCTCAATTTATCTAACTTCAAGGTTTATTATATGTAAGCTTAATATTTAAATATGATTTTATTATTATTTTGGTTTATCTAATTTTACAATTCATAGATATTCTAATTAGATCTAGTAAACATATAAAAATGTCATTGAACACTTCATAATGAGCTCTATCTAATTAATTTTTTTACATCTTAAAATACTTTACTTTTGTGCTTAAAGCACATGTTACAAAGTACTTTAATTTGTACAAGATTTCTAGATTGATTTGTTACAGTCTGCCATCATATTCTCTTTAAAATCCACTTTCCTATAAAATTTATCTAATATGTTCAAATATTTAAATTTTATTTGTTAATGTCACTGTTACTAAAAATTTGCTCTCATGTGACCTTTGTATCATTTTAAATTTTTTTCATTACTATGCTTGTATTTATCCCATTTCACTGTTAATCTATATTTACTTAATAGTAGAAGTATAATGTATTATTATTTAATGTTATTTAGTTTATTATTTTGTGGTAACGACAAATAGTGTTGCATTGCAATGAAACAAATGTTAATTCACTCATTCTTGATGTGGTTTACCTTATTTAACATTATGTTTCATATCTTTAAGTATTTTATTTTTCAGGCATTCTTGATCCCATTGTTATCAAGAAATTTAGCCTTCTAACGCAATTTATCTCATTTCCTCAAATGTTTCACTTTGATTTGGCTTTATTACAATGTAAACCTAAAACATCTCATGTGACCTTTAAATGTCTTTGCTTTGGTTATAGTACAATACTTAATTTATCTCATTTAAGCATTAATTTATAATCACATAATAGTAAAATAACATATTTTAATTTTTTTTATTCTTATTTGTTTTAATAATATTATACTATTGCAATTTTTCTTTTTTCAACTTCAACAAATATTTTTTATATAAAAAAAAATTCACTTTTATTTATGCTTATTTATCTCACTAATTTGTAGTAATTGCAAATAAGATTTGATCAAGATGGTAAAAAGTTGTTGGACTCATCTCAAAGAGCTCTATAGAAAAAATGTGTTTTTTTTAACAAATTTAGTTTCAAGCGTTTTGGCATTTTTTATAAGACATTCAGATTCATAACGGATTTGCTAATCAAAAATACTATACTCAATCTCCTAAGTACCCTTGAATATAGTTTTACCATAAAAGTTATCTCATTTGTTTAGATTATTTTCAATTCTATCTAGTTATAGGTTCTAACTAACTCTAAATAATCTCTCATATAACCATAACATGTCCTTCATTTGGTCCTACAACTCTAAATCTTCTCTTTTCTAACATTTACATCACTTAGACTTTGTTATATTATGTTTATTCAATTTATCTCATTTTAGCGTTTATATTTATTTACTTAATAGTAAAATAATAGTTTATTTTTATATTAGCATACAATAGTAATTTGTAGTACATCCAAAAGAGAACTAACTAAGATGAAACAAACATCATTGGATAGATGCTTATGAGCTTTATCAAATTAAATATTATTTCTTATTTTTTTAGTATTCTTATTTTTTATTTTGGCTTGCTTGACATTGTCTTTTAATTAATACATTTTTGATGAAGTATGTTGCACATAATTTTAATAGTATCTTGGAGTGTAACATTCCCATGTAATTTGTCTTATTTCTTCCATTTTTTGTATATATTTATATTTAATATTATGTAATCCTAAATCTCCTTTCATGTGACCTTAATATCTCTTTGATTTTGTTATTTTACATTGCCACAAGCGATCTCATTTTTTATTTTAATATATTTTTGTTAAATAAAAAAATATTAATTTATTATAGTTTATGTTCATTTAATTTATTAATTTATAGTTTATCGAAGTGAGGTTTGCTAAAAATGAAGCAAATATTATTACAAATTACTTAATGAACTATATCCAAACAAGTTTCCATTTTACAATAATTTTTAATGTATTATGTTTTTGAGTTTTGACATGATGTACAATTCATTTTAGTTTCTGCTAAATTTGATGATTGAGCATATTACACAAGATTCCTTACTATTTATAAATGTAATTTTCCTAAACAAATTATCTCATTTTTTAAATATTTTTAGTTTGATTTTGTTAAATTACTTGGTACCTCTAAATCTCCTGTAAAGTGACTTTTATATTACTTTGCTTATGTTTTATGTTCATATTTTTATTTGTCTCGTTTTAGCTCTAATATATATTTAGATAATATTAAAATATTATTTTATTCATATTTGTGTTCATTCCTTTCAATAATTCATAGTAATTCCAAAAGACATGCAATCAAGATGGGTCAAACATCATTGGACTCATCTTGATCAGCCATATTTAATTAAATATTAATTTTTTAAATTTCAAAATATTTTTTTTCTTTTTTTATGCATGCTTTATTAGGCTTCTTGATTCTTAACAAATTTGAGCATCAAGATAGTTATGTTTGATTTGTTTATCTTATTATTTTACTCTAAATCTTCTCTCTTATGACTTTTACATTAGGCTGACTTGCTAATATTATTGTATTTCAATTTATCTCATTTTAGGTTTACATATATTAACTTAATATTAAATTAGTAACTTTTTATTATGTATGCTTATTACTTCTATAATTCATAAAATTTCTTTACAAGGAAAAATGACAATGAGACAAATATCATTGGGCTCAACTCAACAAGCTCCTTTTGTTTAAATATTCTTATTTATATTTCTAAATGTGATAATTTTTTTAATTTTTTAATATTTTACATGACATTTCAATTTGTAACTTCTTGGCAATTAGAATGTCATGGAACACATTTTTCCACTAAAAATATAAACAAATTTCTTCAAAAATTTTTTTAATTTTTTCATATTACTATGTAACTCAATTTAATTCGCTAGTAACTTTTAGATCAGTTTTATTTGGCTTAATTTACATTTCTTCAACATATTTAGCTTAAGCTTTTATATATTTACTTAATATTAAAAAAATTATTTTTATTTATTTTTTTGTGATTCATAGTAATTCCAAACAAAATCTGATCAAGTTAAAACAATCAACATTACACTCATCTCAATGAGTTATACCTAATATTATGTATACTTTTATATTTTTAAATATTATATTTTTGTTGATTTTTGGCATGTTTCATGAGATATTTATATTTGCTCTTATTTTGATTAGTAAGTACTGTGAAATTTGATCTCTTCAATATCATAAAAATCAACATTTTCATATACTTTATTATATATATTAAAATATTTATCTAATTAGTTTTTTTAACTTTACATCCCCAAACCCTTCTTTTATACCTTTACATCAATTAGAATTTTTAATGTTATATTGCATCAATTTATCTCATTTTATCTTCAATATATATATATATATTATACAAAAATAATAATTTATTTTTATATAATCTTATTTACGTCTATATTTCATAATAACTCCAAAGGTGTCCTAATGGAGATAAAACAAATGTCATGGGACTCATCTAAGCAAGCTCTATCTAATTAAAAAACCATTTTTATTTGTTTAAATATTTTAAATTCAACATTTCATGGCATATTTCATGAGCTATTTTTATTGATGCATTCTTTAACGATTGTGAATGTTATACTAGATCTCATAACCTCTTCAAATGCAACTTTCCTATAATATTTATCTCAATTTTATAGGTTTTACCTTTGATTTTCTTATATTACTATGTAGCTCTCAATCTCCTCCCATTTTAACTTTACATCACTTTGATTTGATATTATTAAAATGCTTCAATTTATCACGATTCACCTTCAAAATAAATTTACATAATATTAAAGTACCAATTTACTAAATACCTCTTTTCTTAAACATTTTCACTTTGATTTGCATTGAATACATTACAATGCTAAATCTCCACTCATATGACCGTTATAACTCTTCAATTTTTTTATATTATTTTACTTAAAACTATTTTATTTTAACTTTAACTTACATTTACTTAACAATAAAATAGTAATTTGTTATTCGTTGTTTTTATTTTATTTTAATAAAACAATATTGTTGTACTCATATTAATGAGCTCTATCAAATTAAGTGTTTACTTATATAATTTTTTAATATTTTATTATTCATTAAATTTGCACATTATTTGAGTGATTTTGATTAACAGATGATTTAATGATTTAGGATGTTCAATCTCCTTACATATTGGAATAAATATTTCTTATGCAATTTAACACTGTTTTTCAAATTTTTTTCTTTTATTTTGTTATATTACAAAATAACTCAAAATTTCTTCTTATGTGACCTTCATATTACATTCATTTAGTTGTCTTACCTTACTTTAATTTGCCTCATTTTAGCTTTAAATATTTTTACATAATATTAAAATTATAATTTTTCACTTTTATTCTTATTTAAATTGATAATTTGCAACAATTTTAAAAATTATCCATTAGTATTGAAATAAATATTATTGTGTTGGACTCTACTAGCTATTGAAAATTAAATATAAATTTTTATTTTTCTTTGATTTTGGCATATTTTATGAGATATTTTTGTTTGTGCCTAATTTGATGTTCGAGGATGCTACCCTCAATCTCCATAGTAATAGGGAATCCAACAACCTAGTATTATTTATTTAAAATATTCAAATGTTTTACTCTAATTTTTTTATATTACTTTGTAACTCTAAATCTATTCTTATGAATTGATTACATTGCTTTAATTTTGGTACAATTCTTTATGTTAATTTATCTAATTTTTTAAATTATTTTTTCTTAATATTTAAAAAAACTTTTTATTATTAATCTTTATTTATTTTGGTAATTCTCCATAATACCAAACTAAGTCTGATTGATAACTAAAAAAGCTTTTTTAGATTTTGGCATGTTTTCTTTGATATTTTCAATTACACATGATTTATCTATCAAGGATTTTATATTAGATCTCTTTAGTATTTTGGAATACAATTGCTCTATAATTTGTGTTTTCATTTTTCAAAAAGTTTTCACTTTGATTTAGTTATAATATTATATAACTCAATCTTTCCTCATGTGATATTTTCTTTACTTTGATTTTGTTATGGTATAGCTCTTCAATTTATCTTATTTTACCTTTAAAATATATTTAGTTAATATAAAAAGAATAATTTATTACTATTTATGCTTATTTTGGTTTCACAACAACTCCAAATATTGTTCGATGGAGGCAAAAAAATAATGGTAAACTCATCTCAACGTGCTTTATGCAATTAAAAATTTATTTTTATATCATTACATATTTTATTTTTTTAATGTTTTGTCATATTCATAACTGATTTGAATGTCAAGAATGTTAAACTAATTTTTCATAGTATCATGGAATGCAACAGTTCCTTAGAATTTGTCCCATTACCTAAATGTTTTGCTTTGATTTTTGAAAATTATTGTATAAATCGAAATCTTCTCCAATATGACAATTATATCGCTTTGATTTTGTTATATTTCATTGCTTAAGATAAATTAAAGCAATGTAATATAACCAATTGAAGGTGATATAAAAGTCACATGAGAAGAGAATTAGAGTTTTGTAGTTACATAATCAAATATAGTTGAAAGTTTGATGAAATGAAATAAAGGTTAAAGGAAAGTAACATTCCAGCTTGCCAAGGAGATCGAGTCCAATATCCCTGATCATTTAATGTCATAAAGTATTTTAAAACAAAAAAATAATTTTTAAAAATAATAAAAATAAGTTTTAAGTTGATAGAGCTCGTCAAGATGAGTGCAATGACTTTTGGTTGTTTCTGTTTCACCACATTTCAAATCACTACAAATTATCAAAATAAATTAGCATAATTAATATTAACTTTTAATTTACTGTTAAGTAATTGTATTTTTAAAAAATAAATAGATAAATTAACTCATTCTAATGCTGAAAATCAATACAATGTAATATAACATGACGAGATTTAGAGTTATATAGTAAATATAACCAATTTGAAGCAAACTTTTGGAAAAAAGAAATAAATTATACAAGAAAGTGTGAATCAAAGTTATTATGGATATTGAGTGTAATATATTCAAACTTAAAATTTTTTATGACTCAAAATATCTTAAAAAAACATGTGAAAATATAAGAAAAAATTATTTAATTAGAAAGAGATCATGAGATCTATCTAGTGACATGTTTCATGTCAATCAGACCTCATTTGAAACTAATGAGAATTATCGAACTAAATATGCATATAAATAACAACAAAATTATTACTTTAATATTAAGTACATATATATTAATTCTAAAATAATATAAATTATACTAATTTAATTCAACTAGATCAAAGCAATGCAAAGGTTATAGAGATAAAGGGATTTATTTACCCATTAAAAGCTTTATAGGTTTCATATTTTTACACAAAAACTTCTTAAATAATTATTTTAAATTCTTATTTTATGAAATAAAGATCCTACCTTTTAGTTTCTTAATTTGTAATTCTATGAACAAATTCATCTCTCCCATCATATTTATCTCAAACTCCTTTGTCATTAAGTCATCAAATTCTTTACACATTTTCATTTGCACTACAAAAAAAATATGATATCAAATTAAAGTTATATAAGAAATAAACGACCATTTAAAACCTTAGGAATAGTGTTGTATTAAGTTTTCTTTTTTTAAATCCACTATTAACTACATAATTGCTCAACCTTTATACTATACATGAAGAATTTTCTTAAGGTCATACAGTGCCTTCCTAAGATAATATACATTATCGCTATGTTTATCGATGTGAAAATGAGGGATTTTCTTCATACACATCTTCCTCTATCATCCTATCTAAAAATACAATTTTTACATCAATTTGAAACAATCCAAAATTTTTATGTCATGAAAATATAGAGAGAAGTCTAATGGGTTTTAATCTTCTTGCTAATGCAATTGACTCCTAAAAATATATGCCTTCAACCTAGTTATCATTATTAGGAAAAATATTTTCTTTATTTTTATTGATTACTCTATATTTTCGTCTTTTTTGTTTTTGAATATCCATTTATTTCTAATCACTTATTAATCACTAAGCCTAGAAACTACTTCCTACACTTAGATTCTCTCAAATGGATCCAAAATTTCGTTCATTACTTGAAGCCAATAGTTATTCTCAAGGGAACAAATATTTGTTCTATAAAAGTTACAAATGCACTAGAATAAATTTCACTCCTAGAGGCTCTAGTCCTAACTCTTAAACAAACATATCCCATCATTAATTCCTTTGGATGTTAATCTTGATAGTTCCAAGTATTTTATTTGCTCAATTTGCCTTCATTCTCATTCAAGTGTAAGCTCCTTAAGTATTTTAACTCTTCATCTAAAATTTATTATTTGTCTTCTAAATGGAATTATCAAATAATACATGCATTATTTTCTCTACATTTTGAGTATTCATGCTAAACTCTATAAGTGTCACAATGTCCTCTACCAACTACTAAAACTTGATCATCTTTTAATATATAGTAACATTGAGTGTTAAAATTAAAAAAATAACTAGCAACACATAATTGAGTAATACTAATTAAATTAAATTATAATATAAGTGTAAAATTAGACGAATTTATATTACTAATTCCAATTATCTTCACCTTAGAATTATCTCTTATAGTCACTCGTCTATTTGGATGATGTTCTATCAATATAGACATTCATTTATCTCCAGTCATAGTTTTTTAGCATCTGCTTTTGAACACCCCAGAGCTAAATCTTGATTTGTTTCTCTATGAAGTCCCACTTAAATTGTAAAATATTAACTTTTAACCATTAAATGTAACTTTTTTTGTCGAGTTTGTTTCCTCAGTTGTGCACATAATTCTTAAGTATTTTATTTCTAGCCTACAAATGTCTACAATACTTTATATGTCTACGCAATGATTGTAGAAACATCTTTTGTTAAGCATTCTATTCCTTATCCTTTCAAACCCAATTAATCAATGGGTTGAACACAAACACTCATTGTGAGAGCATTCATAATATCATTCCTTGTCACGCATTCAAAATAAGAATTAAACTAAAATTATTTTTCCTAATTTTATAATCCATTATATTATGTCTTATTTCTACATCACTAAATGCTTGAAATAATTCAAATATTATGTAAACATTTAAAAATGATGTATTTATTCTTAGAAGAGTATAAAATAAGCGAAGCATTAAAAACTTTTCCATGTTCTACACAATATATTTCCATTTTTTAGATAGTAATTTCGTTTTTCAATGATGTATGCTCACTATTTATGAAAATTTTTTCATCATAGATTTGAAGTATTTCTATATTCCTTTTCTCATCTTCTTTGATAAAAAATAAATTTTTTAATGCAATAATTTTAATTTTTTTGTGTGTATGATTTAAAGAAGTTAAAGAACGAATAACTCATATATAACTATTTCCAAGAACTTCGTTAGGCCAAGAGAATACCTCATTCTCCTCTTTTGCACAAGATGTGCTTGAATTATCATTTTCCAAGATGCATATGATCACTTTATGTTCACTATTTGAAGTTGTTGAGCAAGAATTTTTTGAAGCACTCCATGTAGCATGTAATGTTTTCTTCTTCTTCATTCTCTTCTTTTACTCTTACTGTCATTCGATGCCATCGAGTGTTAGAAAATTCAATCTAATATGGTTAGTTAAACAACAATCACAGCACCCTGGAGCCTTAAACATCTCCTTTCTTTTCTTCTTTTGATAATTCCTATTTATAAAACATTTTCCCAAATTTTGAGCTAAACCTTTAACAAAAAAATTTACCACTTATACCAAATCTATTGAAGAAATGAATGCCACATCTATGTCATCTTTAGTTTCTTTGAATGACATTCCTTCCCCTTTCCTTGCTTCATGCTTTGGCTTGCTTGTGGAAGCCTCCATTACAACTCTTTTATTCTTCTAAATTTTAGCCATTCATAATTCTCCAACTAACTTATCCAATTTGATCTTATTTATACAATTGCTGCCTTTATGATCATGTTAAGAGGGTCATGGTACTTGGGTAAAATCCTCAACACTTTTCTTATAAGTTAAAAGTTACAAAAAACTTTTCCAATCTTTGTTAATCCATCAATAATATTAGTAAATTGAGTAAATATCTTCTTTTTTTGTTTCCCTTTAATCCATTTTAAATAACTCATAATCATGTGCAACAAAATGTTTTTATTTCTTTGGCATGCAAAATTCCTTTTTTAGTTATTTCAATTTTTTCCAAATTTCATATGTGGTTTGCTAATTGATAACTTCATTAAATTTGCTTGGAGATATGCAACTATAAAGTTTGTTTCGTCTTCTAGCATTTCATTATGCCATCCTCCTTTTATCACTACTTAGTTCACTTAAAGCCTTTATTTAATTTATGCATGAATCTTTAAGTAAATCACTTGGTTTTGTGAGTACTTTCCAAAGATTTAATATGATAAATAAAATAAAAAATTTTAGACCTATTTTTTCAATATAAATAAAAGTCACAATTAAATAATGGTTAATGAATTAAGGAGGATCATTCATTAGGTGTTGCTCCAACACCGATCTTGGATAAAAATGCTTTAAAAACTTAATTTAGCATGCAAAGTGACAAACACATATTTAGATAAGCCTGCAAAAGAGATAAGAAAGAAATTAAAAGGAAGTGTGTAACAAAAATGATAATTAACTAAACTTAGCAAGATAATTAAAATGCACGTGGCAAATCATGCATGTTAGTTGACTCAATCATTTATAAGAATCCCTATTTAATAATAACTGAAGTAAAAAATTAGCATGTGAATTCTACAAAAGGGTGTGATTCTAGGATTCAAAGTAATGTTTCTTGTTATCATACATATAGTTTAGAAAAAAATTTATATTTATAGAAAATCATGATTTATATACATATATATATATATATATATATATATATATATATATATATATATATATATATATATATATATGTATATATATATTTAATATGGCAATAAAAATGAAGATAAAATTAAAATGTGACATCAAAAGTTGTAGGTGGTTTTGTTCAAATAAGAACCTATTTCTTTTCCCAACTTAAATCAAGAAATGCACCACAAAAAAAAGGTTATAACTGGAGCTTTCTTCTTATAATTCTCCTCTATCCTACATGATTTTAGTGGTTGAACTATAACATAGGACTTTGTGAGATCAAACCCAACACAATTTTTTATTAGATCAAATTGAATCTTGGGTTTTGTAAATGCTTGCCTGTATAACTAAAAAGAAGAGGAAAACTATAGCAAGAAAAACATTCTGATAAATTTTTACATTTTTATGCTAATTGCATAATTGAATAACGCACAACGAGCAAAAAATTAAGCAGATACTTAAAAAATTGAAAGTATAGAAGTATTAGTCTTGGCTAGAATAATTTGATAATTTGAGAAGAACTAAGCCATAGTTGCTACTAAAAGAATTTATGCTAATGGAATATTTTACAACATTTTGTTAAGATGTTAAGAACTGCTTCATATTCATTTGTAATTTGATTTGCACTAGTTAGGCATTTGTATAAAACTTTTGATTATGGATGCTAAAAAGTCAAGAAAAAGTTATTTGAAAATCTGTAAGCAAAGAAGTAAAAATGTTTTATCAAATAAGTTAAAAATATATTTTCAAAAATGGATAATGCAAAGGCTCAAACAATTACTAGTGGATTAGCTATTAGAAGGCATCATTAGACCAAATATGAGTTCTTTTTTTCCTAAAAAATACTAGCAACAAGAGATCATTCATGGATGGTCATATAAAATAGGATTATGCCTTTATCATTAGATCATGTTAGATGATTTGTTAATCACCTGGCTTATTGATATTAAAGGTGTGAATTGTCTTAGCCATAGGATTTATAATAGGTTAAATATGGTTGCATGATTCATGGACATGGAAGTAATAATTGTACCTATCTCATATATTTGCATGGGACTATTGTTGTTTGATTCGAAGAATAAAGCAAAGGTTATAAGTGGGTGAGACAAAAAGTTACGAGACTCATTTCAATAATTTTTATCCAATTAAAAATATCATGTTTTGTTTTTTAAATATTTTAGGTTCTATATTTTTGGTACATTTCATGAGAATTTTTTATTCATATCTGATTTAATGATTATGTTACACTCAATCTTACATTCACTTGGAGTGCAACTTTTGCATAGCATTTGCCTCATTGTTTAAATATTTCACTTTGATTTTCTTATATTACATTGCAACTCTCAATCTACTTTCATTTCCTTATTACAGCAGTTTGATTTGGACATTTTAAAATTCTTCAATTTACAACGTTTCTCCTGCAAAATAAATGTACTTAATGTTTAAATACTAAGTTTTTATTTTTTTTTGCTTTGTAACTACGATAATTTAAACTATTTCTGAATTATTTCCCATCAAGATGAAGCAAGAATTGTTGTACGTATGTAGACAAGAACTATTTAATGAAAAATTTAGTTTTAAATTTTAATATATTATATTCTCTATAGTTTTGGCATAGTTTTCTAAACTTTTTGTTTCATATCTAATTTGATGAACGTGGTTATCATACTTATCTCTTACAAATCTTACAATATAATTTTCTCAAACAGTTCATCTCATTTCTTGAAAATTCCTACTTTGGTTTATTTACATTACTAGTTTTATCTAAATCTCCACACATGAAACTTTGCTTCACTTTGTTTTTTTACATTACATTGCTTAAATTTATCTAATTTCAAGTTTAATTTAAAGAAATAAACACCTATTTATAATTAATATTTTTTTTTATCTATGCTTATTTCCTTTGCTATATCACTGTATTTGAAATTTGAGTCATATTATGTCAAATCGAACATCATTACGTAGGTCTTGAAGAGTTATTTTCGATTAAATATCAATTTTTGATCATTAAATATTCTATTCTATATGGTTTTAGTATGCATTAAAGGGCATTTTGATTCATACACATTTTTATCTTTAAGGATTAAAGACTTGATCTTATCATAATTTTTGAATGAAACTTTTGTGTATAATTTACGTCATTCTTTGAAATTTTTCAATTTGATTTGTTTTTATTGTTACATTACTCTAAATCTTATCTGATATGTCCTTTATATTTCTTTGATTTAGTTAGATTACATTGCTTCAATTTATCTCATATCAACTTTAATATATATTTTGTTAATACTAAAATAATAATTTATTTTTATTTATGCTTATCAATTTTTGTATTATGAAAAATTTCAAAATGAGATTCAGATAAGATGAAACAAACTTAGTTGGAGCCATCACAATAAGCTTTGTGTAATTAAATATTTATTACAATATTGTTTAACATTTTTTTTGTTTTTGGCATCCTTTAAAAGACATTTTCAATTTTGACCTATTTTCACAAACAATGAAGTTACTCAAAATCTCCTTAATATCTTGTAAGGAAACTTTTCCAACAAATTTTAATAATTATCCTTAAATGTTTTGGCATTATTTTGCTATATTACTATGTAATTTTAAATCTTATGTACTGTGACCATTAAACAGATTTTATTTGGCTCTATTATATTACTTAAATCTAATTGTTATCAACTTTACTACATATTTACTTAATGCTAAAATAATTGTTTTAATTATCTTTGCTTATTTATATTTCTAGTTCATAGTAATTTCAAGCACGGTTGATGGAGATGAAGCAAACATTGTCGAATTGGACATGATAGGATTTGTGAAGCATTTTAAAATATACCATATTTCGTGATCGAGGATGCCATACTTGATCTCATTAGTGTTTTGAATTATAGGATTCTCTAAACTTTATTCCATTTTTTGAAATGCTAACTTCGATTTGGTTATTTTTAAGGTAACTCTCAATCTCATTTCATGTTACCTTTAAATCTAATTTATTTTATTATATTATGTTATTTCAATTTGTCTTATTTTTGTTTTATATATTTACATAAAATTAAAATAATAATTGACTACTATTTCTACTTTGTTATATTATTAACTTTAAGTAATTACAAAATAGGTCCAAATGAGATAAACCAAATGTCACTACACTCATCTCCATTAGTTATATCCAAGAAAATATCTATTTTTATTTTTTAAATATTAATTTTTTTTTGTTTTTTCATGATTTATGACAGTTTATTTTGTACAAAATTTGATGATCCATGGTGTCTCGCTTGATCTCCTTAGTATCTTAGAATATAATTTTCTTATACAAGTTACCTAATGTTTCTAAATATATTGCTTTGATTTGGTTAAATTAATTTATAATACTAAATCTTTTCTCATGTGATCTTTGCATAGCTTTAATTTCATAATGATAATTATGTTTCTTCAATTTATCTCTTTTTAGCTTTATTATATTTATTTAATTTAAAATTTTAATTATTTTTTTATGTTTATTATTTTTTTATAATTCATAATAATTCCAAATGATGTCAAATCGAGATGAAACTAATGTCATTAAGCTTTTATTGATGAGCTCTATTTAACTAAATCATTTTTATTTTTTAAAAAATTCTTGTTTTTGTATGCTTTATGACAAATTTCTATTCTTGCATTATTTGATGATTGTGATGATTCATTTGATCTCTTTAGTATCATATAATCCACATCTCGTATTCAATTTATCTAATTTCTTCAATATTTTTTCTTTTAATTGATTTTAACAATATATAACCCAAAATCAACTATTACATGACCTTTATTTTACCTTGACTTTGTCATACTGCGTTTCTTCATTTAATCATTTTTAAGTTTAATTTTATAACTAAATCATATTAAAATTATAATTTATTATTTTTTATATTATTTACATTAGAAATATTTTGTAATTCAAAATGAGGCCTGATAGAAATGAAAAAATTTATTGGTTTAGCTTTGATGAGATCCATCTAATTATAATGGAGGATGTTACGTGTGATGTTCTTGGCATCTTGGTTTCTCGTAAAATTTATCATATTTATTTCCCAAAGTTTTACTTTTATTTCATTATGTTTGATGAGCTTTATTTATTTAAATATTCATTTGACAATCATCGATGCCACACTCAAACTGGTTAATATATTTTAATGTAAATTTCCTCATACAATGTTTCTAATTTGTTCAAAGATTTGCTTCTATTTTGTTTATTTTATTATGTAAATCTAAAACATCTCTTCAATTTATCTAATTCTAGATTTAAAATAAATTTACTTAATATTAAAGTAATAATATATTTTTATTTAGTATTATTCGTTATAATAATTTATAGAATTTCTAAGCAAAGTCACATAGAGCCAAAACAACCATTGCTAAACTCATGTTGATGCACTCTATCTTGTTAAATATCTATTTTTACATTATTTAAATTTTATTTTCTAGGCTTTTTGTATGATTTACTGAACTTTTGATTCATACTTCACTAATAATTGAGGATGTTTCATTTGATTGTTTTAGCATCATCGAATACTATGATTTAATAAATATTATGTATCTTTAAATCATATCCATTGTGACCTTTACATCATAATAATTTGGTTATATTACCTCACTACAATTTTTATTATTTCAACTTTACAAAATATTTACATAATATAAAAATTATAATTTAATATTATTTATTCTTATTTAGATTAATTATTTATAGTAATTTCTAATGATTTCTCATGGAGATGAAAACATTTCATTAAACTACTATTAAGAAGCTCTATATAGTTAACAATTAAATTCTTATCCTCAATAATATTTTTTTACCTACTATTATAGGCTTTAGGTGATATTGTGAATTATATTTGTTTTGACGATCTAGGATATTATACTTGATTTTATTTGTTTCATAGAATGCATTTTTACTATATAATGTACCTCATATTTTCTAGTCTTTTGATTTGATTTAGTTATATTATTGAGCAACTACAAATCTCCACTCGTCAAACTTTTATGTTGCTTTAATTTTATTATATTATATAATTTCATTTTATCATTTTTCGCTTTGAAATATTTTTATTTAAATTTAACATAATAATTTATTATTAATAATGCTTGCAAGAAATCATAATTCATAATAATTTGAAATGATGTCAAATTGATATGAAGCAAATATCATTCAACTCATCTCAATCAACACAAAACAATTAAAAATTTTTCATAATGATAAATATTTTATATTTTATGATTTTATCCATCTTTATGACATTTCTTGATTTGTAACTAATTTGATGATTGAGGATTATACACTCTATCTCTTTAGTAATTTAGAAGAAAATTTTGATGTATAATTTATCATATTAATTGAAATGTTCTATTTTTGTTTGGCTATATAATTATCCAATCTAACTCTACTTTTGTATCACCCATCCATCTTTTTGATTTGGTTGCATACATTTATTTAATTTATTTTAGATCAACTTTAAAAAACATTTACTTATTACCAAAAAATAAATTACTATTTTTTATGCTTATTTAACTTGATAACTCATAGTAATTCTCAATTAGGTCTGATCGTGACTAAACAAACATAATTTTATACATCATAAGGTGCTCTATTTCATTTAAAATTAATTTTTTATAATTCAAATATTTTATTTTCAAGGGTTTTGGCACTTGTTATAACATATTTTTACTCATACAAGATATGGTGATCAAGGATCTTACACTTAATCTTGTTTCTAAAATGGAATATAATTTTCCTATAAAATTTGTATAATCTCTTTAAGTTTTTCGTTTAGATTTGATTATATTACTATATAAATATTACTCTGCCCTCATGTCAACTTTACATCACATTGATTTGAATATATTTTGTTATTTTAGGTTATTTATTTTTAGTTTTATTATATATTTAGTTAATATTAAAATAGCAATTTAATATTATTTATGCTTATTTGCTTGGGTAACTGGTAATAATTCACAATAATTTTAATCAATGGAGAAGTCTTGATGTTCTCAGTCAAATTAAATATTTAATTTTATATTTTCAAATATTTTATTTTTGATGATTTTGGTAATTATTTGAGGCATCTTCTAATTTTCCTTGATTTTGAGACCGAGGATTAACAATTCAACTTCCTTAGTAACATTAATTTCTTCTTTCATATAAAGTTTATCTAACACTTTAAAAATTTTTGCTCTAACTTGGTTAAGTTACCTTATGAATCTAAATATCTTCTTGAGAGATTATAGCATTGCTTTCATTTAGATATAATACATAGCTTTAATTTATCTTATTTCATCTTTAATATATATTTGCTTAGTATTAAATTAATAATTTATTATTATTTATGCCTATAAACTTTGTTTACATCAAATAATTCAAATTGAAGTCTGATTAAGATTGAACAAAAATAATTAGACTCATCATATCATGCTCTATTAAATAAACAATTTGTTGATATATTTTTACGAATGTTATATCCTATTGTTTTTTTATATGCTTGATGAGACATTTTGATTTCTACCTAATTTGATAATCGAGGGTGTTACACACAATCTCCTTACAATTATGGAGTGCATCTTTAATATGCCATTTATCTGATTTGTTAAAAGTTTTTTCTTTTATTTGTTTATATCATTGTGTAATACTAGGTCTCATCTAGAAACATTCATAGTGGTCTCCTTTCATAATATTACATAGCTTCATAAATCTTGTTGAACTTTTTCTAAATTATCTTTATACAATTAAATATATAATTTTAACATGATAAATTGATTAACACCTAATTTGATGTTCTAGGATACTATACTCACACATCTACATATCTTCGAATAGAACTTTCACATATAATTTCTCTTTTTTCAAATTTTTTATCTTTGTTTTAGTTATGCTACTGTGAAACTTAATTTCTCTACCATTGTAACCTATACATTACTTTGATTATGTTAGATCATGTTATATATATTTATCTAGCTTTATCTTTAAAAACGTATTTTCTTACTATTAAAATAATAACATATTATTTGATATGCATATTTTTTTTTGTAACACGTCCAATTAGATATTGATATTTATATTTTATTTACAGTTTGTATTCTTACATGCTGGCTTGTTTTATGAGATATTTCGATTTATACCTAACTTGTTGATCAATTATGTTACACTCAATCTCGATAGTATCTTGGAATGTAATTTTTTTGTATAGTTTATCTAATTTCTCTAAATATTTCTCTTTGATTTGATTTTTTTTGTAGAACCTCTAATTGCACCTGTAACCCTTACATTATTTTGATTTGGTTATAATATATATGATCAATTTATCTCAATTAAGATTTAATGCATCTTCAGTTAAATTAAAATAAAAATTTGTGATTATTTCTGTTTATTTATTTTTATAATATTGAGTAACTCAACATAAGGTCTAATGAAGAAGAAACAAACATTATTTATTATGTTAACAAGCTTTACCTTACTCATATTTATATTAATATTTTTAGTTATTCTCTTATTTATCTTTTTGGAAAACTTAAGGAGAAATTATAATTTGTACTTAATTTGATGATTGAGAATCTTAGATCCGATCTCCTTGGTATCTATGAGTGCAACATTTTAAAGTATTTTATCTTATTTATTTAAAATAATTTTTTTGAATTAGTTATGTTGTAGCATAACTATAGATCTCCTCTTATATTACCTTTAAGTTGTAGTGATTAGATATTATAATAAAAAATTGTCATTATTTAAGTTTATAAGCTTATTCAATTTATATTCATTATAAACATTATTCAATTGACATGAAACTCAATTAGTTTTGTCTAATTAAAAGTTTGTTCTATGTATTTTTAAATATTTTATTTTTTAAGAGCTTTGGTATGTTTTTTGACATATTTTGATTTAAATGAAATTTGACAATTCAGTATGCTATACTTAAACTTCCTAGGATCATGTAATATAATTTTAAGATACAATTTGTTGCTTTGCTATAAACCTTTCTTTGATTTGATTAACTTGTGTGACAGTCTAATTATCCTCTCACGTGACCTTTTAATATTGTGATATGTTTAATTTGCTTTAATTTATTGCATTTCAACTTTGTTAAATATTTAGAAAAAATAAGAATAATAATTTTTTATTATTTATGATAATTTATTTTGTAATTATAAGTAAATTTATATGATATATGATTGATACAGAATAAACACCACTAGACTCATCTTAGAAAGCTATAATTAATTAAATATTTATTTCAATATTTTTTTTATTCTCTTTGCATCCTTTAAGTGGAATTTTTATTTATACCAAAATGAAATATTAAGTTACAGTCAAACTTTTTAGTATTTCAAAATGTTGCCTCCATTCATAATTTATCCATTTCGTTAAATCGTTCACTTCGATTTCAATATATTATTATGTAGCTCTAATTTGATTATTCTGTAACCCTTACATCGCTTTGATTAGGTGTATTTTTTTTATCTTCAATTTACTAGATTTTCACCTTAAATGTATGATATCTTAATATTAAAATATTTTTTTATTCCTTTCTTCTTTACTTCGATAATTGATAAGAATTCCAAGGGTGGTCTGATTGAGACAAAGACAAAGTGTTGAGAATCACCTTAATGAGTTATATATAGTTTAATATTCATTTCTTAAATGCTATTTTAGCATGGATTTTGGCATGCTTCACGAGACATTTAATTTGTACCTTATTTGACGATGAATAATTTTATAACTGATTCCATTAGACACATGGAATGGATTTTCCAATACAAATTATGGCATTTCTTCAAAATGTTTACTTTGATTAGGTCATGTTGTTACGTAACTCTAAATCTCTGTTCATGTGTCATTCATATCGCATTGATTTGGTTGTTTAATATTATCTCAATTTACCATAATTTAGGTTTAATATATTATTATTTGATATTAAATTAATAATATATTATTATTTATTTTGGTGATTCATAGTAATTCTAAAAAAGGTATGATAAAAACAAAACTAAAATTATTAGCATTATCATGTTGAGCTCCAACAAATTCACCAATTATATGGTTTTTTTCTTTGATATGGTTTTATTTTTAAAAGTATCTTATTTTAATGGTTTCTATATTCTTTTCATGGCCTCTTTATTCATACCTAATCTGATTATCACTGATGTTGCATATGAACTCATTCGTATCTTGGAATGTAACTTTGCTATAAACTTCACCTCTTTTTTACAAATGTTTTAGTTTGATTTGGTTTTGTGACTATTAAATTATATTGTCCATTCATGTAACCTCTACATCAAAATGTTTTCATTACATTTCGTTATTTATCAAATTTAAGTTTTATTATAAATTTAACTAATATTAAATAATAATTTATTATTTTATATGCTTTTGTAGTTTACTAAATTAAAGTACTTCGAAATAGGGTCCAACATAGATAGAACAAAAGTAATTGGATTCTTGTTTATGAGCTCTTAAACTATTTTTACATTTTTAAATATTTTATTATTTAAGGTTTTAGCATGCTTTCCTATAAATTTTTATTTCTACCTTCTTTTATAGTTGAGGATGTTACTCTCAATCTCCTTAATTTCTTAGAATGAAACTTTCTTAAACAATATATCTTAATACTTGAAATTATTTTTGTTTATTATTTTATTGTTCTTTGTAACTATAAATCATTTTGAGTGACCTTTAGATGAAATTTTTTTTGGAAACATTGCATGGCTTTAATTTATATCATTTCAATTTTAAAAAAGTTTGTTAAATATTGAAATAATAGTTCTAATTTTTTATGTTTGTTTGACTTTTACAGTAAATTAAATGAGAACATGTCAAAATGAAGCAGATATCATTTGAATTTTGTTGACAAGGTCTATCCAACAATATATTAGTTTATGTTTCTTTCAATATTTTATTTACCAAAATTTTAAAATTTTTTATGAGACAATTCAATTTGTATCAGATTTACCAATGGAGGTTGCTTCTGTCAATCTCCTAATCACACTTGAGTGCAACTTCGTTATATAGTTTATCTTGTTTATTTAAAGAATTTTCTTTGATTTGTGCAGGATAGTAAGAAAGCCAAATTATCTTTCTTACGACCATTATATCTCCATGATTTGGCTATATTTATTACATAAATTTATCCTGCCTTCATTGTGTTATATATCTAATTAATATTAAGGCATACATTTATCATTATTTATGTTTATTTAAATTTTTAGTTCGTAGTAACATGGTCCAAAAATGATGAAAATGATGAGGTTGTACTCCTATTAATTGAGATTATCAAATTAAATGTTCTATTTTATATTTTTAAATATTTTATTTTTTTATGATTTTGGAATGCTTTGGGAGACATTTTGATTTGTATCAGATTTGATGATTAAGAATGCTATACCTAATCTCAATAGTATATTGGAAGGAAATTTTTTGTTTAAAATTTATTTATTTTCAAATTTTTGGCTTTTATTTGTTGTTTACAATGTAACTCGAAATCCCTCTAATCGGACCTTTATATAAAAATTTTTTTATTTTAAATCTTTTTAATTAATGTTATTTTAGCTTCAATATCTATTTTCTTGATAAATAATTAAAATAATGAATTTTAAACATACTTATTTTTTAAATTCATAACAATTCCAAACTTGGACCAATCAACATGAATCGAGAAGAAATAAACAATGGTACATTCATCTTCACATTGTCTAATAAATTAAATGTTAAATTTTATATATTTTTAATATTATATTTCTGAGGCAATATTTTTCATAAGAATTCTAAAGAATGGAAAGCTATACTCAGTCTACTTAGTATCTTTGAATACAGGTTTGCTTACAATTTAACTCATTCATGTAATATTTTACTTTGATTTGACAATATCATAATATAACTCATATTCTTTTAAAATATGAGCTTTACATCACAATGACTTGATTATATTGGAATTCTCAAATTTATCAGAGTTAGATAAAATATTTAATTTCTTAAATTTTAAAAAATAATGAATTATTTTTCATTTTTATTTACTTTAATTTCTTAGAGTAATTCCAAACAAATTTTGATTGATACAAAAAAACATTGTTCAACTTGATTTGGTTAGCTCTGTCCTATTAAAATTTAAATTTTTGATTTTAAAATATTTTTATTTTAGTTAGTTTTTACTTGCTTTATTATTCATTATCATTTTTTAAATTATTTGATGATTGAAGATGTTAAACTCGATCTCCTTAGTATCTTAGGATGAAACTTACTTAATTGTTTGACTTTTTTCTTCAACTTTTTCAAGTTAATTTAGTTGTATTTCTATGAAACACTAATTGTGCTCTAGAGTGACCTTTACATCCCTTTGATTTGGTTATATTGTTATCTTTTAGTTTATCTTACATATATTAATGTGAAAATTGGTTATTATTTATACTTAGTTAATGTCATTATTTATAGTAGTTCTAAATAAGGTTTGATCAAAGTGAAACATATGTCATTCTATTTGCCTCGCAAGCTTTATCCAAATAAAAACTCTTTCTACTAATTTTTCACTATTTTTTGTTTGCCACATTTTATAAAAGATTTTGATTCGTATCTGATTTGACAATTTTGGATGTTATACTCATCTTCTTAGAATCATAAGATGCAACTTTTACATAAACTTTAACCCATTTCTTAAAATTTTTCTGATTGATTTGATTAGGTTAATTTATCTCATTAAAGTTTTAAATCTTATGAACTTATAGTGAAAAAGACCTTCATTTACATTTACTGATTTTTTAATCAGTAATGACTATAAAGGAGGTCTCATGCTGTATAAACAAATGTCATTGGACTCATCTTAATAAGCTTTACCCAATTAAATGTTTCCTTTTATATTTTTTTTAACATTATATTTTCAATATTTTCTTCATATCCTATGGAATATTTTCATTCGTACCATATGTGACAATCGATGACATTACACTTGATCTCCATAGTATCTTGGAATGAAAAGTTCTTATTCAATTTATCTCATAATTTCACATCTTCTTTGCATCCATTTAGTTACGTTGCCATGAGAATCTAATTCTCTTATCATTTGACCTTTACATTACTCTGATTTTTAAATTAAATTGCTTCAATTTTTCTCTATTCAATTTTAGTTTATATTTTTCTAATATTATTATCATACCTATTTATACTTATATACATTTGGTAAATTGTGTAATTTAAACATCATTTTAGTCATCTCGATGAGCTCTATTATATTAAGTGTTTATTTTTATATGTTTGATTACTTCATTTTCTACGGTTTTAACAATTTTTACAAGATATTTTCATTGATACCTAACTTGATTTTAGAAGATATTATACTCAATCTCCTTAATACCTTGGAATACAACTTTTCGTAAAATTTAACTCATTTATTCAATTAATTTTCTATTTGATTAAGTTGTTAAGTAACCCTAAATCTACCTCATGTGGCCATTTAAATACATTTATTTTTCTCATATTATATTATTTCAATTTATCTTATTATAACTTTAGCATATATTTAATAAAAATTAAAATTTATTGTTAGTTATACTTATATATATTATTAAATGACATTAATTCCAAATAGGGTATATTAGAGATGAAATAAAGAATTTTTGGCATGTCTCGATGGGTTATGCACAATTAAATTTTCTTTACACTTTTAAATTTTTGTACTTTGCATTATCAAGCTTTATAAGAAATTTTTATTCATAAATGATTTTATGATAGAGGACCTTATGCATGAACATCTTAATATCTTGTCATGCAAATTTATTGTATTATTTATATCATTTTTTAAAATATTTTTCGTTGATTTAGTTGTTGGAATTACTTGAATTTATCTCATTTTAGCTTTAATATTTTTTTATATATCATTAAAAAATAATTTCTTTTTATTTATGCTTATTTTCGTAATTCACAAAAATTTCAAATGTTGTTTGAGAGAGACAAAAAGTACGAGTAATTTCTTAATGAATTCCATCAAATTAAATAAATATTCCAATATTTTTTTGAAAAAAAATCTATAGTTGTGGCATGTTTTACAAGAAATGTTTATAAATGCCAAATTTTTTGATCAAGGATGTCACGCATGGCCTCCATAGTTATATTAAAATACAACTTTCCTATATAGTTTACCACTTCTTTTCATTTGTTTTATTTTAATTTTCCTATATTTCTAGGAAACTTTAAATTTCACCATTTCTGACATTTGCATCCCCTTTTTTTATTTATATTATAATATTTTAGTTATCTCAATTTTTTATTAATATTTATTAACTTAATATTAAATAATAGTTTATTTAAATTTAGGCTTATTTATATTGGTAAATCAAAGTAATTATAGAGAATGTTTGATAGAGATGAAAAGTTTTACGTTGGACTTGACTCAATGAGCTCTCCTTAAATAAATTTTCAATTTAATATCGTTAAATATTTTATTCAAGATGATTTTTGTATGATTCAAAAGAATATTTGATTTGAACCAAATTTGATGATTGAGGATGTTACACTTGATCTCCTTAATAACACGAGCGCAACCTCCTTGTGCAATTTCTCGTTGATTTTCTAACATTATATAGCTTTAATTTATCTCATTTAAATTTTTATATATATCTAATTAATATTAAAAAATAATTTATTTTTATATATGTTTACTTAGTCTTATCATTCATAGCAATCAAGAAGAGATGTGATCAAGACAAAGAAAATGTTATTAGAATTATCTTGATGTGAATTAACCATTCAAATATTTATTTTTATATCTTTAAACATTTTAGTTTGTAAGGCTTTGCATGGTTTATGAGAAAATTTAATTCGTACTGGAATTGTAAATTGAGCTTATTTCATTAGATCTCGAATGTATCATGGAATGCAACTTTCTCCTACAATATGTCTCATTCCTTAAAACATTTCTCTTTCATTTGGTTATATTACCAAGAAACTTAATTCCCTTATCATGCTTTTATTTAAGATTCTATCACTTAAATTTATATCATTTAACATTTAATATATAGTTATTCAATATTATAAAAATTTGTTATTATTTATGTTTATTTGCTTGAATTATTCATAGTAATTACAAACAAGGTCTATTAGTGATGAAATAAACATTACTAGACTAGCCTCAAAGAAAAAAAATAAAATTAAAGATTAATTTTCAACTTCTTAAAATATTTTACTTTTCATGGTTATAGCATACTTTATTATACTTATTTATTTGAACCTAATACTATGATGTATGATTTTATGCACAATAACCTTTGTTTCTTGGAATGCAATTTTATCAAGTAGTTTATTATACTTCATCAAATATTTTGCTTTGATTTAATTATTTAACTATGCAACTCTCATTATTCTTTTGTGTAACTTTTTCATGTCTTAAAATTTGTTATAATATAGTGCTAAAATTTACTATACTTCAACTCTAAAATAAATTTAGTTAATTTTCAATTAATAATTTAATATTATTTATGCTTATTTATTTAGGTGATATCTATTAATTCAAAATGTGGTCTATTCAAAACAAAACAAATGTTGTTGGACTCATCTCAATAAGTTCTATTCAATTAAATTTTGGCATGTTTTAAGTGAAATTTTAAATTGTATCTCATTTAATAATATATGATGTTACACTCTGACTTCTTAGTTCCTTTGAATGTAAATTGTTTGTGTTATTATTTTTATTTCTTCAATTGTTTCTTTATTTATTTCATTATAATACTTTGAAACTATAATTCTCATCTCTTATGACCTTTATAACACTTTAATTTTGTTATATTATGTTTCTTTAATTTAACCAATGTTAGCTTTAATACTCATTGACATAACGTTAAAATCATTATTTAATATTATTTATGCTTCATTTTTTTTTTCAATTCAAAGAAATTATAAATAAGATGTAGTGGACATGGAACAAACACCTAGGATGATATAATCGATCACCTTTGCGTTTAATAATGAAACTTTCTCATAGAATTTATCTTAATTTAAAAAAAATATTTTATTTTGTAATTTTACTTTAAAATATTCATGTTTAGTTATTTTGATAACTAATAGTAATTTCAAATAATGTCAAACGAAGACAAAAAAAATGTAGTTTTATCACAATTAACTCCGCCCAAACAAATATTTAATTTTATATATTTTTTAAATATTTTATTTTTTGAGATTTTGAAATGCTTCATGACATATTTTTGCCAATACTTAATCCGATTATTAATCATGTTATACTCTATCTCCTTGGCATCCTGCCATGTAGTATTATTGTATGATTTATCTTAACTTTTCAATTATTTTTGTTTGAATTGGTTCTAATGTTGTATAACTATAAATCTTTATCATGTGGTTTTTCCATCACCTTTAGCATTATTGCTTTAAATAATCACATTTCAACTTTATTATATATTTACTTCAATTAAAATAATAATTTATTATTATTTTTAATTAGTTTCCTGTGTAATTTTTAGTTATTTCAATAGATGCTTTATGGAGACAAAATAAATATTGTTCAAGTCATCTAGATGAGCTCTATTTAATTAAGTACTGATTTTTATGTTTTTTTTAAATATTTTACTTTTTAAGGTTTTTGGAACTTTTTTGTGAGACATTTTGATTTGGACTTAAATTCACCATCGATGATGCTATGTTTGCTCTCCTTTGTATTTTGAGGTCAACTTTCTTTTAGTATTTATCTTTTTTCTTAGAATATATTACCTTAATTATTTTTTATTAGTATGGAACTCTAGTTCTCATCACCTTTGTCCTTTACATATGTACAATTCGGTTATGTTATATTATTTAAATTAAATGCTTTTTTTCTTAGAATATATTACCTTGATTTCGTTATCTCAAATGGTTTATTTCATTTGGTTATATTGATATTTAACTCTAAATCTTTGCTCTTGCTACAATTGCAACACTTTGATTTTGATAAATTACATTGATTTAATTTTTTATTTATATTTGAAATTATATTTACTTAATATAAAATAAATTATTATTATTATTTTATAGTAACTTTTTTATGTCATAGTAATTCAAAATGAGACGACATGGTGATGAAACAAATTTTACTAGACTTATCTCTATGAGGTCTATTTAATTAATTATTCACTTTTATATTTTTTAAAACTTTATTTTCCAAAATTATTTCACACTTTGTGAGGTATTTTGATCTATACAAAAATTGATCATTTACTGTGTTACACTTTATCACCTTAACATATTGGAATGCAACTTTCCTATGCAGCTTATATCATTTTGTCAAATCTTTCAATTTACTTTGTTTATATTTAAATGAAACTCTAACTCTTTTCTTGTTTAACCATTACATCACTTTGATTTTGTTATATTACTTTTTTTCAATTTATCTTATTTAAAATTTAAAATATATAAACTAAATACTAAAAGAATAATTTTTTATTTTTTATGTTTATTTACATTGACAATTCACAATATTGCCAATTCAGGTTTGATGGAGACAAAATAGTCAGCATTACACTTGCTTTTATGAGCTTTTTACAATTAAATTTTTATATTTATAGTAATAAGTACTTTTCTTTTTATGTTTTTGGCACACGTTTTTCATAGATACCATGTTTGGTGACGATGGATATTACACTTGATCTACTTAATATCTTACAATAGAGCTTTCATTTGCAATTTATCTTATTTCTTAAAAATTATCAATTTGAATTAATTATAGTATAAGGTAACTCTTAATCTTTTATCGTGCAACATTTACATCATGTTGATTTTGTTATATTAATTACGTTAAACATAACTTATTTTGGCTTTAATGAATATTTACTTAATATACAAAATATTTTTTTAAATATAAATATTTATTTTTCTAACCCTAGTTTCTTGAGCATCTTAATTCCAAGACCTTAGATCATCAGTTTCTTAATTACAAAACATAATTTATTAGCAACAATGTACTTTATAAGCATTATAATGGCATTATACTATTTGATATGCCAAATCCACTTTTTTTAACTTTTAATTCCTTTGACCATGATTTTGTGATGCAATATTCATGCAACCATGGTACATTGTCTACGTAAATCTCTTGTTATCACATGTTCAATCCAATGTCCAGTGTTTCCCTTAACTTAAATAATACTTATGCAATTGTGCTTATCATATCGTATTGTGTACAAACTCTCTTATGTTCACTGAACATAAGTACTTAAAAAATGGTAGCTTATATCTTTAAATTAAACTTATGTTAATTTAATTATGAAATTGTTAACTAAAAAGTTCAAGCACAAGTTTTAAAAAATGTAAACGAATAAAGAATAGACATATCATTAATATATCAAAATATTTAAAATATTTTAAAATTTAGAAATCGGTAATTAATTTATGCCAAATAAACTTCATGTTATAAATAGAAATATAAAATATTTAAAAGCATATAGCAAAGACTTCAACCAAATATAATACTTTAATATCAAAATTATTTGCAACGTATTTACAAAAAATATTTCATATTTAAAAACATGAAAATATTTATGAATAAAAAAAGGTAAAATTAAAACATGAATCTTGTTATCAACTTAAGTTTTTTTTATGTAAAGCTTTCAATATAAGACATATTAAAAGTGATCATTATATGTCAGGTACTTTATTCTTATTATAACAAAAAAGGAAAGAAATTGCATAAAAGAAAAGCATTCAACACAATATGCTTATTCTATATTGAGGAAAACGTTTGTTATTAGTAAGTTTAAATAAATAAAAAATTTGTAAGATAAAAAGAAATAAAAAAGCTCAAGAGATATGAACTATTTGTATCTTAAGAGCTACATGAATAAATATATAATTGATATCTTATAGGAAACTTAATCATGAAAATAATATTACTAATATAAAATGTTAAAAATACAAAATAATGATGAGAAAATGTTCATTAGTACTAGCTCATAAAAAATATTTGTTAGCACAACTATAAAAAATTTTGTCTTCAAATTATAGGCAATTATTATAATAAAAATTTTAATGCTTAACAATTTCTTATATCATTTTAGCTAAAAATATGATTATAATGAATTATTAATGAATGAACAATAGCAAAAAAAATTAAATGAATACCAACGAAAAAAAAATTAAAAGCTTACTTCAAATAAAAATGTCAAAAAACTATTTTTTCAAAAATATAAACATTTTGAACATGATGGCAGAACTAAACATAATAATCTATAACATACAAAAATTAAATAGTGTTCAAATTCATTCGAACAGATAAAAAAACAACCAGCAAACAGATCTATGCAAAACAATAAACACTATTAAATAAATTAGAAAAGTCTTTTAAAAAATGAAACATTATTTAGTTAAAGACTCTTTTTTAATTTTGTGCTTATGAAAAAAGTGGAAAGACTAAAAATTCAAAACTTGTGTGATTATTATACAACAAATTATTCCAATTATAATGCTAATGTTTCTTAAAAGAAAAAAATTATATTACTTGATGTTTGTTGGGAATCACCTTATAAAAATGAAAGCTAATAAATGGTCATAGGTGGTCTAGCATATTACACCAATGGAATCTAAAGACACTAGTTTTAAGCTCCCAATATACTAACATCGTACAAAGACAATTATTGTAATAGATGTGCCATGACATTACTTGGGCCTTATCATAACAATAAGAATCACTATTTAATTTGAATAATAAAATTCCATTACCATTGAACTAAGAAAATTAGAGCATCCCTGTATGTTTAAGTCCTTAGATGAATATAGATCCGTTATTACATTACTCCTACATTGGAGTGCTTCGCAATTATTTCTTGTGTTGTTGTTAATTGAGGTGTTATTTTCTGAATTAGTGCACATTATGACATCATACCACTGTGATAAGAAAATTCAATAATAGTAATTAACAAATACCATAATGGATCAAAGTAAAGACTTTTTAACTAAGTGAATCATTAGGTGAATGTTTCCCCTTTTTTTACATTCTATAAGTATGATAATTGACCATAACAAACTTGACATTATATGTTGACTTTGTAGACTTCGCAAACTAAAACATTATATTAGTAATATTTGGGTGATCACACAACACAAGCTGAAAAATCATCTAAATTTTGATATTTTGATTAAGCATAATTATGCGGTGGCTCTTTTATGATTTGATTGCAAACTTGGTGCAATGTTAGTTGAGAAGCAATGCATGCACTTTTTAGTTCAATTAAACATTTAATGCTTTGAGTAAGTTAATGACATTTCCACATATATTACACCTTTTTAATTATGACAAATTTCGCAATGGAATGATCCACTTTGTAAGCTTTTCTTGCCTAAAAAATCTAGGAGAAGGACGTGTACATTGTGTCATTTTAGATTTCATCAATGATTTAATTAGTATATAGTGTGTTTTATAGATTCCAACAAGAAAACTAATCCCTTAGTGTAGAAGGAATGCCAAAAACAAATTAAAGGGCCAATTTAAAAAACAAGAATAATACATTGTCATCTTAATTTTGATGAAAAAAAATACATCAATGAGAGACTATGTCAATTAGTTCAAAAAATACTTTCTTATTTCTTACAATTTTCCTATATTATAAAAAATAAGAATGGGAGAATGACCAAAACTTATATGAAATATTAGAATTAATAAACCTAGTTCTAAAAGCTTCTTTGCAATCATTTTCAATAATTTCCTATGTTATGTTATGGTCCTAACACAAGTAGATTTACTTTCAATTCTTTTAAAAGGTGCTGTCAAAAATAAATTTGGCATATTATTTTAGTGAAGGCATGGATAGTTGTGCCATGAGTATCTCTTATGATGATGCTAGCATGAGTGCCACTGAGTTTTATACAAGCGTCAACTTCAATTTTAATTTTATTTGTAATAGGTGTAATCTAGTGCATCATATCAAATCATTTGTTAATAATATGAATGAATGATGGATGTAACACCATCCTCATATCCTCTTACCTAGACTATAGCTTTGGTAAGCACTTAAAAATGTTAAAATTTTAACAGTTCATGTTAAATGTGATACGTAGAATTCAAGCTTTAACTTCCACAAATAATCTTTTTTTTGTGGCCATCAAAGTGCACCAACATATTAAGGGTGGAATGAATTGTGGTACATCATAAGATAGAAAACCAATTGTTGCTTTCCATTGTTTATTGAGAAGAGTAATTATTTTTTATTTCAATTTTCATCAAAAGTGTGTGGGCATAAATGTTTCAAGTTTTCTATGCTAGATAACAATCTTAAAATATGTGGTTTACAACGTCCTCATTCCTACAATGAAGACATTTAGAAGCAAAATCAATGTCTACTTGTCTAGATTCACTTGAAAATTGAAACAATTTAAAAAAAATCTAGCAAGTTAGCTTTTACATTTTTGTTGGTTATCTATGATCCCAAATGCTTTCCCAAATCTTAGTCACATAGCTTTTTTCCTAACAAAATGCCACGCCAATTTTAGGCTAAATTTTCCATGCATACATGCTTTGCAATATGTTTTAATAGATATGAAATGCGTGGGTCTCTTAGTTAAATGAAAGTTTTAAAGTTTGTCAGAAATAAATAAGATTTCCATGTGTACACTCCTTCATATTTCTGAAAAATTTAATAATGGAATGATCCACCTTGTTAGCTTCTCGTACCAACAAAATCTAAGAAGACGTGTTCATTGTGAAATTTTTAAGTTCATCAACGACATAGTTATAATACAATATGTTTTCAAGCTATATATAAACAAAAATTTTGTTAGTATAGAAACTAAACATAAAACAATTTAAAGGACAAATTCAAAAGCACAAAAATTACATTGTCAATTAACTTTTTATGAAGAAAAACATCAATGAGAAGCTAGATCATAAGTTCAAAAAATCTATTTTTTTTTTTTATTTCTTGCTACATGACAGAACATTAGAAAGAGGAAAATAAAAGTTTTGTATGAAAAAAATTAGAATTAAAAAAATCCAACTCCAAAAGCTCCCTTGTAATAGATTTCAATAATTGCTTATGTGATAATATGCTTGAAACCCAAGTACATTTATTTTCTAATGCTCCAAATCAGTGTCATCAATGCAAAATTTTGTATATTGTTTCATTAAAGGCATGGATAATTGTGTGGTTGTGATCTCTTATGATCATCCTAGTATAAGTGCTATTGAGTTTTATACAAGCATCAATGCCAAATTTAACTTGATTTGCTAAAGCTGAAATTTAATGGATCTTATTAAATCATTTGTTAGCAATATGAATAAACGATGGATATAATCCCATTTTACTATCATCTCACTTGGACTATATCAATTGGAAGCGCCTAAAATTATTAAGATAGTAATAGTTCATCTTAAGTGTGATACATGGAATTGAATAACTAACTTTGTCATATAATCCTTTGTTTCAAACCATCAGAGTGGATTGACATATTAAGAGGGGAATGAATTATAGTATTGTACAATAAGCTAGTCAACCATATGTAGATTTCCATTATTTATTAATAAGAGTAATGATTGTTTGTTTCATTTGAATTTTCAACATAGGTGTCCTAGAAGAGAAGTTTTAATTTTTCTAAGGGAGATAACAATCTAAAACTATGTGGTTAATGATGTCTTCATTGGCATAATGATGACATCCAAAAGTAAGAGGAATGATTAGATGTCTTAATTGATTTTAACAATGTAAATTTTTTCTTAAAAAAATCTAACAAACTGGCATTGACATCTTCATTTCTTATCTTTTAAATCAAATCCTCTTCCAATTCCAATTATCAAATATTTTTCTCTTCGAAAAAATACATGCTAACTTTAGGTTAAATTTTCAATCCGTACATTGTTTCCGATATGTTCAAACATATACAATTAATCTTAATGTTTGGCATGATATTAAAACTATAGTCTTCTTTGCACTTTCTATTTTGTTTGAGTTTTTAGTCATGCCTTTTCTATGTACAATTTTGATCTCATGCTTTTTGCATATAGAGATATCATAGCAATTTTAGATTTCTTTTTATTAAGTCAATAATATTTCGTTGAGATTGTTCATACTATGTCCGTTTTCTACAACTGTAGTAGAAAGCTTGTCTTATTTGCTCAAGTGATGATTTTGGCTAGCAACAAAATCCAACCAAAATAATATATGATTATGTTCAATTTGCTAATGACTTTCCTTGTGGATTTGTTGTCATAAAATCAAAAGATGGGTTCTCCTTTAGAACTCAATTGAATATGATTAGCCTTCCTCTTATTGATAAGAATTTTTCCTACAATCATAATTGATCAGGATGTCACTTCAAAGCTTATTGATTTCAAAATGGATGGAAAATTTGATTGGAGAAGACAACATGATGAAAATCATTTATGCTGCACCAAGCAATAGGGACACTACTGGGTCTCACTATAGGGGTGTTAGAGTATTCACCATGATGCACTAACTAAGCAAGGTGCACGACAACATGGGTGTGCACATCGAAGGTAGAGAAAATACAAATACAATGTTGTAGCACTCAATGGATGTACTTGTGGATGTCTATGAGTGGAAAAAAATTGTTAGAATTCTCCTTGGGGAGGTAATATAGATGTAGAGGCATGTGACTTGCACAAATCATGAAGACTTTGATGAACTTGGAAAAGTTTTGTAATTTTTGTCAAAATGAAAACTTTTTTGCTTTATAATAAGAAAATGTATCCAAACTTATGCATAATGGAATGGGAATGAGGTGCATAGCAAATTAGGGCTTATAAGAAGTATGAAATTTAGAACATAAACATTAAACAATTAAGGGACTCATCTTAGAGAATTCATTCTTTTTGCAACAAAAAGCCTCTTTTTCCTTCTTTTTATGTATAGCTCTTCAATATTATGCTTCTACTTCTAGTACTACTAGTTAGAGAAGAATAACTATTTATAAGGATTTGGGGTGAGAATACCTTGTAAGCAGATATTTTTATTATTCATATCAGAGTGCTTCAATTCAACTCAATGATAAGTGCAAGAAGAACATATTTAAAGTGTAAGTCACAAAAGGAAATAAAAAAAATGCAGGAGGCATTAGTCGAAGTGACTGTGCTAAATATTTCACCACCTTACTAGAATATATAGGTTTATTAACTTAACAAATATATTATTTAATGTACATTAACCTAAAATCCTATTTCCTTCCTATGACAAATGTAAAATAAATCTACCAAATGAAAATACACTTAATTAAAGGAAATCCAAATTATGGAGTAATCACAAAACTTTTAGTGATAAAGACCAGAATTACATCTATTATGTCGGAATTAGTAGGATACTTCCAAGCTAAATTCTATACTTAATTTATGCAATTATTATGGTACAATAGATGTAGAGAAATAAGATACATAGTTATATTAAGTAGAGACAGATTTCTCAATACGATAATTCAAGGTAAAATAAATGGTGAATGATTGATTAACAAAGATGTGTCATGCATTAGCCTAATGGAATGCTCACCTCAAAAGACGACAAAATAAAAGTAACATGGATCTAACTTAAGAAATTAATATGAGAAGAATGTTGCCACATGGGTTACATGGTGGAAAAATAAAGAAAGTGGCATAGTCTATCACACCAACAAGGTCAAACATTGTTGGAATATACCAAATAATTCCTATGACAAGTCGTTAGTGTTGGAACACCTATTAAAGTGAGACATAGTTTATTAAAGTATATTGCAAGGGTATGCTATCTTATTGCTCCTCAATTATGACTTTCCCATTACATAATTAAAGTGTACACATTTGTAATTGTTTTCAAAAATGTGATTATAAAGGGATAAAAATAGAAGGACAACATAACAAAAGGTCTAAGCATAAGTCCAAAATTTGTGACAAAGAATGTGTGTTCCTTAAAACACTATATTATGATCACAATTAATATGATTTCTTTACAAATAAAAAATAACACTATTATCATCACTACAACCACATGGAGCACATATACAAAAAAAATGGAAATTGTACCTAGAATTATTTCTAGAGAAGTTTAAGAATGACAAAGTATTTATTATAACAAAGACTAAAATTATACCACATACACTTTTTCAAGTTATTAAAAAGTAATACCTTATGAAGAGTACAAAAAACATATCACATGAAGCAAAATAAAAAGAAAACTCTTTACTATCTAAACATAAGTGAGGAAGGAGCTTATTGATGCTATCCTTGTCAATGATAGATAAATGAACTAAATATCAAGAAGTCTTATACAAATACTAAAGTTAGAGAGTAAAGCACATCCGAGGCCTTATTCATTGGGTTGGATTCATAAAGAATTTAAGGGGTCCATTGAAAAATAATACAAGCTGAAGTTTACTATCATGAAAGACTACATTGATTTCATTATCTATAAAGTGACATCTATAACAATCTAACAAACAAAATATGGAAACTTATTGGATTGAGTTTCTATCTACTATCGAAGAGCACATTGGAAATTCTAAATCTCAATTTGTGACCTCTGCATGTCAGTAAGTTATGATTATTTCTGATTACTTACTTTTACAAATACAAGTTACTAGGAAAAGCTCTTATCGAGATGAAATAAATATCAATGGACATGACTTGACATGATCTACAAAATTGAATGTTCATTTTCTTATTTTTCAAAAATTTATTTTCCTTGCTTTTGGAATGCTTGATGAGTTATTTTGATTCACACCTAGGGTGATGATTGAGAGAGTTACAATTCATCTCTTTAGTATCATATAATGTATATTGTATGTATAATTTATCTCATTCCTTTAATATTTTTTATTTAGCTATCTTATATTACAATGAAGGTCTAATCCTTCTATTATTTGCTATTTGCATCACCTTGATTTTGGGATATTAACTTACATTAACTTATCTCATTTTGGGGTTATTATATATTTGCTTAATATTAAAATATTAATTTATTACAATTTATGATTAATTAATTTTTTTAATCTATAATAGTGTTAAATGAGATCTATTCGAGAGAATCTAAAAATTTTTGGACCCTTATGGATGACCTGACATCCATTAAATATGTATTTTATATATTAAATATTTTATGTTATACGATTTTGGCATGCTTTATGAGTATTTAGATTCATACATTTTTACGATAAAGTAATTTACACCGCCTTTCCTTAATATTTTGCAATTAAAATTATATGTAAAATTTATGTAATTTCTTTCTTGTCACTTTTGCATTGCTTTTAATTTTTATATTACACTACCTAAATTTAGTTCATTTTTGCATTATATCTATTTTCATAGTATTAAAATAATATTTTGTTATTATTTATGCATCTTTGCTTCGATAATTCACCATTTTTGAAATGACATTGAATCGATAATAAACAAACACCAATGGGCTTGCCTCCACATTCTTTACACAAATAAATATTCATCTTTTTTTAAAAATTTTTTGACTTCTAGAATTTTTAAAATTATTTATGAGATATTTCAATTCATGCCTTATTTGACAAGGGGTTTACACTCTACCACCTTAGAATAATGGAGTATAATCTTCCAATTGAATTTATTTCATTTCATTAATATTTTAGTTCAATTTGCTTATTTTATTATGAAAGTATTATTTGTATTTGTCTAACCTTTACTTCACTATGATTTTGTTATATTGTTATTCTTCAATTTATCTCACTTCAATATTAATATATATTCATTTAAAATTAAAATAGTAATTTATTTTTCTTTAGGGTATTTAATTTTGTAATATATAACAACTAAAACAAAAGTCCAATTGAAATGAAACAAATGTTGCTAGACATTCTTTCAAAACATCCACAAAATTAATTATTAATTCTTATATTTTTAACAATTATTTTCTAAATAATTCCATGTTCTATGAAATATTTTTATTTCTATCTAAATTAATATTTGAGGATGTCACACTTATTCTCCTTTGTACCATATATTGTAACTTTCCATTATAATTTTTGTTATTTCTTTGAAGTTTTTTATTTTCATTTTTCTATATTACTTAATAGCTCTAAATCTTATCCTACATAAACTTTAATTCACTTTGATTTAGTTATATTATATTAACTAAATTTACATCAATTTAGCTTTAATATATATTTATTTGGTATTAAAATAAAAAGTTAAAGTTATTGATCATTCTAATTTGTAGTTATTCCAAACAAGGCCTTATCAACACAAGTCAAACATTCTAAGACTTATCTTGATGTGTTCAATCCAATTAATTAGTCATTTATATATATGTAAGAATTTAATTAACAAGAGTTTTAGAGTATTTTTGAGTTATTTTGATTTATACCTTTTTTAATGTCTAGAGTATTACACTTGACCACCTTAATATATAAGAATACATCTTTGTGATACAATTTGTCATTTCAACAAAATATTGCATTTATTTTCTTATATCACTATGGAACTCTAAGTCTTCTCTCATGTGATCTCACATCATTATGATTTTGTTATATTAAATTCATCAATTTATATCATTTTAACTTTGATATAAATTTTCTTAACATTAAAATAGTAATTTGTTGTTATTTATGCTTATTTGACTATGTATTTTTTATTAGTTATAAATGATGTCTAGTGGAGATGAAATGAATATTGTTGAACTCATTTTGATGTGTTTTGATCAATCAAACACTTTTTTGTTATTTTTAAATAGTTTTTTTTAGAATTTTTTATATTTAATGATATGTTTCAATTTAAACTATATTGGTGATTTATGAGGCTACACTCGTTGTTCCTAGTAGTATGGATTACATGTTTCTTTTACTTTGTCATATCATTTTTTAACTCTAAAACTCCTCTCTTGTGACCCGACCTTGAGTAATATTTTATTATTATATATTTCTTCAATTTACCAAATTTTGTTATCAATATATAATTTGTAGATATTAAAAGAATTATTTATGATTTTTTTATTTAACTTTGTAATTCTTAGTTACTATGAAAAAGGTTCAAAGAAAGTGAAGTATATGTCCTTAGACTCATCTTATTGAGCTTCGATAATTCACCCTTGTCTTTGTAGTAATTATTAGATATTTTATGAGTACTTGATTTGCTTATCTCCATAGCATATCTTATTGCAACATTCACATATAATTTATCTCTTTTCTTAAAAGTTTTCCTTTGATTTGGTGATATAATAATCTAACTTTAAATCTCCTTTTATGTGATCCTTAAATAACTTTGATTTTGTTATGTTACATTGCTTTACTTTGCCATATTTTAGCATTAATATATATTTACTTAATATTATTGAAATAATTCATTATTATTTATTTTTTTATGTTGTTAATTTGCATTAATTACTAGCAATCTTTAATCAAATGAAATAAACATCATTAACTTGTCCTAATTTGCTTAATCTAATTAAATATATGTTTTTTTAATTTTTAAATATTTAAATATGTACTTGAACTTTAAATTGAGTGCATTACACTCGAACTCACTAGTGTATTTTAATGCAACATTTCCATAAAAATTATCACTTTTTTTTAAAATATATATTAATATTTTAGCTTGATTTAGTAATGATGCTTTGCCTCATTTGATAATATCTTAGTTTTAATATTTGTTACTTAATATTACAGCAATAATTTATTACTACTTATATTTTTTAAATTGTTAATATTTTGTAACTGCTCACAAGGATTGATCAGATGAAACAAATGTTTCTAGAGTAATCCAAAAAAGCTTAATTTAATCAAATATTCTTTTTACATTTTCAAATATTGTATTTTCTAAATTTTTTTCATTCTTTATGAAACATTTTATCTCATACATGATTTGATAACAAAGCATGTTAAAATCATTCTCCATAGTATCATGGAATAAAACTTTCATGTATAGTTCACTCATTTCTTCAAATGTTTTGCCATGATTTTGCTATATTATAATGAAAATGTATTTCTCCACTCATGTGACCTTTATATTACTTTGGTTTTTTAATATTAGATTTCTTTAATTTATCTTATTTAAGCTTTGGTACATATTTAATTATTTTTAAAATAGTAGTTTTTTAATATTTATGTTTATTTAGTTTGGTAAGGCACTAAACTTACACAAGAGGTTTGATGGACATTAGACAGGCATCATTACTCATGCCTAAATATGCTTAATAGTATTAAATATTCATTTTCTAAAAAAGGTATTTTCTTAATATTTTATAAGATTTAAGAAATTTAATGACTCATACCTCTTTTGATGATTAAAGATGTTATAATCTATCTCCTAAGTAACTTGGAGTGCACTTTTCCAAAATAATTTATATCATTTTTTTAAAATTTTTTCCTTTGATTTGGATATTTAAAATGTAACTCTAAATATCCAATCTTAGGATGTTTACATTTCTTTTATTTTTTTATGTGATATTATGATGTTTACATTTCTTATTTAAATTGGTAATTTATAGTTATTTTTAATGGAGTCCAATTAGGAATAAAAAAAAATTTTGAGCTCGTGCTAATGAGCTATATCTGGTGAATTATTCATTTTTAGGTGTTAAATATTTTACTTTTAAGGATTTAGGTTTGTTCAATGAAGCATTTTGATTAAAATCTAATTTGATAATAAAGGATGTTACACTTGATATTCTTATTAGCATGAATTGTAACTTTGCCAAATAATTTATCATATTTTTTTAAAATGTTTCACATAGATTTGTTTATATTATAATGAAACTTTTAATCTTCATGTGATCTTTGCATTCCTTTGATTTGGCTATATTATATTGCTTGTACTTAACTCATTTTGGCATTTATATATTTTCTAGTTATTAAAATAATAATTTATTATTATCTCCACTAATTTAATTTTATAATTTTTCATAAATCTAAATGGGGTAGATTAAGAGGAAATATGCCTCATTAGACTCTTCTAAACAATGTATGTCAAAATAAATATTTATTTATTTTTTAACATATTTTTTACTTTTCTTCGACATGTTTAGCAAGCTATTTCGATTGATACATAATTTGATGATCAATGATGTTACAATAATTCTCCTTAGATTATTTAATGCAAATATCTCATGCAATTTATCTTAGTCTGTCAAATTTTTTAGTTTCATTAGGATATATGAGTATGCTTTTCTAAATCTCTTAACATGTACTATTACAAGTTTTTATTTGACTTTATGACATTACTATAATTTATCTTACTTTAGCTTTAATAATAATTCTATTGGAACTAAAATAGAAAATTGTTTTTATTTATGCTTATTGATAATGATAATAAGTATTAATACCAATAAATGTCTAATGTGGACGAAACAGATGTTGCTAGACACACCTAAAAAAAACTCTAACTAATTAATATTTACTTTTAAATTTTTAATTGTTTTATTTTCTTATATTTTAGCATATTTATTAGATTTTTTTATTCATACCTGATTTGTTGATTATTGTAGCTATACTTGATCTACTTTTATCTTGGATTTCACATTCATAATATAGTTTATCTTATTTCATCAAATGTTTTACTTTGATTTTATTGTATTACAATATAATTATTAATCTCTTCTCCTTTCACCATTCCATTACTTTTGTTTGGCAGTATTGTGTTGCTTTATTTTAACTTATTTTAGGCTAAATATATAAAATGTAATATTTTTTATCGATAATAATTCAGTTTGGAAATTTTTTAGTTCCAAATAAGGTATGTTGGAGAACAAATAATTGTTGTTAGGCTTGAGTAAATGATGGTGCCAATCAAATCTTTGACTCTATAATTTTTAAAATAATTTCGTTTTTAAGGTTTTTTGAAGCATTATGAGGTAGTTTGATTCATACTTAATTTCATAGCAAAAAATTTTTCACTTAATATCCATAGAGCCATGAATACCATGTTCATATAAAATTTTTCTTATTAGTTAAAATGTTTTTCTTTGATTTCTTTAAAATGCCAATAAACTTTACATCTCTTTTTGGATTGTCATGTCTCTATCGTAAACTTCCATCTAAACTTAAAACCTTCTCTGGTACTAAATTATGTTTTAATGGAACATCCTCTAATCCATTTCTTTAACAAAGTAGCATTTTATTTTTATCATCATCAATTAAAAACCCTCTGAAAGTGGATGTCAAAATGACAAAACAATAATCGAATTTAACAAAAAAATAAATATGATTGTCTTCCTTGCTATTTCTATATTGCAAGTGGGGTCATTACACACTTTGTTAATAATACAATAAAACTACAACAAAAACTTGCACCAATTTCAGATAAGAGATTTTCACAAGCATGACTAAACAAAATCCTCCCAATCATATGTTAGATGTATTCTTGTGAATTAACACTAATTGGTGGGCACAAAAATAATGTAATTAATTCTCCAATGCATTGTCTATCACCTTCCAAAAGTTAGAAAAAAATATCAATAAGTGTGGTATAAGTTAATGAAGACATTAGTGCATTAAATAGGGCTTAATAAAAGCAATAAAACAAAATATAATTAATAATCAAATCAATGATGACTTCATTATATTAAGAAGGTTTCATAAAAATGACAAGTGATTTTAGTTTTAGATTACAAAGCATTGTAGTTATAGACATGCGTTTAGAATATTTTCAATGAAATGATGAAGATTTCACCCTTGTCTTGAGTAAGAAGGAAAATAAAAGATAGAGTATGGTTCAACTAACTTAACGAGAAACTTTTTAGCATTTCAAACATTCTTTCTTTGTGTTCCATGGGTTGTTTAATAAGACTATTTAGTCACATAAAAAAGTTTTAGAGCATGCTTGTGATTCATCATGTTTGGAAAACATGTTCAGATCAGACTCCATAGATTCAATATTTTCTTCAAGCTTTGCCCTTAGCCTCAAAATAACTCAATTTCAGAGCATGTGGAGGAAGTGAAACCACTTCTACAAATTCATGAACGTAATTGGACATTGCTAATTGTTATGCAATGAAAGCTCTTTTAATTTAGAATGACTAGAATATTATCTCATGGAATGGAATAAAACAACTTTTGAAAATATATTTAATACAATTAAGATACTTAATGAACAAGTTAAAATTAAAGAAATTTAATTTGATTCAAGTTAGAATAATGAAGTAAGGATGAAGCTAACAAAGTATCTGAGATCTTCCTTCATGTTATATTAGAAGAGGAAATTTATTAGCATCAAAAGACTAGTATTAAATTACTTAAAGAATTAAAAAGTAATAACAAAATGAGTTCATGCCCTAGTAAAAGAAAAAAATGATAAAAACAAGTAATTACAAGCATAAAAGAATCTACTGGCATCTAGGAACAAGAAAAAGGTAAAATAACTAAAGCCATAATTTAGCATTTACATAATTTATGGAAGGTTATAAACTTGATGATATTGATATTATGCTTAGCTACATCCTTTCTTTACACAAAGGTTAAGACAATAATCTATTGATAAAGAAAAAGTTCAATGAAGGAAACTAAATATATCTATTTCATATGTGCCAAGATAGAACATTTGGAGTAGATGAATTCAATAGGAAAGTTTGCAACCATTGTTGAAATACATTACAATCGATATTCTAGATGCTGCCATGGACTTTTTGACAGGGTCTCAAAGCTCTAAACAAATCTCTAATGAAAACCATTTTCAAATTACAAAAAATGTGAGCGAAAAATCTTTGAATGATTTCAAGAAAAATAACTTGTGCTTTTTTATTAAAAAATTGCTCTCTTAATAGTTGGCAATTAGACATTAAAAATTTTTTCTTAATTTTTATCGTCACAACAATCTAGATTTGAAGAAAAACAAAGAGATAATAGATAATGTTCTAAATGGACAGGAATTGATTACAACATTAAAAAGAATTCGAAAGAGAAACATTTGCTTTATTAATGTTGATCATAAAAGTGATTTTAATTATAAATCATGGCAATTTCAAACAAGTTCTCATGAGATTCAACTTTACTTTTAAATATATTATGGCCATCATGAGTATTCTATGCAGCACCTACACTTAAAAATATCATCAATTGCTAAGAAAATAGTCATTTTAAAGTCACTCAAAGGACCAAGCAGGCCAATTAAATCTCACACTTTCATACTTTTGATGGATGTTTTTAGCTCAGAGTTTTAAATGTTCATTAATCAAGGTATGGTTCTTCATTATGCCCTACCTATATCTTATCTAATGGTATCTGTTTTAGGTTTTTAAGTTGACATAATAATCATTATCACTATAGGAAAAAAAATTAAGTTCTTACAACTTTCTCCTACCCATTAAAAAAAGTGCATTTACACACATCAAACATCATAATGGAAAATTTATTAGTGGGAACCAAAAAAGCATTGATAAGAAATAATAAAAGGATCAACTTTCAATTAACTAAACACCATAATCTATTTGGGTCCTTCCCTTGGAAGAATGACAAAACTCATTTTCAATACCTAATTGATCAATCAATAAAAGGGATGTTAGTGGTGAAAAAAGGTTATTGACTACGCAAAAAGACTTATCCATGTGAAGTACATTCTAAATTCAATATCTATATATTCCTTAAATGCAATAAATCAACCTCCAATTATACTATGTACAATTGAAAATTGTATGCATAATTTTCTATTGGTGATTTATGTTGTGTTATTGATCCCTAATCTTGACACTTTGTTTGATAGTAATAAGTCTTAAGTATTCTTCTTAAATTTGTTTGTGTAAAATTTCAAATTTTAAATGATTGATGCCAAAGGTAAATCGTTAACATAAAGAACAAAAGGAGCAAAGGTCAAATCTGATGAAGACCATCTTGTTTTGAGCAGATGACCACCAAGAGATTTATTTTAAGTTTAATTTTAGGCATTTTTATTCCTATTTTGGTTAGAGTGTTTTGCTTAATTGAAATTTATATTTTTAGGAAAAAATTAAATTTTATTTAAATTAACCATCTTAGAATAACATTTAGATTAAGAAACAGTGATCATGTGAACTTGACCAAAACAAATCATTTTATTTTGTTCATATCTTTGAAAATCTTTGTTGAGAACTTGTCGTAAAAAAATATATTATAAAAATAAATAATTAATTATTAACAAAGTAATACTAAAGAAAAAAAATTCTAATATTCTTAAATACCATAACAACAAATCCTTTGGAAAACCTAGTTCACTATACTAATTAGATAAAAACTAAATTGGATAACTCTGAAGTGAATGAACCATAGGAAAACAAACCCCACTAATTGCCTAACTATGAATCATTGGTGAACTGTGAAAAAAATAGTTCATATGTTTGACGTGGGACTAAACTCGTCCGATTCATTCATGCTTCTAACGTTTGAATTACTAGAATGATTTCTACTAGCCAATTGCACATGTTTGTGATCGAATAGTTGTCTTCTCAATAGCCTCCCTAAATATGTAAACTTTATTGGCTATTTAACCATTTAATTTCATTAGAACATTGTCTAAAATTAATCCATCCATATGATCAAGGTCCACCTATTTGATGATGATAAAGATCTAGTGGTTTAGGCCAACCCTTTTTCCCAGACCATGCCACCATAAAAGTAGCTATCCAATTGCAAAGTTTTTGTGTTGGAATAGTTGAAAATACTTCCAATCATATGGCTTCCTGCATAAAACATATTGTAGATGTTAATTCTGAGCTATTAGAATCATTACATAAAAATTTCTAAATTTATAAATGAAAAACTTACAAAATACTTCATTTTAAATAATTAGCAATGGCTATTTTTGTTTATCTTGTAAGTTCTTTTAGTCATGAGAGAATGTTTAAAAGTAGGAGACTTTTAACATTATTTATTGTCAAATTTTTGCAGAGAAGTTGGTAACCTCTAAAGAACAATTGCAAGCCATTAAAGCTATTAACAAGTGATACCCATTGTCTTTTTTATTGATTACATTCTTCCAGCAACAAACTCCATTTTCTCATTCCATCTCAAAATTGTTAAGCTCTCTTTTTCTTATGTTATAATCTATCAAATTAAATCACTTGTGCAATGTTACGAATTTTGTGAAGCATATGAAATTAGTTAGTATAAAGTATTAACTTGTATCACTGCTTCATTTTGTCCTTTTTGTTAATCACATTTTGTTGTTAGGTAATTGTAACTTATCATTTTATTTTTCATTATAGTGAGCCTTTAGCCTACCCAATTTTTAGAAAAAGGTTTACTTTTATTCTTTTTTCATGCCTTGTTTTTATTTTGGGGTGAATGTAGCCTTGCTTAAGCTTACCAAAATTTTATTTTATTGATTTTTTATTTTCAAAATTTTACAAAAATATTATATCAAAAATAATTAACAAGTTTTAAAATTAAATAAAAAAAATTAAGAAAATTTATTTTTCGAGACTTAGTCATGGGTATTGAAAATAACATTAAAAAGATTTTCCTTGAATATCATATAATAAAATTTTTATACCAAGAATTCTAGCATTAGACCAATTAGGAGAAAATTAGCCTACCAAGAATGCCCAATGTCTTAAAAAGTCTTGTAGAAGTAATGTTAACATTTTTAGAAAAATTAAAGTAGAAACCTCTCTTAAACAACTCATTATGATGCAGCCAGATGAAAGAAAAATACATGACATCAAGAAAAATGCACCGTATCAAACACATAGAAGCACCTAGAAATGAGAAAATATATGGTCTTCAATCATACTAAAATTTTTAACCAAGTGAAAAATAGCTATTGGACTCTCATAGTTGACTGAAACTATAGAACTTGGTCAGCTTAAGAAGCGACTAGAAGCAATGGTGTAATATTACCATCTAGAGAAAAAAATCTATAACTCAAAACATATGCAGCAATTTCTACTTTGATATATGGAATATTCAAGAAATTGTTGTCATCCCACAATGGCATATGAATGCTCAAAATATAAAAGGCATCAAAATTTCTACATTGTTCAAAGAAAGACTCCATGGATCATGCATTGCGAATTGTTAAAAAGTAAGTTATGGTCAACCTTCAGTAATTATTTTACATTCAATGAGCTAATATAATTAGGACAATAGTTGTATTAGCCAAGTGTTGCAAAAATCCAATAACAATTCTATCAGTGGAGAAGTCATTTAATTCCTTTCTCTAATCATATGTTGGAACATATGGAAAGATAGAAATTTAAAAGGTCATGAGGAAACCAAACAAGTAGGGTGCATCATTATCTAGAATGTAATCTTCACTTATTATCACAAACTTTACTTCTTTCCACTCACTTAAATGGCAAAATTTGATGTCTAAAAATGTCTACCATAGTTTAGTTCCTCCCTATACTTTCTTAAAATATAAAAGCTCCGAAGTTGTAAAATGGGATCTCCGCCATAATAAAATGCCTAAATGCAACAATGATGGGTTCACTAGTAGATGTAATGTCTTTAGAATCAGAGCAAAGCAATGTGCTTGGAGCTCATTTACAACATTTTTGTTCTATTGCTACTTGATTCCTCATTGAATCAAATGGAGATATCTTTACCTGCATCTATAGAAAATAAATCAGATCAAACTTAGAACAAACATTAAATTTAATCAAATAATGAAATGTAAAGCTTTTGATATGCAATAAATTTTATTTATAAAAATAACTCATGTACTCTAATGTCTTACTCTCCTCACCTTATTAGGGTTAACATATTAATACCTAAATGTCCATTAACTATACTCTTTGCTAAAATGCCAAATCTATTAGACAAGATTTTTAGCTAATTATTTTTTACCACCCCCAACTTAAACTAAATGCAAATATTCAATATTTTTCTATCAAGTATAATCATACAAGCCAAAAAGTACACTCATATAACATAGATGATTAAAACTATAGTCCAAAATAAAAAAATTGTTAATGTCAAATTCTTAAATGACATCATAATCTAGGTCCAACCAGAAATTGTCATATTTCTCCAAATACCAAAAATGATGAATAATATTCCATTATAGTCTATTGTCCATGAACATGTAGAACTTATTGTTATGAATGGAAGAAATAGCTCAACTACTATAAGTCATTAATTAGAGAAGAAATTCATCCTACCATTGCATTAAAAATGTCAAAAATATAAGATGGAGTGGGCTAGGAAACTAAATAAAGATGACATTTGTCATTTTGTGACATGTGGTAATGAAGACTTATATACAACATTCTTTAAGAGCAATGTGTAACCATCTCTAGACACAAAAGCTTAGTAAGTGTATCTCTCTCTGTTACATCAAGTTGATACAAGAGTTTATGATACAAATAAATAGATGATTGTTTTACACATGATTCTGGTGCTCTTACCAAGAGAAGAAAATAACAAGGTCTTGTCTGAGTTTACTATCTAGGATTGCACATCCCATAAATAAGCCAATCTACGGTTTCTTCCAAACTATTAATAAATTTTTTTAGTTTGCTATCAATTACCTAAGTACTTTATTGTTTTCTCTAAATCCTAAAAGAATCTTTAAATGTACCCATATCCACCTTTTCTATAGTTAAACTTTCATCTAGTTTAATTTAGATTCTCTCTCAAACTTCATTGGCTACTCAGGTTATGCATTGATTTTTTATTTAAAGTAAAAATGTTGGCTTGTACCCTTTAGTGTAATATCAAATTTCTTACAACAAAAACAAAGTTGCGATCCCTTATGCCTTGCAACAAAAGAATAAGGACTACATTCTTCTTAAAGGCCTTCTTAAAGAATGACAATTCCTAAATCACCATTTTTTTTGTCATCTAGTTGTCTAATAGCCAAATAAAAGCAATTTATGTTCTTACTCAATAAACCATGTGAAGCCAATGGTTTATCCCATATTACTAAAATAATGAACTTCTTGTAAAAGTATTGTATATCTCTAATGTTTAACTTAAGCTCTCCTACCATCTTCCTATATTTTTACTAAGACCTGTACTATCATTAGTCATTTACGCATAACTTGCATAATGGCTCACCAATTGGTATTGAACTCAATCCATTATTAAGACCTTCTATTAGGGATTTCTCCAACATAAACAAAATAATAAACTTAACATAGAACTTGGAAAGCCATACATTTGTTTATCTAAATTCTTGACTAAAATTTTTTGCCATTTCATTATGCTAGCCAATCCTTAGGAACATAGGGTATCACTACTTAGGCCCTCTTAACCACCACACAAGTCCATTTTAAACTAAACTAAGAATCAATAATAAGATCTTAACAATATTTATTATTTAAAGTTTGTCCATTGCACCAATTCATTAAGACAAACATAAATTTTTTTAGGCAAAAAATTGAGTCGTCCAGTGCATTCTAACTAGAAATTAAGGGCCATATTAACCTTAGAAGCTATATATGTTCACTTAAGAGAGTAACCCAATGCCTCACATGACATAACCAAGTCACGTCTCAAGCTTCCCAAGCATATTGTAGGTAAAGGAGGTACTTGTGGAAGAGAATTTCATAAGTTTAGTAAACTTTAGAGGGGTCATAATTATGTTTTTTGTCTAAACTATGTTATAATTTGTAAAACTTTGATTTTACTAGTTTCTTAGAAAGGATTCAGGACTATAAGCATATGTCTTAAATTTGTTATAGTACTTTAATTGGAAGCATATATTCATCAAGCTCAAATTAAGATGTCACACAATACATATAGACTACAACATAGCAAAATCAATATTTGATCATGGAATTCAACTTTCACTTAACATGATGTCTCAATTTTAACAACTTTTCAAATTAACTTAAATGTAAGCAATTTTTAAAATGTATGAAGCCTTCCAATAATAACAATCATCTACATACATTAATTTTTTGTTGTTAAGGATTTCCACAACATAATTTCAAAAACAACAAGGCATTAACTTTTATATGGTTTGGACTTAAGTTGCCAAGGATTCACTTTAGTTGAATCAACAAGGTTACATGTTTGAAGTTTAAACAAAATCTCTATCATTCATGGGTAATGAAGCATGGTAATAAATAATGCTAGAATTATTGCATTACATAAAAAGACATGACTTCCTTAATGATCTTAATTTTATCATTCTTTTAATCATTAACTCATAATATCATGTCTTAGGTAAGGAGTCTTTAAAACCATGAATCATTGCTTTCGTGCCAAAAAAACGTTTTACATGCATACTCCTAATGTAAATAACTCATTCCTAGCAAATTTGCTCTTAAACATTATTATACAAAATCATGTTTGAATTAAGAGAGAAATAATAATAAAAAATGACATTATAACCTTCAATTTTTAATTTATATATACACAAATAATGAATCTCTACTTTAGCATGCATATAATCATGTTATTCTATCATGCAAGCTTTGATAATAATATATCGAATAATATGCTTAGTTTTGTTAATATCTTGCAATGAAACTAATGAAAAGTAGTTTAATACATGCCCACATAAAATCTCCCAAGCCTCAGATCACTAAGATTGCTTGACTTACAAGGCATATATATAGAAGTTATAGCATACTTTTTTTAGTTAGAGGAACTTAAAGGACATGTTGGATAATTAAATAGTCTCACAAAACATCAAGTTAAGAAATATTCATTTATCACTTAAGCAAACAATTTAACAAATGATATAATTTTACATAGCTTAATTGAATTACTTTTTCCTTCTTAAATCAAGAAACACGAGGAAGTGGCCAATGTAGGTTAATACATTATTGATCAAAATTTTTTGCATACAACTTTATCAAATTAGCAATTTGTTTCACTTAGAAAGTATTTTATACATTTGCATCTATAATACAAAAATTCAATTCACCTTGTTATCCAAGTAAATGAAGTTTTTAAGGGTAAACCTTTCCTCTTTGAAGTATTGCGATCCATCTTCATTTTCTTGCTCATGGATTATTCTTCTTTTGTCTCTTAACTTTTCTTGATTGGCATCTTTGCTTGCTCTTATGACTAGATATTCCTAAAACCTAACAGAAAAAATCTCTATACTTAAAAAGTCTTAAGTAAACATCCATAAATCTGTGGATTTATTAAGCAAATTTGTTAGGGCCTTCTAGGCTAATTAAGTCAAGTATCTTATATATAAGTAGCCACAAACCCATAATCCATCTCAATAAGTTCAAAAGTTTTGATCAGTTTATGCAAACTAAATTGTTTAGAATCATAAATCATAATTTGATCTCCACTATCTAAGTTGTTCCAACAATTTAAATTTAGGCACCTTGACACCAAAGATTGTGAACTAAAGTAGCTTGATACCAAAAGTCAGATTATTCATCATCTTTATATCATACAAAGAGCAGACCTATATCATATTATATAATGAAACCAATCACCTTTGACCAGTTAAAACCATTCTTGATTATAAAGGTATGATGAATTTTTTTTACTTGTTTGATGAACTAATTATGTTTAAACAATATCACGAACTACAGTATACAACCATTGCTCTCGTAGCACCAAAGTCATAAAACATAGAACATTTCCTTCCATTACTATCATACATGAAAAATCCATAACTTCATTCCTATTTGATCATAGTATTACCTTACACCAACTTTGAATTACATATTAATGCCCACATCTATCGGTGTAATTAGCACTGTACAATCACTTGATGGTCTTTTACTTATTCATAATTGCCATTATCTTATAATACCTTATAATGCATGATGTTTTGTTGTTCTAATAAACAATAGTAATGGTTTAACTTGGTGGCATTAAATTCTTCTGATGTTTATGAGTATGACATTATCAAAATAATATGATAGTGATGCCACACTGACACAAGCTAAATCTAATTTATACTTGTATTCTCATTACATTTGTTAACAAATCATATCTTATAATTAACAAATATTTTATGATAACATATTGCAATCAGGTTCCCTTTCAACATTCTTCACGATCATATGATATGATTCTCATTAAAGCCATAACTAGAAATAACCAAACATAATTACTCAAAATGTAAAAAACCATAGCTAAAAAATTGAATGAAAATATCATGTATAAGTTCTCCGAAGAAGAGGCCTACAACTTCTCTTATTTGATCCTCCAATTTTGAGGTAAAAGGGTTGTGTAGTTTTGATGTAGGATGGTTTGCTAAAACATATATTAGCTCATAAAGAATTAAGAAGTTCTTAGATTCAAGCAATATATTCATACAAGAGCCTAATTAAGCTATTTTATATTTAGAACAAAAAAATCCTAGGATCATTAAGCAAGTAAAAGCTTTTCTCTAAAGTCAAGGATTTGTATTGATTTTTAACATAAGAGTTCTCAACTAAAAGGAAAGTAGTTTTATCGACCAACACGAAAAGCACTAATGATGGTGGTGAAGAGCGAAGGTGCAATAATAAGCAAAGTTTTTACATTGCCAAACAAGAAATCACATGTCACTTTCACAAACGAAAAAGTTGGGCACAACATTTAATTTTTCTAAAAGTTAATGTAAATTGGTTAAGAACTTCCCTATTAATTTGATTTTCTTTATGGATATTAGATAAATGGATTGAGATCTACTCTATTGAGCACCTCTTGTCTCCCTAAGAGCACTCTTGAATCACATCATGAAATTAATCATTCATGACATGCTCTACCAAACTATTTTTGTAGTAGCATTTCATTACTTCATTCATAATTATAATTTTTAAAAACAAAGGAATATATAAGAAGATTTTTTAGCTAACACATGTTGAAATTCTGAAGCATATTTCAAAATTCCAAAATTCATCACAAATTGTAAAACAACTGCTTTCAATTCTACAAAAATAATTATCTTAAAAGCTACAAAATTAATTATTATAATAGCTCCAAAATATGACTATACATTTTGACCAATGATTTGACATGCAGTAAGGGGGTGAGCCATGTGATCAATGGGTGTTGGAAGTGAGGCACGTGACACGTTGGCTCTAGTTTTTTGGTCGACATGAGTTAGAGCAAAGCAATGTGGGTTGATAGGTTAGGCACACTAACAGATTTTTCATATGCATTTTCATAGGTTAGGATGGGTCAAGTGAGTTAATGAGTTCTAAGTGTCAGTGCACATTGAGTAAGTTGGCATAGGTGATGCCAATAAATGCTAATGGAAGCAATAATGTTTGTGAATGATAGTAGAAACATCCAAAAACTCAATTTAAGATTTCATCAAGCCATTTTCATCCAAATTCTGCACTAGCATAGTTATGGGACCTCCAAAAAGAAGTCCACCACTAAACTTATAACTGAAAATATTTAAAAATCCACCATTTGATCTTTTAATCACTTAAAGTAAATTGTAGATGAAAAGAACTTGATGAAATAAGAAAAAAAAAGCTTGTACATTAAATTAGGATAAGTTGTAATTAACCCCTCAAACAATAATGATAGTACGAAATAATATGAACTAGAGACAATCTTTGCATGACTATATATCTGAATAAGATAAGTATGAGACCAAAAGGGACATCTATGCCTCGTATGGGTTGTTATAGTATCATCCATCATAGTTAGGAAAGAGATCAATTTGTTGGAGCTAGCATTAAATATTTGATACTTCTCTAACATCTCGAGTTTAGATTGTGAAGCTCCACCATAGTAATCAAAGTATTATTAGAGGTGAGATAGGCTCACTAACATATGCAAAGTCTTTGTTGTCTTTGATACTATGTGAAAACAATTTGATCGCTTCAGAATTGCACCACTTGATCTCTGAACAAACAAGGATGGGCTAATTATGGTGGTAGAACTGATTCTGTTAGCAATGTTTGTGAAGTTTTGAAGGCTCACTATGTAGCTGGTGTGCTTATCTATAAGGTAAAAGATCTCCAATATTAAAGGTATTTCTTATTTCATACTGTTTGGGTACAACTAAGACATAAACATTAACATCTAGTTTTTTTTAAAATTTTAGACAATTTAGTAGCACAGATATATAGTTTCTCAAGGGTTCTTATTAGAATTGACTTCTACGATGTGTCAACTATAATTTACTCCTTCAATGATAATGACATCCGAGACTAATGAGAAATAGTGGAACAAATGTTGGCACAGCTATGAGTCTAAATAAGACCAGTACACCTATAGGACAAAGTTACATTAGGTTTTCTTTAATGGAAATCAAGTCATTAGACTTGTCATGTCTTTCTTAATGTTATTTCTCATGGCTTGGGATTCATGTAAAGCATTTCAAAAGTTATTTAATGTTTTGCTAAAAGTAATCTTCAAATGAATACAAAACAATGAGATAAAGTTGTATAATTATTATTGGACCATGGCTTTTTGAAGATGATTGTTCATTCTCCTTATTGTAGCCATGACTCCACATCATCTTTGTCATTATTTAAAAAAATTAATCATTTTCAAAATATGCACGCACATTTAGTGACAACAATTCATAATTGTGGGAGAAAACATTAATGTGAGAAGCGTAAACTTAATTGGTTCATTTAGGTATAATAATCAATTTCTCTTATATCTCTTTACTACTATTTTTAATGTGAATCATAAGATATTCAATTGGTGTTAAGTACAACTATGTGATAAAATGTTATTTTAATTACACCACAAAGTTCAAAAGTTCAATCAATTTATTAAATTTATTTTATAAAAGAATATCATCTACTCCTTTAATCAATCAAGCGTAACTACTTTAAATTAAATTTGAAGTCCAATAATCGATCAATTCAAAAAATTAGACCATTTTCATTTCCTAAAAAAATGATATTTTACTAAGTAGTTATTATTTGACGGTGGAATTAACTTTAACCATAAAAGCAATGAGTACAAAAGTTTGTTTAATTGGGATATCTCTTAGATGCTAAGCCATTAAAATCCTTGCTCTAATACAACAAGTTAGACATTGAAGGACAGAAGAAGATGGTGATATTTGAGCATAAAACTTTTTCAAAATTAGAACATCAAAAAGCAAACATGTTTGAGATAGCAACAAATAATATTTACAAAAATTTAGTAATGAGTGATAAGAAAAAAGAGTTTCAAAAATGAAAGGATGCCTAGAAATTATTGGGTGGTCTTTTAGCCAATAATCCTTTATCAACCCTTAAACTATTTCGCTTTTGATATGTCTTTCCTTTCACTCGACTACCATTTCTTGTAAGGAAGCCAATAAAACCTGTGGCATTCTATCAATAATAAGAAGTAACCTCTTCTTTAAGTTATTTCGAGAATGAAACTTCTGCCATCATGGGTTCCATTTCAAGTTCAAAAACTTACCTCTCTTTAGATTCTCTAAAGCTAAAACTCAATGACTTTCTAAGACTATTTTATGGTAGAAGCTCAACTCAATAGAACCTATAAAAATAAGAAAAAGAACAAGCTTAGTTATCCATTAGAGTGCAATCATAAATTTTCCTAATTTGATAATTTGTTGCATAGTCATGCCTAGGCTTAGAACAAATTATTTTAATAAAATCTCTTGGTATAACAAAACACATGCAAAACAATGTACTTAGCAATTGATTCATTCATTTTATGGGCTTGACGTTAATCCTAGAAGTTGTGATCCACCAACTTGACCATCATGATCATAGCATGCCACCAAAAACGAACCATGACCCTTTACCAACTAGCAACGAAATCTATTTAGAAAGTCATTTCACTCAAGCTTTGTGACCCACCAATATACAACAGTTTTCATATGATAAAAAGAAACCTACAAATGAGTCATAGATGCTAGAATGCAAAAGCTATCATATGACTCAAAGATATCCAATACAAAAATCCATAATATAAAAGGCCATAAATGTCCAGTCTAAGATAACATTCTCACAAAAATTTGAGCCTAAAATATATTATTATATTCAAAAGGTTGTAGTCCACATATAGCAATCTACTATAATCAAATATGCATCCACATGCATAATTGAAAATAATAAATGGAAATAGTAACATAGCATATCCTAAATAAAAAATACAAGTAAAAATGTCATTCAATAGATCTACAAACTATAATGCTTAAAACTTGAGCTCCTAAGTAACTATTAACTATTTGGAACTTCATAAGTATATGAAAGAGTAACTTGGGTTTCCAGTAATGAATCTTAGAATTATATTGTAAAACTAAAAAAAGTAAAAGTAAGGCTATATATATAACTAATTGGAATAAGCAGCATCAAGTATAAAATCAAATTAGCTCTATCTTTATCTAATTGATTAAGTTGATTCTTGAAGTTATGATGATAAAAAATAAATTCAAAATGTTCCACAAACAATGTAGTGCTCCTTTAATACTCAATAATCTCATAATATGACCTTGCACTCCATTCTCATCACATGAAGTAGCACTTTACAATTCATAATGTTAATCACATGGGCTAACGCTATAGGGATGTAAGAGTCCTCAATAATTACAAGCACTCCTTAACATCAATCCTAGAACAACATCTAACACTTATGGGACTAAATTTGGTACATCCTACGATTGATCTAACTGTCCATCTACATGTTCAACAAATCATGCAAAATGTTCACTTCTGTATTACTGGAGTAGTGGTATATAACCTGAAAATATTTTTTAGAAGTCTCAAAATCTAGGGTCTATTTTATCTAAATTTTTATATTGTTCAAGATTAATTTCATAGTCTGTTAGCATCATTCCAACATTTATTTATTTGTATTTAGGGATCATTATTATTTTCTCAAAAAATAAATTAAGTACTTATGCTCTTGCTAAATCCCAAATTAGTTATCTAGAGTATAATGAATTTCTTGGGGATCATAAGAGTTTCTTTAAAACCTAAATCGACCATATGAGGTAGCATAAAATACTTGGGTATCATACGATTTCCTTGAAACAATAAATAATCTATTTTTTGTAACTAAGGCTCTGCGAACCATAAGGCAGTTATCCTGGGTACAATCAAGTGCATTGCTACATTAAGGTTTCCTCTAAACCCTTTCCCTAAATGGAATTAATCATTATGGCTATTGTTAGTATTTGATCTATGTTGTTTAATATGCTTCATATTATTTCATTACTTATTTAGGCTATCAATTTAGTTTTTATCATGGCCCAAATATTTTGACTTCAAATTTTTACACAATATCCAAGTTATTATTACATCGACCAAGTATGCCTTCACATTAGTTTAAATAGTAACTCCCAAATCTCGTAGGTAAAACTATGCCATTGCATCTTTCTTAAAGGCTTCATGTGGGACTTATACATTACTTGAATAACCATCAATAGTTTCTACCTAATGCCTAAGAAACTAACCTTTGTCACTTATAATCTCAACCAAAAGATGAAATCAAGCTAAGGGCTTAGCCAACATTAAAACATAATTAGGTCTTTGGACAAGACTTGCATCTTTAAGGCTTAATCTTAGCCCTCCAACTTTCATGAAAGGTATTTACCATGCCCTTTTACGATCTATACTCCATATCATTTGTAGCCTTATAAGGCTTACGATGTGTTAATAATATTAGTCTAACCATAGGACCATTTAGTCATAAAAACATTAATATAAACCAATTTGTATGCATATCTAAAGGAGAGACTTATCTTCCACAAGTATATGAGAAAAATCTTTGCTAATGATATATCCACTTTCTTATACTAACTAAGACTTTCAAATATAGCATATCATGTTATAGGACTACCTTAGATATAGTCCTTTTTAGCTCCAACTATGGATCAACCATATGATAACAACAATATCTATAAATCTAATTTCATCTATATCCTTAAGTACTCCAAATAAAAACCAAATCTTCCATGTAAACAAACTATGACCATAACTAGCTTAACCAACCTTCATGGATTAAAATTAAGCCCATCCAAGCTTTGCATATAGAAACTAAGGGCTATGTTCATGTTAGAAGCCATTTAGATTCACATAAGGGCACAAAGTCATTTCTCATATCACTTAATATAGGCAAGTCAAAAGCTTCCAATGAAAACCTAAGAAAAGAAAAAATTTGGCAGGAATAATACTTATGGTTTGGTTATGATTTTTAAGCATTAACATAATGTTCATAGCCTTATCTCAATCAATTGAGCACAAAAAATCTTCTAGCAATTTTTAAATGAAGAAATCATACTTATGAATCAATATCCATGTCATATCATAGTTCTTATGTTTTAAACTTAAAACACATCATGCTTAATTGTGATATCATGTAGAATTTATGCAGTAATACTATGCTAAAGAAACATGTAAAAATGTAAATAAATTCCCTTTTAACATGAAGTCTTAACAAATAGCATGGATCACTCATATTCCGTAATGCTTTCGATTTAAACATTTCCAGAGCATAACTTTTATAAGAACCTCACATTCACTTCCACAAATTGTACTTTTGACACATTCATTTCAAAATAGCTTAATAATCAAGCTTTCGTGTTTAAAATTTGGACTATTTTTCTACAATTTATGCACAAAAGAGCATGGAAGCAAAATTACATAGGAATTCTCAAAATGCTTTTAAAATCATCGATAATTAAGATCTCAATACTAGAATGACTTGCATAAAGCCAAACTTTTATGTCTTCGAAGTGGATCCAAAAAAAAAATATAATTTCTTTTAATTACATTCATAAGTCACTAATAGATTTTGGCTTATAAAGCATATATTTAAGAATAATAACATATATCACTCAAGCGTGCAAGATAACCCTTGTGTTGCATTTTTCAAGCCATAAGTGATTAGCATTTCATTAAAATAGGTTTTTTAGGGTGAATCAGATTACTTTTTGAAGAACATGACATGCATTTTTGAAGATAGTAAATTAGTAGTATTCAAAGAAACTTCGAGTGTTCATAAGCTTCAAAGATTGAAGAAATACATATGAAATTTGCAACGAGTTTTTTTTATGAAATAAGATGTTAGGTTATTGATTATTAATCACAAGTTACATCTCTCTACTCGTATCCACTGCAAATCTAGCTTAAGTATCAAAATTATTATATCCTTTCCTTGATTTATGAAGCATCTAAGATTCAATTTTTCACTCACTTATCATTTCTTTAGTTAAATATGACATGAATTTTTTAATTTCATTTTAGTTAAATTTAAAAAATAAAATGTTGCAAAAATAACTGTATTTCAAAGTATGTATATATATATATCTATACATTAGGCAAACACTAAAGTGTGACCCAAGCAAAAAGTGCTCAAGCTAATGAAGGTCAAGTGGGCTTAGGGAGGCTTGAGTTAGGAGACATATGGAAATAAGTTTGAGCCCCATCATGTTCAGGGTGTAGTCATGAACCCATGTGACATAAGGTAAGGGAAGGATTGAGCTGGAAAAAAACTTTAAAAAAAGTGCAATTTGTAGAATTATCACACATATGTTAAATCTGTACGAATCAGGTGGCCTCAGAGTTAAAATTCCAAGCCCAAAATGAGGGAGCAAACACCATTTCAACTCGCATTATACATGCATAAAATGTAGAAACATTTTTAAATCTTTGCATGTGGGAATAAATTTTTTACAAAATCAAATGGCTCAGTGCTAAAGTAAGAATTTAATCTCACAATCTGATCCTTGATTAAATGCCTGACAGTTCACATTTATGTAAGTGATGTTTCGAGGCACAAATTGGATGACTGAAACCTCATCCATCTTTATGGACAACTAACATGCTTTCTACCTTGTCAGTTAACGTTTCCTTGGATTGGGTTGCCCATACCTCTTCAATTTGAACTCTATGGTTGAGATCATTACCACCTTTATTGTTGATAAATCAAATGATGAAGATCTAAATGACATCATCAAATAGCCCAAATCTAATCCTCCATGATCCAATCGTATATAATTCTTTCATTTTGACATTTGTTGATCTAACAAACAAGATCATGTCCAATTGGATCTAATACCTCAAGTTCATCCTATCTATTAGCTAATTCAGTAGTGGTTAATTATGTCGTCACAAAAGAAATTTGGAAGAATTTTGTAAGGTATTGGATAGTAGCTTATAAAATTACTTTTTCATGGCTTTCAAACAACTATGATGAAAGGTTTTTTAAAAAATTCCAACCATTATTAATGAAATGGCTAACGAACATAAAAAAACTCTGGGATCAAGCACAAACAGAACATAATATTCTATTTCTATTAAATCTATCCAGAGCCTACAATGAATTTCTATAAAATAAAATTCCAAGCTTTTCAAACTAAGCCTAAAACATCATTGTTTGCTCGCCACTATTCATAATTTTTAGCTCATTGTATCTTCCTTTATCCATAAACAAATGTAGGAAATTGAAAAGTTCTATCAAAAGTTCTTTTCCTTACTATAAATTTTTTACCTTTTTAGTTATGTAGCCCAACATTTGGAAAAGCCAGAGTTTAGTTTGATCTCATTAAAAACTCGAGCTAATCTTGACATCAAATAATCTTGGGTTAAAATTGCACCAACAAAACCTAGAAGGTTGGAGGTCAACCATAAGAAAAATTCTCAAGTTATAATTTTTGTAATAATGATGTTCTTTTAACCTTGGTTAAGGGAGAGGACTTATGTTCTAGTTTGATCCAAGAATTTAAACATTTTGAGACATTTTTTAATTTTTATTTTATTCTTTTCTTAATCATAAAAATTACAAATGATATATATATATATATTTTAATATTATGGTTTTCTATTAATTAAAACTATTTCTATAAGGAGTTTTTCGAATAATAAATAAGATCCAAAAATAGCAAGAGTATTTTAAAACCCATAATTCACTTTCCCCATGTGGGATTCATGCACACTAATTTTATTTTAGTTGGTCTTAGAGTGAGTTTCGTACAAATAGTGGGTCGAATCACTTGGGCAATCTATCATATATGTTTTACTTATTTTGTTAAGTTTACATAATTTATAAATTTGTAGCATGTAAAGTTTAATTTTTATAGCATTCTTTAGTGTGGTTATCAGAATACTTGTGCTAATTAATTTGTTTATTCAATTAAGTTTCTAGAATGACTCCACTATGATTGGTATTAGCATAACATTAAGTGAATGTTTTTACTTCATCTCTATACTAATATTTAAGGGTAAATTTTTTTATATTAAGAAAATAACTAAAATATTTATCAATATAATTAACATAAAACTATGAGAAGGGATCACTAATCCTTATGATTTACCTAAAGATTAATGCACTAATGTGATCAAGTCAGTTGGCATACTTAGTAGTGACCAAAGGAGAATGTCACAAATAAATGTTCAAGCACTCAACTACATCGTTGAGACAAATATTCTAGAATTTGTAAGAAAGGCACATAATTTTAGAAAAGTGTTTCTATTGTACAAATTGCAAAAAAATGAAAATAATTTTTCTGAAAGAGTATGATCCTCTTACCACGGTAATAGAGGTGGCTTAGGACATAAACTAGCTCACAATATTTTAGTTTCCCTGGGAATTGTGTATGATTAGGAATAAGATGAATACAAGGGTTGAACAGTAGGGTTTCATAAGCAAATGAAAGCAAGAGCCATAGAAAAAAGAATCATTGGCATTTAAGCTAATGAAATTTGATTCAAACGCAACATGCATCTCTTTCATGGATTTCAAAGAAGAGTGGAATTTTGATGTTAAACATTTGCCTAATAATTTGGAAAAATGTTCTATAAATTGGTATTGGAAAAAAGAAGAAAAGGTAAAATAAAGAGGCACCATGATTCTATGAATATGGAAAAGCTAGCCATGTTAGAATGGAGTGTCTACAAGTCAATGACACCAAAGGGAAAACAAGAAGGATAAAATGAAGAAAAAGAAAGATTTTCAAGCTACTCAAAGTGCAAGCCAATGAGGAGGAAGGTATGACATGTCTCATGGCAAAGGATGATGAAAAAAGTACATCTAAAGTAGAACAAAGGAACAATGTAAGCTGTAGTTCATGTGAAAATTTTGAGAACAATGATAGAAGTTATTAGTGCCATCAAAGTTCACCTATTGCATGTACTTTAGCTGTCCGACTCATGTGCAAATGCAATGTCCAGTATTGGACACTCATCTTCCTACGGTTCTTATTGAATAGTGCCAATATGACAATTTTTTTCATGTTATAACTTCATTTTAATTTTTCACAATCTTTGAATTCAATACTAGAATTTAGTTCCTATTATTTACCTAACCACATTAATCATTTACTTGCAATAAAAATGATATTAATTGGTAAAATTATCCTTGTAATAATACAAACACAAACCTTATTGAAATTTTATTTAAGGAAAACTAGTAATGCTCAATAACCAATAATTGTTGCCATGGCAATAATAATTAATGGAAGAACATAAAAAATTTAATATTGACTATATTAATCAAAACAATTATCTAATAATACGAATATCTTTTATTAAACCTAAAAAAATTTTAATCATTTTTACTAATTAACAATATAAATGTTTTTGTTCATTTTATACTTTATTCTACATATTTCCCTTTATCAACATCTTATTCCCTTTTTTTATTTTTATTTTACTAATTCATCCAATTTTTTCAAATTTTTTTATTATCTCAATCTTCTATTCTTCTACTTTTTAATCAATTTATTCACGTTTTCATGTTCGTCATCTAAAATTATAATTTTTCTAGTTTTTCTTTGTTTCCTATTAATCGTCTCTTTATCAATAATTCTTATTCATAACTTATTGATTTTAACCACAATAAAAATTTAACAAAAGGAAAACTTTCATTTTTATCAATTATTTTGAGTATATTATAATGACAATAACATTAAATGTAACTTCCATGAGTAAATTAACATTATGAAATAACATAATAATTTAATATAAATATTATAACCATAATTGTTACTCACAATTATATTATTTGCTATTTTAAAATTTTCAATCAAATGGAACAATATTTAGTATGCTTAACAGAAAAAATAACTAGAATTATATTACGAATTGATAATTATTAATAAATTATATGGTTAACAATTAATTCTTTATATCATTATCATAATTATAAATATCAACATTATAATAACTAATATCTTGAACAAATATTAAGTTAAAAGAGATTTTAAAAATATTAATTTAATTATCCAGAATCACCAAGAATAATTTCTTTAGAAACTAATATAAGTAGCAAGAAGTGCAAAAGAAACGGATTCATAATCTTAGTCCAAGTTATTATTCTCTAGAATTAATTTGTTAAAAAGTGTTAACAACTACAATTATCATAAATAGAATAATTATTTTGAAGTTGTTATTTATGATTGTTTTTCTAGTTTATAATAAATTAGATTAATATAATGATCATAATCACAATTATAAAAATAAATCAAATCGTTAGTATTTATTGAAATTTATTATAGTTAAATTATTCTACTAATTCTTATGGTAGTGTGTTATTTAAATAAAAAATAATTAATAATTGAAATTAATTTAGTTTATTATAAAGTAATAAAATAAATAAAAAAAGCTTTTTATTGTTGTATTTGTTATAATTCTTTTATGGAATTTGAAAAATAAAGAATAGTTATAGGAATTATAATATTATTCCTTCATATTAGAGCAAAAATATTCTAAAAATTATAATTATTATTTAAAATTATTAAATTTTAAATTAACATTATGATATAAATTATTTTTCTTAGGAATTAATGTTTTAATTATAACAATAATAAAAAATTACAATCAATTATGAATAAATTTTAAACAAAAAACTATTTCTTTGTTGTTGATTGTATAATACAATTGCAACATGAGATTATTAATTTATTTTTTTATTCATTTTTTCCTTCTCAAGCTTTATTGATATCTACTCTACCTCTCCTTTTTCTTATCACATTATTTATTTCCCTTCCATTACATCAATTTAACTTACTCTTACTCTTGCTCTTAGATTTCTTCTTAAACTATCTATCTTTATCAATAATATTCTCTATCTAATACACTATCTTCATTCTCCCACGATCTCCCTTTTTTATCTTTTTTCTTATTTCCACTTCTCTCTCATTTGCCTCTTCTCACTTTCTCATTAGTGCTCCTTTATTTCTAAATATGTGCATGTGTCTCCACATCTATAACTATCTTGACCTATTACACTCTCTATTGTTCTTTATCCCTCTTTTTTAATATTCTATATATCATTATTTTTCTTTTTTTTCTCTTCCTCTATATATAATTTTTTACAACTATCAATATTTCATGTTTAAGAATTTCATAGCACATCAAACTTTAAGTTCACTCCATATTTCTCTCTTTTGTTCAATCTTGCTCAATACTATACCTCCCTCTCTTCTTTAGCCATTAATTCTCTCTCTTCACATCTTCCTTTATAGCTTTATAACTTTATCATTATCTCAAACTCTCATTAGCCTTTGCTTTCTTGCTACAGTTTTTCTAACTCTCCTAGACAATCACCTCTTATTTCCTTTCTATAATCCTTCACGTTCTCACACTTTTCTCTCCCATCTCTCTCTTTACACTTTTTTATCTTCCTTCTCTCTCGCTCTCTCATATGTTACCTCTCTTGCATGCTCTTTATGGTGTTCTAACATTGTCCTCTTCTTCCTTTGTTTCAACTCAATAATAATTATAATTAATTAAAAATTTATGATGTAATTAATAGTTCATAACATTAAACAGAGAGATTTGTTATAATAAGAATAAATAGTATTCTTAATACTTGAAAACAATTTATTTTAATAAATAGTTTTATTTTTCAATATTCTTCTTATTCTTGTTCTTCTTTTATTTCCTCTTCTTTTATAACTTTCTTTATTCATAACTTTCTTTGATCAAATTGTTAGTCTTTCGTTTTTCTATTAATGTTGTTCTTCTTCTCTTTTTTGCATTTTTCTTTTAGTACACATTCAAATTTTATTCTCATCTTTCTCATTCTTCTTCTTTAGTAATTTTTCATATGTTCTTATTCTTTTTCTTGCTAATATTATCTTTGTAATAAATTCTTTCTCATGTTTTTTTAAATTTCAATCATAATATTCTGTTTTAGAATAAGAAAAGAATGAAAAATAAAATATTTTTATTACTTATTTTTATAATGTCCATATAATAAATTTTCTTACCACTTAAGAATTAATAAATTCATTTTTTTAATGTTCTTCTTGTTATTCATTGATATTATTTTTTTAATTAACAATACTCATATCCTTCTTATTATTGTTTTCTTTTTATTCCTTATCTTATATTTGATTCCTTTTGAATTTCAAAAGTTATGGCCTTATAATTAATAATTTGATTCCTTTTGAATTTGTTTCACGTAATACTTTCTAATGACTTTTGATAATCCAATTGCAAAGTTCACTTTACTAGCTTCCCTTAGACATTGAGGTAAAGGTAATGGGGTATATAGTCCATGGCCGTAATTCGCAATGCTAGATGTAGTGCAAGTTTTCATATTATGCAACTATTAGTCATACTTTTTGGGGTCATCATGCCCAAAAAATCAATATCACATGTCTCTTATAATTTTGTTTCAACCAAGATGTCTTGTGAGACATCCTCCATGTATTTCCTCAAACAATAATCCCTATGAGATGTATAACAAATACAAACTCAAGATCTACCAAAAAAATGTATCATTAAAATGGTAATCACTTTAAACTTTTTGCAAGTGATGCATTTACTTCTAGTGAGACATCACTATTGTCTGAACAATTAATATATGAATCATAAATGAATTGAAATCGATGAACATGTGTAGTCATTATTGAAAATAAGCAAGAATGACTCCTTAATGCATTAGCAACTTTATTCTCTACTCCATACTTATGATTGAAAAAAAAGTAAACTCTGTAAAGTATTCAAACAATTTTGCATGTTGATCTCTTCAATTATTTTGTGAATTGAAATACATGAGTGCTCTATTGTTTAAAAAATAAACAAATCTTTTTATAGCAAATTGTGTTGAGTATTTCTATCCTACGTCAACCAACTTTTCACTAAATAATGCTCGAGCTATCCACCTTGAGTCATACCTCTCTCAATACGTACTCCTAAAGCATTATAAAATGAATTGAAAAATTAAGGGCATTACAACAAAAAATTTTGAAAAGAATAATCTATAAAAATTATCTAATCCACAAGGTGATTGAAGCCACTAGAAGTTTCCCTTCAAGGGATTCTAAATTATTGAAATTCTAATTCCCAAAATTCTTTGAATTTGCTCCCAAGCATTTCATATTGTCTTTAAATTCTTTTATATTTTCTCTAAATTCTTTTTAATTTTTTTATAGATCCTTTCAACCCCTTCATATTTAGCTTCAAATGTAATATTTAATTACAAATATTCTAATATTTTCAATACAAAAATAGATATTTGCCTTATGATGAAGGTTTAAAACTCAAAAACTTTCAAGTGAATGGGACTTATAGTTTTGCTTGAAAGCCTTGCTTACATGCATCTTCCAAGTTTCATCAACACCATGCATGTGCAAATTATTTTTGTACAAGAGAGGCACAGTAGGTTGCACTTTTCATATGCATGACATAAGTCACCATCAATACTTAGTGCGTACTCATGCGTGTAGGGGTCAATGCAACTATAATACACATGTAACCAACACAACTTTTGTCTACACTCTGCATTTGCGATGGTTGAGGTAAAGCACAGGCTGACCAACCATCATGCACCTTCTCCCATGAGCATCTTTCTTTTGTTTTTTTGTTAACTTCTCTTACTTCCTATTTCAATTTCTTAATAATGCATGAGGTGATCAATGAGCACATTATGGTGTGCCTAAAATGAATCTCTAGGCATGTTGCGATGCATGTCCTTACTTCTTTTTGTTATGTCATTTATTTTTATCATTTTTTATTCTAACATGACTTTCATCATCTATTTTGGATTCAATGAGCTCTGAAGCAATCTATTTATTATAAGACCCTTTTTTATCATTCAAGTTCTATTTATTCTCTAATAAGTAATTCTTTTATTCAATTATCATCTTTGAGAGGATGACACTTCCAATGGGGTCCCATCAAATAGTTCCTTTAAGTTTCTTTGTCACATATATCTTTAGTATGTCTTCATTGGCCTCTTCCTTTCGTTAGTACCAATAATGTACTTTACAAAACTTCTTTATCTTGAATCATAAGGAACTTTTTCCAATCAATCTTGAAGGGATAATTTTATGCTCATTAATAGTTTATGGCATCTTGAACCCAATAGTATTAATTAACTATTATAGATTAGCAAACACATATTGGCACGATTTCATAGTAACCTCATCAATATTATCTATGGTGATAGCACGTTTCATTTTCACTATTTTTCAACTCTTTCCTTGTTGCGTTTATAAATGCACCACAAAGAATAAGGTCTTAGATGTGGTGTAGTCTTCAATTCATGTCTTCCACAAGTCTTTCTAAAATTAAATTCATTTCACCTCTAGTGTCACCAATTAAACAAATACATTATTTCATGACCTATAATCAAATTATGAAGAATTACACTTTTTTCCATCACATTCTGCAATAAATCCTTTGGACTCATCATAATAATTAATGTTTCAACAACTTGTGAAAGAGTTTGAAGTACTGTTTTGCCTCTACTATAACAAGTATTTAATCCTTCTAGAAAGGTTTTGGAAAATGTATGTCATGAAATTTTTAGCATATTTCTTATGTGTCTTATTTTCCTGTATTGATCATAATATCTTTAAATTTTATTAGAAGAAAGAAGCTTATTACTTATGGCTATAACTTACTTTCTTAAAGAATAATTTTCTTTTGTTACAAATTTTTTAACCTTTACTCATACCTATTATATGCTATCCTTCTCGTTTTATCCATTTGTATTAATTTTTCTCTTCGATAACCATAGCATATGTAATGGCTTCTTTCAACGATATAATAGGAAAAGTAGATAACTTAAAGGAAAATAAAGACATGTAATGTAGTTTGATAAGAATTGCATCTCTTCAATAGGTATTGTCAAACACATGGATTATCAGCAGAATTCTATGAAAACTTCCAAACGATTTATCTTTTTCAGTGTTATAGACTATGCCAATTTTTCCATCTTTCATCCACATAACCAATGGCATTAATTTGTTTTTATATTAATTACTTAAATTATCTTTGTAAACTTCATAATAGTGCCATTTTCTAGTTGAACATTCCACTAAGATAACGTATCACTCATTATTTTCAATCCACAATACACCACTTTATAATTTAATGAATTGTTGTACAGAGAGAAAAATACCTTGTTGCTCTAATTAAGTATTTAAATTAGTAAATCAAGTGCAACATCTACCATGAAACATCATTGCCATTCTCACATGTCAAAATGATTAGATTGATGTCATACTCATATTTCTCTCCAAATATTTTGGGATTACTACTTAATAATCCAGAATTCCTTTAACTGAGGGATTTTTATTTAAAACAATCACCTTTTGGATCCAATGTAGGAAGTGATTAAGATTTTACCACTAACACATTTAACACTTGCATTTATTTTGTTAATAGGACTACTTATGCATGCTAGCTAGATTGATAAATAGTTGGTACAATCACCTAAATCAAAGCCTCTTCAATATTTTTATTCTTTCTTGTGATTTACTCTTAAACTATCTTCTTCTTTCAACTTTCCATCGATGTCAAATAAAATTCTTCTAATCTAGAAAATAATGAGTTGTTGGTGATGTGTTCTAACCCAGAACCCTACTAATAGATCTTTCTTTAAAAGTAGAAGACATTTTATGCCATATGAGGTTTGAATTTCCATAAGGTTTCATTCAAAGGTCTTTAAATTCATGAAGCTTTGACTGTTCAAATTCTTCAAATTTATTCTAAGTTCTCTCAAAATTTTTCTAAATTTTGACTAATTTCTTTCAAATTCCTTCATACATTATTTACCCTAGTTTATGTAGAAGTTAGTGAACAACGTCATATTAGCAAAACCATCACATTTTTATTACAAAAAGCTATTTGACCTTTGAGCAAGTTTTCAATTTTTTTGAATTTTTTGTAATTCAACACCATACCTACCCATGATAGACATACTTGCACACAACTTTTAAGTCCAATTAGTTTTAGCAAATTTTTCATGAACAAGTAAGGTGTAGGTTGTGCCACATAATATACTGGTCATGCATGTGACAGTCAAGCCTTAGTGCAACACCAAGCATGCATAGTCTAGGGCACCAACTAGTCATATGTACAAATGAATTAGGTAAATGATGAGAATGCACATGGTTCTTGAAGTGAAGTGCATGTGAGTCAGTCCTTGAGCACCCACATCCATGAGTATTAGCTTATTTCATCTTTTAAGCATCTCTTTCTTTGGGTCTAGATGTCTTAAGGGTGTCTTTATGTGTCGTAAGAAGAAGTGCTAAAATATATTTTATTGTATAGGCAATTGTGAAAGGCTTAAGATCCAACAATCTATGTATAAAAGCGGCATATCTAGAGGTATTACAGGTGTAGAAATGGAAATCCTTAGGATCACTAAGAAAAAAAAAGGCTTTCCTAAAAGCTAATGACATGCATTGATGTTTAACAAAAGGGATCTCAACGTAAAGGAGAAGTGGTTTAAAAAACACATACCAACTTACTCATATTTGTAGCGAAGCAACAAGGTACAAAAATAAGTTGTGATCATAGAAGGCTAAACAAGAAATTATGTTGTCACATGCACTAATGAGAAGGTTGAATGTGATGATTAGTTTCCTAGCAACTTAACATTAATGCGAATGTGAGATAATGGGTTGGGAAACACCATTTTGAGCCTCTTTCTTGCCTTCCTATGGCACCTCTAGAAATACACTATCAGATCAATCTCACGTAGCTTTTTTGAATCAAATAACTTACTGGTACAATTTCATTATATCATTAAAAACTTTCAACCATACATTCTGGTGAGCATCTACATTTATAGATATCTCAAGGGTAGAATAATAAATTTTCTCATTTAAGAATATTAAGGGAAATACTTTAGAATTCTATTTTACTTTTTAAAATTCCAAAAAAACATCAAAAATTACAAATAAGGTAATTTGAATTTTGTCAAAATGAATTGAAAAAAATAACTTCGAAAGCAATAAATTAAATTGATGTAACTAGTTCACAAACAGGTTGTCTGTTTCAAATGTTGGCAATGATGAGTTGTGAGGGTGTGGGTGGTACAAATTGTGCAGCACAAATGAATCTATGCTTGATGCTTCGTGTTTTGTTTCAACAGGTAGCACAACTAGCGTAGAGTGGTAGAAGAAGTGTGTGACTCAATGGGTCTAGCTTTTTGGTCAATGCAGGCTAGAGACAACTACATAGGTTAATAGGTTAGTGAATTCATGGATTACTTCTATGAAATTCAAGAAGATTATTGAGTTTAGAGGTTAACACTGGTTTAGAGAGTAGTGAAATTGGCTTTAATGGTGGGCCTAATGTTGGCAAAGAATGACAAAAAGCCCAAAACTCAATTTTAATCATTCTTTGGAAAACTATCAAAAATATTTTGCATGGATAGAATTATTTGAAAGCTAAAGGGTTTACCTATACTTAATATGAAGATAAAAATAATTGAAAACCTTTTAAGTGATCTTCCAAAAAACCTAATATATAGTATAAATAAAAATAACTTGATAAACTGATGAAAAGCAAATAGAAACATGCATTAAATAAGGGTAGAAATAATTGGTCTTCATAACTACAATGATAACGGAGAGTAAGGAGATGTCGTGGGGCCAATCCTGACACAATTTATAGTCTGAACAGGATTAGAATGTCTCTAAGTGGAACACTTGTGTGATGTACCAGATGATAATACATCACCAAACCTCCACGCATAGAACATGGCCAAGACCTTAGAATGTGCACTTTGATGGGTCTATAGTGAATCTCTATTCATGACCAAGTAGCAAGCACTGGTGCTTTGTGTTGCATAATTGATTTCTATAAATTTGTCCCATGTCTTGATTTTCTTCATCCATTTTTAATTATGTGAATTTAGAAGTGATCACTTGATCAACTAGATTTTTAAAAAAATTAAAAAAAAGGAGTGAAGATTTATTAGTGGAGTGGTGGATCTAATTTATTTACATTGTATACATATATTCAATGTGTTATGTGAAAATGTTTAACAATGAATGTGATTTAGTTAAATAAAAATTAGGGCATTACAAATTGCTTGAAATTCCTTATGTATCTACCTAGTTTTCCTAGTTTAAGTTTTATCTTTACTTTGAATCTTGCATTCATAATGTCCATATCTCAATCATGCATCATTTCCCTTTTCTTTAAGGAATTCAAATGGCACATTTTGGGCAAATAAAATGAAATAAAAATTAGATGGATCACTTTTCCAGTAAGGCCTATTGCCATCAAAAAGAATATGGGGCTCAGTAATCACCTCAATTTTAAAGATGGAAAACATTTTATATAATGCATTATTGAATTGACAAATATGGCATATTAAATTATTATAAGAAATTATACATCTCTAAGTCATCACTTTTTTTAATGTTTTAGCAAATATTTCAAATTTTTTGCCAAATAGTTATCATGAATAATATTTAATAATTCCTCTCCCATTGTTATACAACTAGAATTTGTCTCTTTTTTTGTAATAAATTGCAAAAAACCAAATTAAATTTCAATTTGAATTTATCATTCTAATCAGTTCAACAAGTACAACATGATTATGTAGGGAAAATTTGAAAAAAATGTCTACTACATGATTTCTTTGTGGAAATAATAATCTTGGATTGATTCTTATTCATGTTAGAAATAATAATCTTAACAAATCCTACTTAAACACCATTTAGCATGTTTCAAGAACTTCCAATTATTCTCTACAAGTAGATAGTACACAAGACCAGCCAGCTACTACATGTAATATTTTGAATGACAAAGCATTTAAAGTTTTTTAAAAGAGAAATATAACAACACATTACAAAATAGTGAATGTAAACCTAATTTAAAATTAAGAATAATTTTACAACCTTGAATATTAACATTTAATTAGCTAACAAATGAATCATCATTTGATTATTTTTGATGTAAATGCCATAGTTATGATTGCTAACTAAATATTAAATGGACCTTTTCAAGTGTAGTTAGATGTATTCCATTGGGATGAAACGAAATTGTTAACATGAAATCCAACATTGAGGTGATAAACTAATGAACTATTACTAACATCTACTAATAGTGTGGTTAATGAAAGTAATTTAAAGTTTTATTCTTTTCATGGTTTGTTGAATTATATATAAGATTCTCTAATGAACTCTTCTATCATTCACTTCTTCAGAAGTTTCCTTTTATAATTGCCATGTGTTATGAAAATCCCATTTTCTAGTTGTATTATTTACATTACAAGAGAAAAAGAATCCTCTCTTATCTTTCTCAACTTGGCTTAAGCATTTATTAGCATGCCAAGTTCACCACATAAAGTTTACTTTTCAGCACTAGAAGACATAGAATCGTAGAATAATTGCTCAATTAAAATGTCTCTTCTTTTTTTTTATACAAAGAAAGTATAATAAGCTTTTAAGTATTTAACTACTTCTTTAAGAACATTGCATAATAATTAAAGCTAAGGGGCTTAGTTTAAACTATAAAAAGCTTGGTTAAGTTTATGAATGTCATTTTTAAAGTAAAAAATAGTAAATCACATAAGATCTTCAAAAAGCAACTTATTTTTAATAATCGAGGTAAAAGAAGCGTAAATCTACTAGTGATGGAATTGGTGCAAAATTTTGTCTATTGTTTTATCAATTAGTATCAAGCTTAACTTTTCTTATAACTCCTTCATAATACTAAATTATTTTAGAAGATCTGCTATGTTCTTATGTCGTTCCTATCTTTTGAAATTTTCACAAAATAAAAAATATTATTTCTTGAGAATTCAATAATTTCTTCAAGAATAGAATTAGTTAAAGAGCCATCCTTCTTTCTTCAAGAACATTTTATACCATATTAGAAATAGAATTTGTATGGTTTAAATATTTTAAGATGAAAGAATCTACTCAAACTCACTCTTTTAGAATATTTTCTTATGTACACAAACTTTCGTAGCACCACCCTTTTCGTTTAATCAACAAATTTGAACACTTCAATTGTTGATCATCAAATATTTTTAAATTTAGATATTTCCCCATCTACAATAGCTCTTATGCATTTAAATTTTATAGTACCATACTATTGGTTTAGTCAAAATATTTATAAACTCTTGCTAAAATTTTTCATTACCTACTATTTCTTAAATGAAATCTTTACCCATCTACATTTGCTGTTTTACTATGAAGTTTTTAAACATTTATTATTAGTTAATAATTCATAGAAATTACTTTAACAAATTTGAAAAATACAATTATAGAAGTTATCTTTCTTAATCGAAACAATAGACAATAAGTAGAAACATATGTACATAAAAAATTTGAATGTACATAAAAACATATATTTTAGAAATTATTTTTAAATAAGAAAATATTTCTTAAATATTTTTAAAATAATTATTTAATTCATTAAATGCATTTTGTTGTACAACAAATGTGTTTTTCAGGGAAAGACTGTTCATCATTAAAGGAGTCAAAGTTGTCTTTGGTCAAGAAGTAGATTATTGATGTATTTATTTTATGTCTTCTCTTGGAATTGGAAGAACCTTGGTCACTCATATTATATCATTAAAATGTAACCACAAAGCCAAGTTGTTGGTTGCTATTGAATGTTGAGTTTTTTTTGTATTTATATAAACTGAGATGATGAATGAACCAAACATATAGTGCTATAGTGACATTACCTTTGAAAGTAGAAGATGATTGGAGACTATTGTTGAAGGGTAGATAAGCATACAAAAGTGGCATATAGGAGAAATGAACATATCATGTCCATGGATTGACAAAACATGTCTTCTAAGTCATAATGTTCTTTAGATTTGCATAGTTTAATGGTCATATCATTGAATGCTATTTTAGAATAAATTCATTGTATAGAATAATAAAATTAAGCTTAAAATAAGCTGTATTTTTTTAATATAACAAATCCATGATATGATGCCTTATATCATAATTTTATGGGCTACATTCTAGCTTAAGGTGATAACTAATGTTTAATATTGTCAAGACATCATTTTAGCAAGATGGGTATAAATGTGTCAACCATGCAAACTATCGATAAGAAGTGCATACTTAATTATACAAGGTATCAGCCTTGCACCTATGTTATAAATTCTCTTAGCATCAAGTTTCCACTAGCATCATATGAGTAAGAGAATTTTTTAATATTAATGAATAACTTAGTTTCCCTTAAGGACTACCATATGTAAGCCATGTTGTAGTTAGATATGTACAATTATTATATCATATTTATATGTTTTAAAAAAAAGTTTATTGTTGTCACCAAGAATGTAGTTCTATTATCATCACTTAGGCTTTCATCTATTATGTTCCTATAGGAAAATTATCCATGAAAGATGATCTACTTATTAATGTAAATATTCAAGTTTTATATCATTGTACTATAAAGAAATGGGAATGACATCTATTTGATTCACTTTCACATAAGACTTAGGAAAAGTTTGATATAAAGTCATTATAAGGAAATGATAAGCTTATCGTATGAGTGCACTTATTAGTATAGTTGTTGTTCTTCACTAATGTGTGAGAATGATCAATGCATTAGTCTTTTATGATTAATTGTTCATAAATAATAAGTATAAATGTTTTAAGATAAAATTGGTTACAATACCATCACAAAGCAATGAATTTGATCAATATTTGATGTTTTAATAGAATTGTAATTTCATTATTATGCAAATGTTTTCTTTATATGATCACATCATACAATTGTTTTGAAGATGTTGTTTCCCAGTAAGATAAGTATAGTTTAGTTGGATCTAAAATAAGGCATAAAATTAATTTAGTTATTAACATGTACTATATTGTACTAGTACAATCTATGAGATTATCTGATATGATATGTATTTATAAGGACTTAAGCATTAAACTCTGTCTTTGTGATGTGTTGTACGAATAATTATCTGATTCGATGTTCTTAGTTTTTTTTAATCATCTTGATAAGATATTGTTGATGTATTGATATGAACATAACCGTGATAGCATAATGACGATTTTAGTTTATTTTGGAAAGTACGATTAGCCACTAAAAGATCCATGATAACCTTTAGAATTAACATGATTTCAAATAGAGTATGGTTTTAATGAGAAGAGGCCAATCTTCATATTCATATTATTATCTTTCTTGGTGAACATTCACTAAAAAAGGATTAAAGGTATAGGTTTTTGCATGTGTTGTTTATGAAAAGTGCTATTCTTATTTGTTTACCTAAAATTCTTTTATTTCTTTGGTCTCTACTTTATGCATGACTAATGTATTTCGTTAACTCCTACATCCTATTACAAAAGGAAGTGGTTAGTGGAAGCTCAATAAAGTAATTTGTGGTGGACAATGGCATTGGTTATGATTATCCATGAAACAAATCTTATCTGCACAATTTTCGTGTTTGTTATTTATGTTTTGTTCTTCAATTGAATTTATATTGCTACAATGGTTCTTGTAATTGTTCAAAATGAATTCAAGTTATTTTGAAAACTTTTTTGCATGAGATTGTATAAATGCTACAATTCCCCATCTCTTATTCTATTTTTAACATGAACTTTAATGAGAAGTATTAGAGAAATATTTTGACAAAGATAGAAGTTTGTATGGCAAGTCCTTTATGGCTCCATTTCTTGTAGAGGACAATGCTATTTTTTCAAAGAAACATCGTCCCCTCAGTTACCTTTATTTAAATGTGAATATTAATTGTACTAGAAAAGCATGACTATTTTTTTTATCTTTTTATTCAAATATTTTGGATGTAGTTCCAAATTTTTTTACTTACCCAAATAAATTTATAAATGGTGAAAATGTTAGGAAGTGACTTTGCTATCTCACTCCTAAAGAAATGCATAAAGTGTTGTTGAACTCTTACACAATGAATATTTTAAATTGTAGATTTTCTAATTATAATTTTATCATGGTTATCAAGTGTTCACATGTGATTTTCTCTAAACATGAGGTTACTTATGAAGATACATAGAAAGTGGAAGAAAATAAGATCAATAACCAAATTCATGATTATGAATTATTTAGAAAGAATTCTTATAAACCTATGTAACCAATCTTTACTTTATTAATATTATCAATGGATAATCTAATGTTTTAATAAAGTGTTACATGTTTGATCCAATTTGCAAAAATCTACTCATACTCCTGTAGCAATAAGATCCAATGGACATTACTTTAAAGATAATAAAAGATACTTTTATATAGTAACTAGATCTATTAGTTTGAGAGATCATCATGAATTACATTGAGCATGCATGGAAGAAGAGTGAAGAAGAAACAGTCATGATGGAGAAGAATAAAAAAAGTGAACCTCTTTCTCTTGTGGCAAACTCTACATTGCATTTTAGCTTGTTAATCTCTAGCATGGTAGCTATCATCTTTAAGGGGCCATCTACATTATATAACAAGTAAAACACTGGTATAAAGTTTGGCTATGACAAGAGGCAAAATGGTAACATGATGCACACCAAGTATAACATTTGTCTCGAGTGTAAACTACCCACTCTACAAGGAACGAATTAAGAAGTTTTAATAACAAAAGAAAAGGAAGAAGAGTATGAAATTAAAAATCTCATTGTGTGAGTTGGATAGTTGAACATCTCATGCAGAAGTCAAGAAGGAGAGCTTGATTTGTTTATTGGTAGAGGATGGTGAGTGTAATATTTTTATCTCATGATGAGGTTGCTCCACCTCCTCTCCATGATCTTCAAATTAACTATGATGAAAAAACAATGATATTTGCATAAAGTACAAGAAATCAGCTCTGAAGTGTAATATGTTAAAAGAAGAATATGTAGTTTATATGGGATTATGTGAGAAACAAAATGAAAACAATGCAAACCTTTTACTAGAGATAAAAATTATAAGATATGATGTAGCTACCTTGATAATAAAAAGTACAATGTTGATTGTAGAATTGAATAAATTTACAAGAAAACATTCCAATTGTAATATATCATTTCGTAGAGCACATTGTGATAGCTCCTTTATTATTTCAAATGTTAATAGAATTAAGGGCAATTATAGTATGATGATTGTTCATTGAATTTATCATTAATATTAAAAGAAATATTAGTTTTTTGTTTCTTTTATTTGCATGGACTCAAAAAGTTATTCTAAGTTGCCATGACACTTGGACCAAAAAATATCTGGGTCCCCAAGACTATTATTTATTTTTTTTTTTTTTGTATAAACGCCATCCATGAAGCACTTAAGGGCGCTTATGGTGCCAAGATGGTGCATAGTTGGTATAGAAACATGACTGCACATTCTTCATTTTTCATCCACTTAATGAAATAAGATGAATCCACAATTACAATTATCAAACCTCCAAGAAGGTATCACTAGAATAAGAGCAATAGGAAACAAACTACAAAAAATGAGTAGTTTTTCTTATGCAAGATTTGATGCAAAATGCTTTAAAACATTCGTCAACTATGTGACTTAGATTTTTCTTATTTTCTTTAATTCAATGGAGTGCATTATTTGTAGAGATAACATTCCACTTATTATCATGCATATGAAATGTAATATATATGTAATATATTTTGATATTAGTTTTAGAAGACTAGAATGCCTCACACCTCATGAGGATAACTTACTATGGTGGTATAGGTGCTTATTTCATCAAGGTAATTCTTTACATATGAAAATGACTATGCCTGATTTATTTAGAAATTTAAACCATGTCCACTATATTGATGGCCATGAGAACCCAATCAAGAAAATTATATACTAATAATTTGTGCAAGATGTAGTTAACAAAAAATATATGCATAACAAAGGGAAAAGGATGAGCAAACCATATGTAATGAATGTTCAAATGTTATTAGTTGTTGTTAAGGAAATGGCATATCTTTTAAACCATGGAGCCAATTAATTTAGCTCTTGGTGAAGTGGGTGGACATTCAAAGCTCGTCATCTACTACTCAAATTGTTAGAATGTTATTCTTTTACTTATAACTTTATGGAGCAAAGGAACAAATTCTTACAACTCAATCATATCGTGATGGTAATATTCTCTCTAATGAGCCAAAGTAGTGAATAAATACAAACTAAGAATGCTTGTTCGATGTGTACATAGTTCAACAAATCTTAAAACTAAAACAAAACTTGTGCAACTCGAAACAAACTATACGAAAAGATTTAATTGAAACCTACTGTCTAATTTTAGAAAATGATGTCCCTCATTATAATAATATCACTTGCATTCCTTCTTTATGCCCAAGTCAAGTATATAGTCAGTGTTGTATGTCATATATGTACTATGGTCTCATCATACTAGTATGACCAACAATCTCAGTTAAACAAATTATATCGTTATTATACATCGTGATGGCTGATGTTTGATGTGGATGAGACAAATTATTGTTTTGTGTATTCAAGCATTTCATGAATCAAATAATTCGAAGGAATATGTGTTGCATTCTTGAAAATTATGTCCTAGTAGAATGTGCATAAATGATCAAAACTCATATGTGTATGATTAACACGTGCCTAGAACTATGAAAAAATCATTCTAACAAAAAATCATTATAACATTGTATGACAATGATTTCCATATCATGCATTCAATAAATTTTCTTGTAGATAATAACTTAATTCCAAAAAGTACGTACCATTGTACTTCTATAATCCAACTATCATAATTATATAAAGTGCATAAAAATGTAAAAGTGTTACAAGTTTGTGCAAATTTTTTTTATGTCTTTTGGTCCCCATTTCAGATGTTAATGATGCTTAAACAACTTGTACATACGTTAGTGTTAAGGAGACTATACTTGTACCATTATCACAATTATACATGGCAATGATTTGAAAACTATGTTTTTTAACAATGTGTGATGCACATACAATATCCTTCAGAAAATTTAATATCATACTTGTATGATGTGTTTTGCATAATAAAAATACATGGATAATATACGTAGTTGATGGTATGATTAATTTCATTATTCTAACACTAGTTTATGAACAGTTAATCATAAGAGCACGAATTGAGCGTGACACTACTAATAGCTAGTTAATCTCTTTATAAAAATGCTTAAACCATAAAAAATTTTAAAGTAAGGTTTAATTAATTAGGAAATATAAATAACATGGCCTAATTGTAAAATAAGCTAATAATTCCTTTTTCTTATCCATTAAAGGAAGAAGGAGAGCATTAGTTGTTGTAACCATATAAATTTACTATGATATCTTCTTTAGGAAATTTTTTGTGATCTTAATTTTGATCATTTTATTCAAATCTTCATATTTCAACATGGTTGGTAAAATCTTTAGTCATCTTTTAAAAATTTTGTTATGAGATTATTCTAAGGTATAACATTTATTCTTAGTAAATTTGAAAATTTAATAACAAACTATCTAGTTGCCTTTCTATTGACTATTTTTAGTTCACTGTAAGGCTCTTTTGAATAAGAAATTATACCTCATGTGGAGCTTCATGTTACACAATGGCCTCTATGTGTTTAATTGACACCCATTATCACTTAAATAGACAAGTTATAACATTGCCATACATCGTGATACTAGATGTCAGATATGCATAAGACATCTTAATGATTTGTATATTCAACCATTTCAGTAATCATAGAATGTGATGGAATCTTTAATACAACCTTGCAAAGAATCATGAAAATGGTAGGAATAAAATTGAGTTATCGTAGAATCATATAGAAATTTTTCAATAGCATGTGTCCATAATTAACACATGCATAAAACTATAAGAGATTATCATAATTCATATAACAATGGTATACACATCCTAAACATATGCAATAAATGTATCCTAAAGATCATAAGTGAATGCTACAAAAGCACATACCAGAAATAATGGCACATCAAACTATCTTAGTTATACAAAGTGCATAAATTTCTTTTAGTGTTCATGTTTTTGATAATTATTATTATGCATAGATGATCCACATTTAACATGTCCACTATCCTTAGAAAACTTGTACATATGTGAGTATTAACAGAACTATTCTTGTACGAATTTCATGATTGTACATGATAATGTTTGAAAACTTAAGAGGTCTTTTAACAATGTGTGATGTGTGTTAATCATAGTTAACAATCTCCTGCATCATACTTGCATGATATCCTTTACATAGCAAAAATACATGGCTAGTATAGGTAACTCATTGAATGATTTATTTAGTTCAATTATCACCAATTTATGAATATTTAATCATAATAGCTTGAACATCCCATGATACTACAAATAGCTTCTTGACCACTTTGTAAACAAAAGTTTTAGGCAATTATAGCTTTTGAAATAATGTTTATTTAATTAAGAAACATAAAGTACAAGCCTTTAAATTTAGAATAAGCTAATATTTCCAATTAGTTATCATTATAAGTAGGAACAAGTGTGCTTGTTGTTGAAACTTTGCGAATTTGCTAGGGTATTTTCAAAAAACTAAATTCTTGTTATCATAGCTACATTTTTAGCATTTCTAATCTCCTATTTCATCAAGGTTTTAAATATCCTCACTTACTATTTAAATATTTTTCATTAGAGTTTTGTAATAAATAACATTTGTGGCTTGTAAATTATGTAAAGTGTTGCAACAAAGCTGGTTAGTTCCCTTTATATTAAATAATTTGAGTATTCTATGAGACCTCTCCAAGATCACCACTCTTACCCATGTGGATCTTCTTGTTGCACTAAGATTTTACCAAATTATTTTACCACCCAAAAAATTCACTAATTCTAAATATCTCTAATTACAACACAAATGTAAATGTACCATTTGGAAAAATAGCATAATAATATATATTAAATGCTTATATAACTATAATTTGGGATAAAAAATAAACTCTCAAATTCTTAAATGTCAATGAAATCCAAGTCCAGCCTAAAGTGAACTTAAAAAGGCAAATGCTAAAAAGAATCTACTATATTGTAAAATTCATGAAAATACAATTTATAATCATCAAAACAAATAACAACTCAACTATTACTAATAAAAAGAATACAATAATTTCATCCAATAGATGTATGAACAATAATGATGAAAGGGCTAGATCCCAAATGACTCCAAACTATCTAAACCTTCCAAAATATAAGGTAGGAGTGAGGCAATGAGTAGAACAAGGAAGCCTTTTGTAATTCTTTAAAACTAACATAAAAATTTATATGTATATATATATATATATATATATATTCTTATCTATAAGCGAAATGTCTAATTAACATTAGATATAGAATCATGTTTCTTGTATCTCTAGCAACTATGCGAAGCAGAGTTAAGTGTTTATAGGAAAATAATTTTAGCATTATTTAAATTGTTGATAAAAGATAAGTGATGAGCTATAAGAAATAAGTGTTGGGCAATAGGTGATATGCTAGGTGATCTCTATTTTAAAGGAGGCTTCATTTGCTATTTATTGATTAATAGATTGGGCTTGAATGTAATGGTATTTTCTCATGCTAATTTAAATTCTTAATTGAACATTTGGGCCACTCAAATAAAATTACTAGTTAAAGTGGGCCTTCCCTACCTTAACCTCTGCTTCATTGACGTATTTGGCAAACCTAACAATCCATCTCAAATCTAAATCATATATATATAGATAATCAAAGGGGAAGAAGAAGCTATTTTTGAAGAAGATAAAATAAGGAAAATTATTTCTCATTCAAGCAAACATTGATTATGAAATTCTACTATGGACTAGTTAGCATAGAAATCATAAGTAGGGCCTTTAATAATTTTTGGTTCCAAAGTGATGCTAAAGTTGGTTTACTCAACAAAAAACAAGTCTTGATTGCATTTGAGAATCTTCATGTGGCATCAAAAGTTTCATCTCAATAGTAAGGTGTTCTTAGCTCTAGAAGGAGTCACAAATTAGCACTTACCCATTCAATTACTTAAAAATTGGACTCTATATTCCATGCCTAAAACATGGGAACCCTACTTAAGGTCAATTCTACATTTCTAAATGAAAGCCATCAAAAGGTAGCTAGACTCTATGTTGAAGTAGATTTAGTAGAGGAACTACTAAAATGGATCAAAGTTATGAAAAAAGGAAGCAACACAAAAGGGTTCTAGCAAAGAGAATAATATGGCAATGAAGCTAACTACTACTTAGAATGTTGCAAGGAAGGTCACTCTTTTGGTAATTATAAACACAACATAAGGAATTGAGACCCCACTGTATTAGACTAAACTCCACTTAAATAGATTAAGTGGTTGATGAACAATGAGAAACCTAAGTGGGATATAATGTTTCTATTAATTAAACTTGTAAGCTCTCCATATTAGAGTTTCAAGGAGGACAAATCCTATTGCCCAAGTCTTAATAAGGTTGACAACTCTAAGTATTGTGACTTCTTAAATCGGGCAGCAAAAAAATACATGAACATAGATAAGAGTAAAATTAGTTTGATAAAACATGAGTGAAAAATAACTATGAGCAAATTCTCAAGTGATTGTTGCATTTAAGAAGAAATTTAGGTAAGAAAAATACGGAGAGAATGCTATCAAAGTATCATTTATCTTCAATGCGAATGAAAATAAATAATGACTTACAAAAAAAGAAATAGAGTGTTGATTAAAACAACCTGATCAAGATGATTTTATCTTCGTATACACTAGGAGATTTAAAAGAAGCTCGAATAGAGGTTTTGAATATATAACAAGTTTGAAAATGTCACACAAAAGCTAAAAGTCCTAAAAAATTGTTGATAAAAAAACATAAATGGATTATTCCCTTGTCTAGACATAAAATTGGCCATGAACATGGCAACAATCCCTCATGTCAAGCATCTAATTATTTTGAGCAATATTACACTAGTGGCCCCACAAAAACAAATGTCACTAGAAAAGAACTTATGTCACCTAGCTATGCCATTTGGATATAAACATTTTATAGGGAATTCTTCCAACAAGATCTAAGAGCTTTTGAAAGGATGCAAGCAGTATCATAAATTATATGATGAAGAATTATTCAATCATCTATTGAATGACACATCAAGAAGCGCATCAAATATACATTTGGATATGCTATGAGTATAAGGGTGGAGAGAAGGACACAGTGGAGCAATTTATCCTTTATTACAACTGATCTCAAAAGCCCATTGATTATTGTGGTTGACTTGAATGCTAGTTCTTCCATGAATGAATATAAACATTCATCCATTCCTCCCTTTGTTGTAATGGATTTTAAGATTACATAAGCCAATGTCTGCTGAAGGACTTACATTTCTTTATTTCAATATTTACTTAGGATGGAAATAAAAAAAAGGTGGGTCTTGAAAAGGAAAGACAAAATTATAGTAAATAGGTATTGGATGGAAACATATCCCATAAAAAATGTAAAAAATCCTTGCAAAATGAGACCAAATCGCCCACTTGTACTACTCTAATATCCAAAAAATCAGGAGTCAAGACCTAAAGAATTCATATGCCAAAATAATGGTCCATGCATTCAACATTTTATAGAGTGGTTTTTTGTAATTTTCCATTCCAAGCAAACTATTCATTCATAGAAGACATAATATTAAAATTGAGAAGGTTGATGTGATGCCCAAAACATTAGAGGAAAATAAAACTAACATAGTAGCATTATATACATCATGCAGACATTCAACTTTGAGATGAGCTAGTCTTATTCAAACTCGTAGCTATGCTGAGGTTCACCTCTTTACTTCTCATTACTCTATTACAATTACCATTGTAGGAGTTAATTATAACCGACACTTGTTTATTACATATTTCAATTTACTTTTAGTTAGCTCGTCATGTTATTTGCATTTGCACGTTAGTTTAGGTATTTGAAGATTGATTTGCACCTTGTTTGATATTTCCATATGGACATTCAATATAAGACATCTTTATGAAAGTTCTATAATTCCATCGATACAAAATTTTGTTGAAAATGATTTTAGAAAGACTTATTATTGAGATCTAGATATTTTTTGTTCACGACTAACATCCACAACTATTTGCTGCCATTGTTGCTACTCCAACAAACTTTCATTGCATAGTCAATCCTTGTTAGACATTTGAACAAGTTGATCTTATCAAATCATACAAATCCATCATCCTACATTGCCCATCAAGATGCATAACCTTTATCTACAAAAATGCTCTATGCATCAACACACACCAACTAAACAAATCATGCTGATTTGGTGTGATCCATGATTCACTGATCAACCAACTCACTACCATGCTGCTCCTTGGACCAGTGTCTAAAATGCATAAGCCTATTTTAGGTGGCTTTAGTTGATTCATTTTGTAGATTTTCAAAGAAACATTTCACTAGAATTCAAGTTATTTCTTTTGATAATTCGTGGATATTTTTAAAATTCTAAAATTTCTCTTAGAATTCTAAAATGTATCACCTTGTATTCTTATAGATTATTTCATATTCCTTTGTCAAAACATTAATTTTTCATCCTTGAGGACCCTATAAATAGGGATGGTGACCTTGTTGTACATAAGACAATTACTGAATGAAGTAAAAATGTGTCGTCACCAAGCTTGTTTGATGCAAACTTGTTGTGTATTAATAACATAAAAGTATAATCTTGGTAAAATGCAAACATTGCATTGAACCTTCTCATCTACGCACGTGACAGTGGTGATTTCTTGTTTGGCATTCTAAGAATTCAACCTATATGCATAACTTATCCCTTCAGCAATAGGAACAGTATTTTGTGTATGAATTATTAAAACTACTTTTTCATTTGGTTGAGATCTATTATGCTTTAAAATAAAGTCCAGTACTTCTTAAAAGGTTCTTACATCCATGGTGATTTTAAAATTTTTTGTTCTAAACAAAAAGCACCATGTGTAAGCTCTTGTATAGAATATTGCTTATATAGTATTGCTTCTAATTTATATATGAGCCAAAATAGGTTTTAACATATCATGTTGTATCAAATATTTAGTGAAATATTTCAAACAATTAGGCAAACTTAATAGTAGAGAATTGAATTTGTTGCAAACAAGTTGATGAGGAAAGGGTGGACTGATTAAAGCAAACGATTAGGTTATGGAGTGACTTAGTTGAGAAGAAGTATTCTAGTGTTAGGTGGCCAAAATTAGTTTCCTTATGGAGGGAGGTAGGAAAAAAATTCTTTCATTCTTTAGCTTTGGATAAAACATCTTAGTTTAACCTTAATTTTATTAAAGATCCTAATGCGCAAATATTAAAAAGTTAGGCAAAACATGAAGTGTTACTTCTATAATGTTTTTAGGTTCTATAGTATTTCAAAAAAGATAGTTCCATATGAAGAAAACTTTTAGCTTGTGAAAAAGGTCATAAGGGAGGTGATCAAAAAGTAGTATTTCAATTTGGCAAAGAAGTTAAAGCTCTATCAAATGGCTTTAATGGTCATGTTTTCACAAACAAACGAAAAACTTATTGTTTATGATGCACTAGAAGCTGCTAAGGACTCCATAGCTAGAAATTTAATTCTTAAGGGGATTGATAGTGGCAACCTATTGTGGATTCCTATGATAAAAATATTGGGATCAGTTAAGGACTTTAGGCTAGTTATTGTAGGCTATTTTATTGAAACAATACAATGAAAACTACTAGAAAATGGGTTTCACATATTGCTGCTAAGAATCGCATCTCTTGAAAAACCTAGTTTGTTAAAAGGAAGGAAATTTTTTATCATATTCTTTTACCTGGGTTCTCGTAATAAGAAGTTAAAGGTAGGAATTACATTCTTCAGCTCATCATAACAAGTGCATTTGATAGTTTGTCTTACGATTTCCTATGTTGCACTAGAAAAATTCCCATTTTTTGGTTAATCGTATATATCATAAGGAAATCATGGCTCTCCATCATAGTCAATGGCATTAGTAACAGATTGTTTTAGCCTTCAAAGGGCTTAAAATTGTGGAACCTTATCTTTCATTACTATTTTTGCTACCCATATAACCCTTTAGTAAGGGACTAAAGAGTCTATTTAATAATTAGAAAGTAATGCATTATGCGATACCTTAAGTTTGTCCATTAATTTTGCATCCTTATTACGTCAAAGATATTATAACTTTTAGCAAAGGGAATCTAAGATCAATGAGCTGTTTAAGAAAATTTGTAAAAAAGTACTAAGACATGTTACACCTTTAATTAAACAATTTATAGTATAAACTATACAATTGTAGGGCAATGACGATAACATAAACTAGAAAGATGAAAAAGGTGATTGTTTTTAATCATGGATCCCTTTACATAACATACTTATGATATTTCATAATCACTAGCATGAGAAAAGAAGTATATCATTAGAAAATTCTAAATAAGCAAACAAAAAAGAAGGTTAGGTGGAATAATATGTTATTATCCACTGATAGTAGATTAGTCTTAGTGAGTCATATATTAAATTTTATTTCAACATCTCCATTTATGATAATGCCTCACCAAAAAAATAAGTCATCATTGAAAAGATTATTAATAGCATTCTGTGAGCAAATTGGGTAATATTCAAGATCATCACTATGTTGCTTTTGATAAAGTTTGTGCACTTATAGATGAAAATGGTTTAGTATTAAAAAATCTAAATGATATTATGATTTCTATCCTTGATAAGCTTAACTAGAACCTATTGACTATTGAATTTCGTAAGGACAAGTTCATGAAAGATGAATAGATGATTGGTATTTTAATGGTCACCAACATAGACACATGGAAGTGCTTGGTTGAAAAATTTATTTAGCATAAGAGCATGCAAATACATATCTACATTGAAGGTTCTCCACTTGGAACATTATAAAAGAAATTTCCATCGGCCTACAAGTTGCATAGAATGTTTTTAAAAGGAATTTCTTCATATTGTAATTAAGTAAGAGGATCTAGTGAGCAGCCCTTAAATCATTCTTATGCAATTTTTCATATGATAGAAAAGGTAAGGCCTTTCTTTTCCATTAAATTGGTAATCCATCATGTCACAAAAAATAACATTCTTAATATTCAAAAAAACTTTTGGTACCAAATCATTGGGAGATTAATAGGATGTGATGTGCTTAAAACCATTCCATTTTTAATATGCTAGAAAATTTGAAAGAAAGGAATATGAAAGTTGTTAAAGAATGAATTCAATTAGTGGAATAAAAATTTAATAATATTATTAGCTACTACTACAAGATATTCAAGTTCTTTTCTTTTAAAAAACCAAGAAAGTGGAGAGGCTCATAATGCAGCTAGGATGGGTACCCCTTTTTAGGAAAATGAAAAGTGTAATTTATGATTTATGCCTTTGTAGTCTTTAACCACCGACGCAGTATGGCTTAATATCAATGGAAGGTACAAGGAGAAGATGTCTATAGGAAAATGTATCATTTGAGGATATAATGGTAATTTAATTATGCCTTTGTTTTGTGTTAATAGACATATAAGGGCAAATGTGGTAATAATGAACATTATTATGAAAGCATTGGAATGGCATTGAAGTAGCAACTACATTATAGTGAAGATTGAATGTGATTACAACATATTAATTAAAATGATCCAAGGGAGCATAAATTTGCTCTAAAAACTTGTTTTAGATATTCAATAAATTAAGTTGGAGTTCATGAGACTCTTAATAAAACAGACTTTCCTTTATAAGAAGGGGAAACTTATTTCAACAGGATTATCAAGAATAATTATGCTAATGAAGAATGCACAAACATAAGAACCATGTAGTGTTTTCCTTTTTCGCATGGCCCTTATAATATGGAAAAAGCATACCTACCTTACATTAAGCCATTGTACATTGTATCAAATCTAATTACTCTATGATAAAATTGACATGAGGCTTAACTTCTAAGACATTCATGTCATAATCAAAATAATGGACAAAATGAATTATCACATTACAAAAATGATATTTTGTTTTTATGCTTCTCATATTTGATAATCAGGTATATTGGATTGGTATGAATGATGGTCATTTATAAACAAACGAGTCATGCATGGCATTATTCACAAAAGTGAGTTTTTAGACTTGGTTGAGTAACACTTCAACCTCATATGACGTAATGTTGAAATTATTAAGATTTTGCTAACACCATAATATGTGCTTGCTATAGACAAATGAATGGACTCATATCTTGACATATAAGAGATAGAATAACAAACTAACTTATAATAGAATCTTCATTGACCATTTCAATATCATTGTCGTAATGAAGTATTCCTGAGGTTGTATATGCTAAAACGGTCAATTAACATTTTGTTTTGATATGATGTGGAAATAATATAATTTACTTTTGTGCATACCATTGCTAGATGAAATGCCAAGCTACCTCATTGAGGATATACATCAACTTGCAACAGACATGATGTGATCATTCTATTTCATTGAGCAAGCTCCAACTCATTAAGCTAACACAACAATAATACATACATGATGCACCATCTATTACATCTTTGAAGTAGAAATTGTAGGATCAAAATTTTATTTTCTAGAGTATTATATCATTATCTAAGTAAATAATACACTAAATTGAATGAGATACTCCATAAACTAATTTTAGTGTTTACTTTTTGCAAATTATGATGTATATTTTTTAATTCTCAAAAAATAATTATGTTAATAATTAGGTGTATAGTGTCCCACCATCAATCTAGTGCCTCTACTAAACAAAGAGGATGAAAGAAAGGTATGCAACACCTATCACATTATACGATCAACCATTAGACATTAAATTTTCAATCACGTGAACTAATGTGTTAAAGTTTTAAGAGTCCTCAATAGCGACACATCCTCCTAAACATAATTTATAATTGATAGAACTAAATATGCAATTGTTCCTTGTTGAGTCTATAAATTCAAATGTCACTTAAGAATAATTATATTTGTTACCACATGATCTTCAACTCCTCTTATATAAACAACCAACTATGTGACATGGTCACTTCTATACTAAGAGAGTAGAAATATCAAACCAACCTATCTCTTATGTCAGGGTCCATAATTTAAGCTCCAATAAATACATTTATTATCTAAATAAAGATCATTTTCATGACATAATGACATCATGCAAGTCATTATTTAATTACTATCAAAACAAGTTTATGGATTCTTCTAACTTGAATCAAGGATGTTATGATTTCTCAATCCTAACTAAATTATCTTGAGTATTTAACACTCCATGGAACTTTTATTAGAAATTTTAAGTTATTGGTCCCTTAATTAAGATGACCTAAGTTTTCCTCCAATCTGTCAATAACTTTTCTAGGGTTACTATCAATTATCTAGGTACATTATGGTTTCATGTAAAACCTAAGTCAACCATGTGAGCTACTTTTTTCCATCATTCTTATTTTTAGTCTTTTATCTGATAAGAACCTTCCTTGAATTTGACAATTTGTTTGTCTTATCCATTGACATTTTTCTTGAATCCATATCATTATCATTTATTCTTTGGTCAACATCTAATTTGATGGTACAACACCAAAGTCTAATATAACAAGAATTCAGCTAATGATTCTCAAGCTTTCTAGGCAACTTATGTTTTTACAACCTCCTTAAAAGCCTTTCTTTAGCCACTCACATCCCCCAGATCACTATCAAAATAATAGGCTTATTACTTAAGAGCCCAATTAGGGTCAGTCGTAGTCTTAAATAATAAACCACATTAAGATAATGGTTTATCTAATGTAAATAACCTTCTCAACTCCTTCAATGAGCATTGCACATCTCAAAGCCTTAACCTGAGTTCCTCATCAATCTATCAAGGCTTTTACAAATTTTTGTACTAGACAATGGCTTTATCCATAACATGATTAAAGGCTCGTGGAGTGGAATTAACCTTAATCGAACCTAAGAGCTTCTATTAATTATTTCTTCAACACAATACAAATCCTAATCCAAATCCAAAGTAAGCATTTCTTTACATTTGCTTACTCAATGTCTTATTTATAATGCTTTGCCACTTTCTTGTGCTAACCTTATACTACAAATTTTATGCAATATTATTTAGGTTTTCCTTTGCAACATTGGTCTCAATAAACACCAATCAAGAAATAACAATAAGTATTTTATAATAAATATTAATCAATGCCTATCCATAGCCTTAATGCTCATAGCCATAACCCAATTGACTTTGCTAGCCAACTATGATTTAAGACAACATAACCAACTTCTAAGGTCGAAACTCAAGCCCTTCCATGCTTTTCATCTAAGAATTGAGTTCCATATTCTCTTTATAAGCCATCTAAGACCACATAAGGGCTAAAGCCCATGCGTCAAACACCATGCCATGTTTTGTGCTTTCCAAGTATATTCATTGCAAAGAGATGCTTGAACCATAATAATTTCTTAGGTTTAGGTAAAGTTTCTAAATTTTGTTCTAAATTTAATGACCTAGGATAAATTTTAATTTGCATAAAATAAAATTTTGCCAATTTCTTTGCATGGTCTTATAATCATAACCATATGTTATCAACATGCTATGATGCTCAGCCTAGAAATATATGCTCATCTCACTTACATATATATATATATATATATATATATATATATATATATATATATATATATATATATATATATATATATATATTAGTATTTAGAAAAATAGACATGTGACCATAAAATTAAATTTCCATATAAAATGAAGACTTAGGTCTAATAACTTTGCAAATGAATACATGAGTTTGCAAATAAGTTTTAACATTAAATTGATCCTTCAAAATAACAATAATTATCTATATTCTTTAATAATTTTAGTTATTCATTTCCACAACTTTTTTCATAATGATGATGGAATTATGTTATATATGGTTTGATTTCAAGGTATGATGCATTTTCTTTGACAAATCATAAAACTTGATTGTTCGAAATTTGTCATAAGATTTGCCAAAAATATTTAAAGAAGCATGCTAATAAATCCACATTAGAATTCTTATGCTACATATAAAGAGATGAAAACATTAAAGATATTAAATCTATAATTCTTTTTGTTATAAAAAAAAATACTAAAATGCCTCAAGGAGTTATGCTAGTCACGAATCAATGCTTTCATAAGTAGCTTAAACCAAACATATTTTGTTTGAACATTCCTGAAATACTCAAGGCATTCCATTCGAACATGACTATAAACACAATTTAAAATAATCATTCCTTACTTAATAGAGTGATTAAAATTAACAAATGATATCCTAAACTCAAATTTTTAATTTACATGTGCAAATAGAGAATCATTAGTTTAACCAACATTACATCATGTTATTCCATCTTACATTCTTGACTAAGACTATATTGATGAATATGTGTGGTATTAACAATATTCCACAAAGTTATTAATAAAATTGTCTAATGCAAGCTCATAAAAAATATTCCAGGTCATAAGTGACAAACATATCATGACTTAACAAGCTTATGTCACAAGTCATAGCATACATCTCTCCATTAAGGAAGAACGATGGATAGTTTGTTTGTGTAGCAAAAGTAAATGTCACAAATTTTAATTAATCACTATGTCATGCTACTTAGAAAGCATGCCATTCAATTAGGCTCCATGAATTCCTTTAATAACTTATCAAAATCATGACCACAGTTATCCACATGCAACTTTATCAATTAATCACTTGCTATGCTTAAAAAGTATCATCGTACCTCATTATTCATGTGTAGGACGTCTACAATGGTTTAGTTTTCCTTCTTGAAATCTAAACATCACTCTTTCTCTTCTACCTCATAGGTGGTTCTTTTTCTTTCCCATAGCTATTTATGATTGGCCTTCTTTCCTGCTCTGATGAATTCATTTTTCTAAAACCTAAAAAAGATGCATCTTAATACTTAAAAAGAAAGGCTAATCATCCATAAGTCAAGGAATTTACTTAAAAAATTGGCTAAGGTTATCTAAGCTAATTAAGTAAAGGAAGTCTTATAAACCCATAATCCCTTTTAATAAGATCCATAGCTAAGATTAAGAAATGCTAAAAATATAATCAAAATCACAAAATCCTAATGTGACCAATTTATCGAAGTCATTTCCATCCTTTATATGTAGAACGCAAAACAATAACTGCTAGAAAAAAAAAACTTAACTATAGAAATTACTTTATTTAATCTCCTTGTATTATTATAGTATTATACCTATATCATGTGGTAAATTTATGTAAATCTTATTTAGTTAACAAACATTACCTCTTATCATATTGTATTATCTTGTATTCATACATGTTTGATAGATACACTATATACAGATTTCTCACATCATATCTTAACAATTCCCTTAATACATTGTATTGAAACATTATTGCCAAGCATATTATACAATTTTTAGCTCACTAGACATGCAAATCTTTGTAATTCAAATGCTTTCTATCTAATATTATCATACTTGCATGATCTATTACTTTGATCCTGTATGATAAAAATGTTGCATATATCAACCTCTAGTTTTCATGTTAATGCACATGCGTTCTAATGTGATATGCATGGTATGGTCACAACTTAGCTTTGTGTACATTCACATTTGGCATTATGCCATATAAGATCATACCATATGATGTGGTACAATTCTATTGTATGATTCCAGCTTTATAAAATTGTAAAAGGCGAAGCATCTAATATTAATGCTCATGACATTGCCATACTATATTATAACTATGTTAAACTTGTATCAAAAAAATGTTCTTTACACTTGCATCCCAATTGCATTTTGTTTCTAATTATGATGTATTATTAGATAAAAATGTACTATAAAAAATTCAAAATCAAGCCCTCAATTAGGTTTCGTCACCTATCATGCAATACAACCTCTTGCATTGTACTATACAATTCTCATCAAAACCATTACTATTAATAACTTAGCTTAATTACAAAAAAGTTAAATTTCTTTTATATGTAATACAAGAGAAAAATAACATGTACGGGTTATCAACAATGGAGGTGTATCAATATCCCCATTTACTTGTGATTTTAACTTAAACGTCAAGAAACTAGCCTTAGCTATTTGTAAAGAACTTCACCTTCAACCTTCGAACCAGCCTCTTATTGGACCAAGCCATTCAAATTTCCATTTACCAAGGTATACTTAGATTTAATTACAATGAAACACTGAACTCAAAAAAGTGCATCACCTATTCAAAATATGAGACATCTAACTATAACTACAATCCTCTTCCACTCTTAAACATCTCATAAAGGATCATGTACACCTTTCATCAAACTAGATACATGAAAAATATCATGTTTCATAGCTAGTGCCTTTAACAACTAAAGTGTCTATGCCATTGATGTAATCATTTCCATAATTTTCTTGGGCTTAAGGTAATTGTGCTCTAATTTGGAAGCCTTTCAAAATCTAAATAGTCCTTGCATCAGCTAACCCTAAAGAATATCTATTACTTAATATGAAAATGACCAAATATATGTTTACTAACTTGGTTCTTCATTTGATGACCTTGCACAACCCACACACCATCACTCTCTTTATGAATCTCCTTAGTAGTTTGTTTAACAAATTTAAGCTAAAAATATTGCCTAGCTTTGGCCTCTATCAAAAGCAATTGAAATGTATAATACTGACCATGCAAGGCTTCAAATTACATTATGACAATTACAAATTATTAGATATTATTATACATAAATTTCACTAAGTGCAATTTGTTAAACCTTTTGAGGAGTAAGATTTGATGCTATGCCCTAAAACATTTTACAACAAATTAACTTCTTAACTGCCTAGAAGTATATGAGTGAAAAACTATACTAAATCTAAGAGTTGTTATAATCACTTGATCCAAAGATTAATAAATTAGGATGTAAGCTTTGTGTCTAGCTTTAAACTATTCATTTTAAGTACTAATATTGAAGTTATGTCCATTCATCCAACCAATTATCATGTGTACTAAATGAGTTGCATTGAGCTATTAAAAATTACATTACCAAAAGATCTTGAATCTAAGTAAAATAAAACTTAGCTTTTCTCCTTTTAATCTACTCATAAACATGGATCAAATGGTTAGGCCTCTACTGAAAGAATCAGCCACTAAATCATCCCTACCTGTGTTGTATTTTATATGGAAACTATAACTTTTAATGAGTTATAACTAGAGTTTCACTTGAATTTTTGCTCCCTTTGAGTAAGGATATATTTAAGATACATGTGGTTGATAAAGAGTTTGATTTGAACCCCACATAAGTAATGACACCAATGTTTAATAGTAAGGACTATAACATCTAACTCCAAATCATGGATCATAACTTCATTGGTGGCATAACTATTTAGATGGATAATCAACACCATGACTATCTTATATAAAAATAACTCTTAATCCAACATGTGATACATCAATGATGACATGATAAGGCTTACTTAACTATAGTTACGTAGATAATAATGCTAGATTGAATTTGCTTTTTAACTTATCAAAGCTCTACATACCCTAAATAGATAATACATAAAACATGCCCTTCCTTTTTTGGCTAACTATGTGATGCAACATCCATGAAAAATTGGGAAAACATGTAATAATATCTCACAAAGAAGAAAAAACTTCTAGTCTTTGATATGTTAGTAAATCTTCACTAATTAGTACTAGCATGCATCTTGTTTTGGTTCCACAACAATCCCATCACCACAACCAACATGTTTAAAATATATCATAGAATCAAGTCAAAAGAAGCAATTTGTGAAATTAGCACACTAATGCTTAAACCCAAGGAACTCCAACACAAAATACAAATGCTTTGTTCAATGATGCATACTCTTAGAGTGGTTGCTTCTCCGTTTTCACAATTAATTCTCCTTTGTCTATGATAGTTTTCCCTATCTATCCAAGACTAAGATAGTTGTAACTAGCATTTTCATTTAGTTTTCAACCACTTCTACCCCCTACCATGCATCTTTTATCTATGGGCCTGATGTCTAAGATGTTCTCTATGAAACCTACTAATAAGCTAAGCTAGAAATAAGGTAAATTAATTGGTATAGCTAACTTTCCTTGCTCTTGTGTTGCCAAGAAATTTGGTAATCATTTCTTTTTGGCAAACTGTCATAACTATTCTATTCTCCATAGCCTCATGATGTGCAATTATTTGATGCTCTACCAACTCCATTAAATTGGCATGTTAAACAAAATCTTGATACTTAGTGAAATATGTCCCCAGCAAATGCCTCTTAAAGGAAGGTAAAAGCCCACAATGAAAAGCTTACATTGGTAATGCCTTGTTTTCTCTAGCATAGACAATTATGTAGTACAATATATGAATTAAGAAGCAAAACATATAATTTAAATCTAACTTTCACTAATTTATGTCAAATCCTTCTTACACTGAGCTAAGTCGACCTTGGAATAATCTAATGGCTAAAAGCAACAATGATGTCATCCCAAGATATATGACTCGTCAGGGTATCGTAAAACATTATCTATTACTAGTCACAGCACACAAAGTAGCTGCCTCTCATTCTTTAAGAAAGTCTAAGAGTGCAACATTCTAATTAATTCTCCATCCAATTGCATTCCAAAACACATGGACATGACATACGCAATAATCAGTAGTTGTTAAATTAGTCATACCTACTAATACAGATGTCCTCCATTACATATAAGCTTCTATAAAATGTTCTGATAAAGGCTCAAGCAGTTCTTTGGTTGTCATAGCCTAAGAAGTTTGGTCAACCATGGGCTCTCCTTTAGCATGCTCACTACACATTGAGTCTCTTAAAGAAGTTCCATGTTCTTGGACAACTTTGTTAAAGGAAACATAGCATACCAAAGTTACCCAAAGGAGAAACAAAAATAAATGAGTAATACTTAATCCATTGAGAAATCCTTACTTCATTCATAAGAAAGGAAGACCACTTTTTTAATTGGTTTAAAAGATCTTAGAAAATAATGTATCTCCAAATGAGAGTGTTTAAACTTGAAACCTTCTTTGTCATAGATTTAGGTTTTAATGAAACATCCTCCAATCCTTTTCTTCAACAAAGTAGCTCTTTATTTTTAGCATCATCAATTAAAAACCTTCTCAAAGTGGATGTGACAATAATAAACTTATCTTGGGCAAACGTTGTAATGGCCTTAATGTAGTATTGGAAAAAGATTAACAAACTAAAACAAGGAATTTAAAAAAATGAGACAACAATAACCGATTTTAATAAACAAATTTAATACCATTGCCTTCTTAACTATTACTAAGGTTATTGCAAGTAGGGTCATTACATACTTTATCAATAGTACAAGAAAACAAAAAACAAACATAGGACAATTGTTAGATAAGAAAGAGACTCCCATTGGCTTAATTAAAAAAGCCCTCCAAATCATACGTTGGATGTATTCAAAAAACTAGCACCAAAAGGTGTGTCCAAAAATAATGCAATGAATTCTCCAATCAATTGTTTATCTCCATCCAAAAAGTAGATAAAGATATAAAAAAGTGTGGCATAAGTCAATGAAGTCTTTAGAACATGAAATAAGGCTTAATAAAAGCAATGGAACAAAATAAAAGAAATAATCAAATCAATGATGATTTCACCAAACCATCATAGTACAAACCTCACCATTTCTATGATCTTCAAATACTAAATAAGTTTAGGGAAGAACTTCAAGAAAGAGCCATGCGTTTAGGCTATTTGTAATAAAATGATAAAGATTTCACCATGTCTGAAGGAGGTAGAGAAAAAAGATATAGTATGCTTTAAAAGAAACCAAGAACTCAAAAAGGAAATAAAAAAGTAACAATATTTATCTCATTTGATGATTATGAAATAAAAAAGTAAATCATCCATATATAGAACATAAACTAATGAATAAAAGTTTTGTTATTTGGCTTAAAAGTCTACTTAAGTAGTAAATTTCCATAGATACACTTATGTAACCCATGGAATGCAAAGAAAGATTGTTTCAATAGGCTAGAAAGTTTCTATGTTAATATTGTGAAGGTAATAAGTCAAATAAAAAAGGAACCTTTCAAAAAAGACTATCCTGGCCAAGAATACTTCATCAAGTGTAGTTAACTCAACCATTAATAAAGCATCAAGATCGAACAAATTTTCTAATTATATATTCATTTATGATAAGAGCTCAAATATTAATAAAAGTTCTTTCTTACATAGTCTCATTAATGGTTTTGAGAGCTCCAAGTTGTCATGTATAATTTGAAGAAATTTTTATGTGGTGGAAAACATAAATTTGTATAAGGGGCGTTCCACTTATAAATGGAAAGCAATTCAATACCTGTTAGACTTCATTGATCAATGTGTTCTTATTTTACTTCCATTATCTTTAAATCATTTTCAAGGACTAATAAATGGAAAATAAAATGTGTTTAGAAATGTGGTGAAAATGTGTTGGTGAATCAAAATTACATTTATCAACTTGCTACGAAAATAATTCATCATGTTTAGAAAATAAGTTCAGATCATACTCCATGGCTTCATCATTTTCAAAGGATTCACCCTTAGCCTGAAAATAATTTAATTTTAGAGCATGTGGAGGTAGTTTAATAAATTCTACAAATTCGTTAAAGTAATTAGACATGGAATGAATACACTTCCTTTTAAGTTAAAATGGCCTAAATATTTCCTTAAGGAATGGAAATAAAAGAAATTTGAAAAGATATTTGATGCAATTAATCTACCAAATGGAATAGTTGAACTTAAAGAAATTTAATTTCAATCAAGTTACAATAAGGAAGTAAGGATGGAGCTGGCAAAGGCTGATGAGATCCTCCTTGATGTTATTGTAAAAGAGGAAAATTGTTAACATTAAACGGCTTGCATTAAATTACTAAAAAATGGAAAGGGAAAAGAAAATTATTTCAACCCCTAGTAAAAGAAAAGGATAAAAACCTAAAAATTAAAAACATAAAGGAATCTTTTAGCATCTGGGAACAATAAGGAGATAAAAAAACTAAAGCCATATTCCATAAATTATGGAAGATTCTAAACTAGACGAGAAAGATATTATGCTTAGGTACATCATTTCTTTACTCAAAGGTTAAGACAATAATCTAATGATGATGAAAATCTCAATGGAGGAAATTAAATGTATCTATGATAGTAGAGCCACCATAGCACATTTTGACTAGATGGCACTAAGTACTTTTTGGCAAAGCCTGAAAGCTCTAAGTAAATCTCTAACACAAACCTTTTTCACATTATAAAAAAATCAGAGCCTAAAACATTATAATGATTCAAAAAAAATAATTTGTGTAATTTTATTAAAGTTTGCTCTCATAATAGTTTGAAATTAGACATTGAAAGTTTCTTTTTATTCTTATATCCTCAAAGTAATTTAGATTTGGCAAAAGTAAAGAGATAATAGATAATGTTCTTCATTAATAGGAATTTATCACAACACTAAACAGATGACAAAGAAGAAACAATTGCTTTATTAATGTTGATCATTGAAGTTGTTTCGATTACAAATCATGGCAATTTCAAAATATGTTCTCATGAGATTCAACTCTTTTGATAATTTTTTATGGCAATCATGATTATTTTATGCAACACCTAGACTTCTAAATATCATCAATTGCTAAGAAAATGTGTATTTTGAAGTAACTTAGGGGTCCATGAAAGACAATTAAATCTAACCCTTACATTCAAACTTTTAATGGATGTTTTGAGTGAGGAGTTTTAGAAGCTCATTAAGTAAGGTATGGTTCTAAATTATGCCCAACCTAGATCTCATCCAGAGCTATCTCATTTAGATCTTTTAGATGACATAATAATCTTGGAAACTAAAGGCTTAAAATATTTTTTTTTATTTTTTACAACTTCCTTCTAGAATTTCAAAAAATATCAATTTTACATGTCAAATATCATAAAAAAGTTTATTAATGGGAAAAAAATCTAGGACATGCAAGAGGAAATAAAAAAAGGATTTTCTTTCAAAGAACTAAACTCACCGTAACTTATTTGGGTTATCCCCACTCCATTGGTGGAAAGAAAAAACTCGTTTTTGATGCCTAACTGATCAATGAATAGAAAGGAAGTTGGTTGAAAGAGTTGTTATTAACTGTGGTAAAAAGTCTTATTTTTTTGAAAGACATTACAAATTCATTCCCTCAAGATCCTTTAATTGCAACAAATCATCCTCTAATTATACTACATAGATTTCAAAAGTGTATTCATAATTTTCTATTAGTGATTTATGTTATGTTGTTGACCCCTAATCAAGGTACTTTGATTGATAATAATAAATCATTAGTATTTCAATTAAATTTGTTGTTATAAAATTTCAAATTTTAAATAGATTATGGTAAAGTTCTATGGTGAACATAAAGAGAACAAGGAGCAAAGATCAAATTTGATGAAGACTATCCTGGTTGAAGCAGAGGACCACCAAGAGATTTATTTTTAGTTTAATTTTAAGCATTTTACTTTTAGTTTGATTGAAATGCTATGCTTGATTAGAATTAATCAAGTCGGGTAAAAAAATTTAAATTTTATGTAAATTAACCATTTTAAAAAATATTTACATTATGAAACATTGATCATGTTACCATGACCATCAAAAAAGTCATCTTGTTCTTCATCATATCTTTGAAAATCTTTGTTCAATAACTTGTTGCAAAAGATAAATTATAAAAATAAAGAATTAATTAGTGAAAAAATAATAATAAGAAAACTGATTCTAATTTTCCAAAATACCATAACAGCAAACCCTTTGCAAAACCAAGTTCTCTATAGTAATTTGCTTGAAATTTAATTAACTAGCTCTTTGGTAAACTTAGCATAAGGAAGCCTACTCTAGTAATTGGCTAACTCTAAAGCATAGGTAGGGTGTTAAAAACTAATAATTCATATGTTTGATGTGGTGCTAAACTCACCTGATTTAGTTGTGTGACTAACATTTGAATTGCAAAAGTCATTACCCTAATCAAATCTACATATTTGTGATCAAATAATCATCATATCATTAGCCTTTTTAAATATACTAATTTTTTAGCTATTTAATCATGTAATTTCATTATCACTTTGTCAAAATTTAATCAATACTTACAATCAAGGTGTAGTAATTTGATTATGATTATGATCTAATGGTTCAAGTCTTAAAACAGTGCCACCACAAATTTAGCTATCCAATTGTCCTTTTTTCATGATCAAATAGTTAAAAACCCTTCCAATCATATAGTTCCCTACATAAAGGCTATTTTAGATATTATTTTTGAGCTTTTAGAATCATTACTTAAAAGTTTCTAAGTTTAAAATAAAAAAACTTGCATCATTCTCCAATTTGAAAAAAGTATTAATGGCAATTTTGGTTTATTTTGCAACTACTTTTAGTCATGAGAATATTTTCATAAAAGGAGAGTTCTAGACATTATTGATTATTGAATTTTTGAAAAAAAGTTGGTAAACAGTAAGGAACAATTGCAAGCCTTCCAAGCTATTAGCAGATGAAACACATTATCTTTTTTATTCACTACATTCTTCCAACAACAAACTCCATCTTCTCCATCCTTCTCAAAAATAGTTATGCTCTTATTTCCATATATTTTATTTTATGAAAATAAAACACCTGTCCCTTATTATGCATTTTATGAAGTATAGAAAATTAGTTTGTATTAAGTATAGATTTGCATTATTGCTTTCTTGTCCTCTTTCTACTAATCTTATTTGGTTGTAAGATAGTTGTATCCTATCATTTTATTTTTTTATTGTAGTAAGGGTTTATCCCACACCTTTTTTGGAAGAAGGTTTAAATTTATTATTTTTTCACGCATTGTTTTTGTTTGGGGATCAATATAGTCTTTATTTCTGCTGAAACAAATTTTATTTGTGTTCATTTTTTTATTTAAAAAATTATATACAAAAATTTTATTAAAAGAAAATTTACATTTTTTAAAATAAAATTAAAGTTTATGAAAATTTGCTTTAAGAGAGTTAATCAAGATTTTTAAAAATTACTTTTGACATTTTCTTTTGATATTTTACATAAATCATATTTTAATACCAAGGAATTCACACCTTATTGCTAAACCATACAATAAATTTTAGAAGTGATACTAACATTTATAGAAAAATTCTATTTGAAACCTCTCTTGAACAAGTCATTATGTCAAAGCAAGATGGAAGAAAAATACATGACATGAAGTAAAATGCTTGATATCTAACACATGGAAATGAGAAAAGATATGGTCTTGAATAATACTAAATTTTTCAAAGAAGTGAAAAATAGTTGATGGACTTTTATAGTTGATTTAACTATAGCACTTGGTTGGCTTAGGAAGCAAGCGGAGGTAACAGACAAATATTGCCATCAAGAGACAAAAATCTACAACTCAAAAAGCTTATAGAATTTTTTTCTTTAACATATGCAATACTCAGGAAATTGTTATCGTTAAATCGTGGAGTAAGAAAGCTCAAAATATAAATGGCATGAAATATCCTACATTATTCAAAGGAAGACTCAATGGATCATGAATTTGTGAATTTTTACAAAGCAAGTTATAGTCTACTTTGAATAATAGTTTGTACATTCAGTAAGCTAATATAATTAAGACAACGACTATATTATCCAAGTGCAACAAAAAATGCAATAACAATTCTATTGGTAAAGAGGCCATTCAATTCCTTTCTCTAGTCATGTGTTGGAACTTATGGAAGGATGGAAATATAAAAAGTCATGCAGAAATCATAGAAGTTGTATACACCATTATCTTAGATGTTATCTTCTGTTATTGAAGCATCATTTTCAACTTTCCACTCACTCAAATTGCTAAAGTAGATGTCCAATGGGTACACCTTGGTTTTTTTCCTCCATACACTTTTTTAAAATACAATACCCACAAAGTTATAAAATGGTCTCTCCATCTTGATAAAACACCTAAACACAACATTGATGGGTTCACAATGAGTAAGAAAGGGTTGGTTTGCTATGGTGGAAGAATTTGAAAATATAAAGGAAAAAAATAAGTCCCTTCTCTAATTTGATTGGCAACAAATGAATAAGAGATGTAAAAGGAAAATCTCTACTCTTAATTCTACAAATTTGTAATAGTAGGGATCCAGCTAACATTATCATCGAGATCTACTACAAGGAAACCCAACAAATGGAATATGGTAAGGTGACCCTCCTTGGAAGCAACATAGCTTGATTAAGGAAATATGCTAAGTGATAAAAACAAAAACAATCCATTGGTGCTATATTAAAAAAGAATGAAATGGTTTGATGAATTACCATTCAAAAACTATAAGAAAAACCACTAAATCAACAACTTGGGATCCATAAAATTTTCCCAAATACTACAAGTCACTTACTAAACTTGACAAACTTTGGCATCCAAACATTGAAATATCCTAAAAGGATGACAAATCAACCTTATTGAAAACGTCTAGTATGATGCATAAAATTTTCATATTTTCACTAAGTGGAAACTTTTCATTTAGTATGATAATTATCATTGTACTATGCAAAGAATGAAATATTCATATAGTTAGATTTTCATGACAATACAATCCATCACAATGTGAACCATATACACCTAATTTTCATAACACCACAACAATTGTATAGTCATTATAACACTACCCAAAAGTTTATGAAAGTATGCCATACTATGATCCCTAATTATAGAAATGGAAAGTTTCACTCATCACTTAGTAGTTTCATTCAAAAAAGGCATCAGCATACTATAACAATTCCTTTAGTATCATCAGATAGATAAATCCTATCATTTGTATCACTATTCACCTTTTGATGTCATCGAACCATGATTGTCCTATCTATTATCACATAATTCAAGTACTCTTCTTGATGCTTTTCCCTATTCTTTCTTAGGCACCATGATACCACAAAATGTTTCTTGAATCGACAAAGGATCTAATAAGAATGCTCAACAAACATAAAATCAACTCAAGTGTACTATCATAATGGTGCATCTTATAAGTTCACCCCATTATGACATTTCAATTTTGTGGTGGTGCATTAGTAAGTCATGAAACTCTTCATAAATTGTAATAGATACGAACAATTCCAACATCTCATTATCACATAGTGATGGATTGCGTTAGTACTAGTTGCAACACCTTACTTTAGAACCAGAACAAAGCAATGTGCTTGGTGTGGTTTTTCAAAGTTTTTTGTTCTATTTCTCTTTAATCCCTCATTGAGTCAAATAGAGACATCTAACACAACAAATAGAATTTGCTAGTGGAAATAAATTGAACCCTTTTGCTGCATCTATAGAAAAGAAATCAAATCAAACTTAGAAAAAAACATTAAATAGGATTAAATAATGAAATCTAAAGCTTTCTTTGTGTAATAATTTTTATTTATAAAATTAACTCATGCACTCTCATGTCTTACTCTCCCCACTTTACTAATCCTAGACATATTATGCCTAAATATGCTTTAAGTATAGTCTTTGCTCTAATGCCAATTCTATTACACTTGAGTTTTAGCCATTTATCATTTACCACCCCCAAGTGAAACTAAATGCAAATATCCATTATTTTTCTATCAATTATAATCACACAAGATAGAAAATATAGTCATATAACACATTTAAAACTATAATCTAGAATATGAAAATTGTTAATGTCAAATTCTTAAATGACATCATAATCTATATCCAACTAGGAATTATGATATATGTCTATACACTAAAAACCATGAATAATATTCTAATATATTCTATTGTGCATCAACATGTAGAACTTATTTTCGTGAATGGAAGTAATAACACAAGTACTATAAATCAAAACTTAAAGAAGAAATTAATCCTACCATTGTACTAAAAAGTGAAAAATATTAGGGTGAGTGAGCCAAGAAACTAAATAATGTTAACATAAGACAAATATGTGACATGTAGAAATAAAGTGTCATAAACAAAAATCTTTAAGAGCAATGTGTAATCATCTCTAGACATAAAAGCTCAACATGTGTTCCTCTATCTAGTATGGTAAGTTGACATAAGAGTTTATGATATAATTAAATGGATGATTATGTTCCACATCAATCTAGTGCTCTAAGAAGAAAAGAAGAAAATAATAAGGCCTTGCATTGTTATCACATTATATCACCTAGCATCCAGCATTACAATGCCAATCATATGAGCTAAACTAGAAGGGGTTCTATGAGTCCTAAATATGCTCACATGTTAGAAATATCATATCCCTACACATCATCATTTCCCTATGACACTAAATGTGAAATTTTATTATCATAAGACTGAATATACAAATGGAATTTATCCATGGCTAGAATCATTTACCAAATGATCTAGCACTCATCCCATATGGTTAAGAGACTATGTTAAATCATTACCACATGCTATGGCATTACAAATATCTAACTTGTAGATCTCCGTTACAAAAGCAAAGTTCTGAGGTGAAACACATAAGTTTGTTTTATAAATTAAAATCATATTCAGAACCTAATAACATCATACCAATAATTATTTATCAATGTTCTAAAATTAAAAGGGTTTCCTTAAACTCAAATCAAGTAAGGATTCTTCATATCAATTCAACTATCTAAATTAACTAAGGTTTAAAAATTCTTAAATCCACTATCTAGGATGATCCATCCCTTAATTAAGGCAACCTATGGTTTCTTTAAAACCCTTAATAAATTGTCTGAGCTTACCATTAATTGCTTAGGTACCTTATTATTTTCTCTAAATCTTAAATTATTCTCCAAAGTTACCCTTATCCTTCTTTTCTATCATTAGCGTTTGATCTAGTTTCATCTTGGATTCTTCCTAGAACTTCATTGCCTAGCAATGCTATCCATTGAGTTTTTATTTAAAGCAAAAATGTTGACTTGTACCCTTAGTTGTGGAATCAAATTTATTACAACAACAACAAAGTTAGGATCCCTTACGACTTGCAACCAAACCATAATGACTACAACCATGTTAAATACCTTCCTTAAGAAAGAAACATCTTCTAAATCACCACTTAGGGTGTCAACTAGTTGTGTTAGAGTCAAATAAAAGCAACTTATTTTCTTTCCTAATAAACCATGTGAAGCCAATGGTTCATCAAACATCACAAAAGTAATGAACTCATCAAAGTATTGTATATCTCTAATGCTTAGCTTAAGCAATCTTCCATTCTTCCAAGATCTTTTTTGAGATATTTACAATCACATTGTATTATCGATAACATGTATAATGGCTCGCCAATTGTTATTGAACTCAATCAATTCATAAGACCTTCTATTAGAAATTTCTTCAACATAAGAAAAATATTAAACTTATCCTAAGGCTTGGAATGCCTTACATTTGTCTATCTAAATTTTGAACTAGCATTTTCTACAATTTTTTTATGCTAATGAAGCCTTTCAAACAAAAGGTATCACTACTTAGATTTTCCTAACCACCTCAAGTCCATTTTAAATTGATCTAAGATTCAATAACATCTTAACAATATCTATTATTCAAAGTTTATCCATATCCCTAGCTCTTTGAGACAAACCTGAAATCTTGTTAGGCCAATCATTGAGCCCTTACGTGCCTTCTGACTAGAAATTGAGGGCTATGTTTCCTACAAAAGCCATATGTGTTTAGTTAAGAGCTTAACCCAATGGGTCACATGACAACCAAATCACATCTCAAGCTTCCCAAGCATATCCCAGTCAAGGAGGTACATGGATAAGAGAATTTTGTAAGTTTGATATACATTAGAAGTGTCATCATAATGTTTCTAGTCTAAGGTAAGTTTCAATTTATAAAAAAAGAATTTTACCTCTTTCTTAAAAGGGATTTGGAATTATAAGCATAGAACATGACCAAGTTATGGTACTCTAGTTGGAAACAAAAATTAATCATGGTCAACTAAGATGTCACATGATACATATAGATTATGACATAGCAAATTGAGCAAGTAGTCATGGAATTCTATTTTCATGTAACATGATGTCCTAGTTTTAACAACTTATCAAATTAACTTATGAGCATGTAAATCAATATTCAAAAAGTATGAAGTCTTGGATATAACAAGAATATTCTACATTCATTAATTTTTTATTGTTAGAGATTTCCATAATATAATTTTAAAAACAAAAGGCATTAACTGCTACATGTTTTGGACTTAACTTACAAAGGATTCAGATTCACTAAATCAACAAGCTTACATGCTCAAAATTTTAAAAACATCTCTACCATTTTTGAGTAATGAAGCTTGCTAATAAATCATGTTAGAATACTTACATTTTGTAAAAAAAAGCATGACATCCGTAATGTTCTTAATTTTATCAAGCTTTTAATCATAAACCCTTACTATCATGCCTCAAATAAGAAGTTCTGAAAAACATGAATCAATGCTTCCATGGTAAAAGAACCTTTTTGCTTGCATCTTCATAATGTCAAACACTCATTCTTAACAAATATACTCTTAAACGTAATTATATACTTATTGATGTTTCAATTAAGTGGGAAATAATAATAATAAATGACATTCTAAATTTAACTTTTCAATTTACATATACACCAATAACAAATCTCTACATTAGCATGCATATAATCACATTATTCTATAGTACAAGCTTTGGTTAGAATATATCGAAGAATATGCTTAGTTTTATCAATATTTTGCAATGAGATTAATAAAAAGGTGTCTAATACATGATCATATAAAATCTCCAAGTCACATGTCCTAAAGAGAGTTTCACTTACTATGCATATATTCAGAAGTCATAGCATGTCTTTTTTAGTTAGAGGAAGTTACAAGACGTGATTGATAATTCAATATTCTAGAAAAACTTTGAGGTAAAAAATATGAATTTATCTCTTAAGAACATAATTTAACAAAAGATAAAATTGAACATAACTTGATTAAATTTCTTTTGCCTTCTTCAATCAAGAAACATACGGAAGTGCCTAACATATGTTAATACATTAATGATCACAATTATTTGTGTACAACTTTATGAAATTAGCAATTTGCTTCACTTAGAAATTCTCTACATTTGATCTATAATACTGAGGTTTAACTTACCTTGTTATCCAACTATAGAACTTCTCTAAGGGTAAACCATTTCTTAGGATCCTTCTTTATTTTCTTGCTCACGGATATTTCTTTACCTTTCTCTTAGCTTCTCTTGATTGGTCTCCTTTCTTGCTCATTGACTAGGTATTCATAAAACCTAACAAAGAAACATCTTAATACTTAAATAGTCTCAACCAAAGATCCTTAAGTCTATGGATTTACTAAAAAAATTTGTTAGGGTCTTCTAAAAAAACTAAGTGACGCATTTTATTTATAAATATCCACGAACCATATCATATAATTAACAAATTTTTTAGGATAAAAAATTACAATATGGTTCCTTTTCAACTTTCTTCACTAACATACCACAAGATTCTCATTAAAAGTGCAACTAGTAGTAAGATAACATAATTGTTCAAAATGGAAAAAAACTTAATTAGTAAACTGAATGAAAGTAACATATATTAGTTCTCCAAAGAAGAGATCTAGAACTTCTTTTTGTAGGTGCTCCTTGTTTTGAGGTAAAAGGGTTGTGTGGTTTAGATGTAAGATGATTTTCAAAAACTTTTTTTAGCACATAAAAACTTAAGAATTGCTTAGGTTGAAGTAGTATATCTATAAAAGAGTCTCCCAAGCAATTTTATATTTAGAATAAATAATCCTAGGATCACTAAGCAAATAAAAGCTTTTCTAGAAGCCAAGGATTTGTATTTATTTTAAACATAGGGATCACAACTTAAAGGAAAAGTAGCTTTATCAACCCGCACCAGAAGCACTAACAATGGTAGTGAAGTGGCAAGGTACACCAACAAGCAATGTTTTTAAAATACCAAATAATAAATAACGTGGTCACATGCACAAATGAGAAAGTTGGGTACAATATTTAATTTTCTAAAAGTAAAAATAAAGTGTTTAAGAACTTTCATGGTATGTGTTGCTCTTTATGGATATTAGATAAATGGGTTGAGATCGCTTCTTTGGAGCCTCTCTTGCCCTTCTAAGAAAACTCTTGATTCACATCATTAGATTGATTGATAATTACATGCTTTACCAAACAGTTTTTGTTCTACCATTTTGATACTTCATTCATAATTAAATATTTTACAACATGGACAACATCCTTTCTTATGGAGATCTTAAGAGTATAATAGTAATTTAGTAATGTGAATTAAAAGGACATTTTGGAGTTGACAGATTTTGAAATTATTAAGCATATTCAAAAATTCCCAGATGAACAAAAATTAAAAGAGAAATACTTTGAATTCTGAAAGAAATTAAATTGAAAAGCTACAGGATTAATTGTTATGATTGTTCAAAAATAAAATTGTACATTTTGACCAACGATCTGACATATTGTGAGGGTGCATGCCACGTGATCAGTGGGTGTAGGGGGAGGGGCACGTGACACCTTGGGACTAGTTCTTTTGTCAACATGGCTTTGAGCGAAGGATTGTGTGTTGACAAGTTAGGTGCACTAACACTTTATACATGTGCATTTTGACAGGTTAGGATGTGTCTCACAAGTCGATGGGATTGAAGGGTCAGTGCAGATTGAGTGAGTTGGCATAGGCTATGTCAATAACTACTGATAGTAGTGATAATGTAAGGAATTAATAGTAGAAATAAACCAAAACTCAATTTTAAGCTTTCTTGAAGTCACTGTCATCGAAATTGTACACTAGTGTAGTTATGGAGCTACTAAATGAAAGTCCTCTACTAAACTTATAACAAAAAATATTTAAAAAGATACCAGTTGATCTTTGAATGACTTATACAAATATTAAGATGTAAATAGCTTGATTATATAAGAAAAAAACTAAAATGTACGATAAATAAATATCAATTGTAATTAACCCCTATAGCAGTAATGATAGTAGAGTTTAATGTGAAAAAGAGATAGTCTTAACATGACTATGTGTCACAATAATGTCAATGTCACATTAAATTAATCATTATGTGTTGTTATTACATCATCTGTCCAAGAGAGGAAAGAGTTCAATTTGCTAGAGCTAGCATAAAATGTTTGATACTACTCTAACAGCTTGGGTTTTGGTTGTGATGCTCCTTTACAGTAATCATTATATTGTTAGAGGTGTGATGGACTCACAAACATATGCAAGTTCTTTTTTGTGCTTCATCCTACATGGAAGCTGTTTTGTCACTTAAGATTTTCACCACTTGCTCTTTTATCAAACTAGATGGGGCTTAATATACTGCAAGGATTGATTCCTTTGGCAATGTTGGTGAAGGTTAGGAAAGTTGACTAGGTAATGGTTATGGTTTTGTACAAGGTAAAAGATCTGGAATACTAAAAGGTAGTACCTACTTCATAATATTTGGTTAACAATCATTAATACCAAGATTGTTTTAAAATTTTCGATGACCTAGCAGCATAGCATGTTGTTTCTTAAGTGTTCTTTATTAAAATTGACTGCTACAAAGTGTCTGCTAGAATTGACTCTTATAATGATAATGACATCAGAGATTAATAAGAATAGAGGATTCAATTTTGATATGGCTGTGTCTGAGTAAGACTAGTGCATCTCTAAGTAAAACCTCTACATTCTGTATGGGACAATGCTACATTTGCTTTCCTTAAATGGAAGTGAAGTAATTAGACTAGTGGGGTCTTTCTTTAATGTTATTTCTCAAGGCTTGCAATTCAAGTAAATCTTTTTAAAACATATTTAATTTTTTACTAAAAGTAATGTTCAAATGTATGCAAAAACATTGAACTAAAGATGTTACATAATTGTTATCGTATCATGGCTTTTAGAAGATCACTACTCATTCTCCCCTTTGCAGCCATGACTCAATATCATCTTTGACATTGTTAACAAAAAATTAATAATTTTTAAAATATGCACACACTATTAGTGAAGCACAAACTTGATTAGTTCTTTTAGATGTAACAATTAATTTCTCTCATACCTCCATACTACTATTTTTTAATTTGTATCATAGGACAATCAATTGGTGTTAAGCTACAACTATGTGAAAAAATCTAATTTTAGTTCAATTACTAAGATAAATAGTTGAATCAATTTGTGATTGATTTTAAAAAAAAATATCATCTACTCTTTCAACCAATGAAACACAACTAGTTTAAATTAAATTTCAAATCGAATAATTAATAAATTCTAAAATTAGATCATTGTCATATCTTAGAAAGTAAATGGTATTTTGGTAAATAGTTATTATTTCATGATGAAGGAACTTTATCCATGAATGCAATGCACATAAAGCTTGTTCAATCGGGAATTCTCTTGGATGCTAAGCCATTAAAATTCTTGCTCTAATACCACAAGTTTGACATTAATGCACACAAGAAGACCATGTATTTTGTTTATAAAACTTTTCAAAATAAGAACATCAAAAAGAAAAAATGTTTAAAATGGCAACAAACAATATTTACCCAAATTGCAATAATGGTAGATAACAAAAAATAATTCCATAAAGGAAAGCGTACCTAGGAATTATTTGGTGGTTTGTTTCTTAGCCAATAATCCATTATCAACACTATATCTGTTTGGATTTTTTCCAAGTGTTTCTTTTGATTACTTTGCCATTAGTTTTTGGGAAACTATTAGAACTTGTGCCATTCCATAAAGCATGAGAAATAACATCTTTAAATTTTTTCAGGAATGTAACCCTTACCATGATGAATTTCATTTAAAGTTTAAAAATAATAATATGAATACTCTGATAGTGAATGTCAGTGGTCCACGAAGGCTTACTTGGGATACAAAGGTTAGCTAATAGAGAATTTAGTGCATTCATAGGTTCGAAGTAATATACTTAGGAAGTTTTTGTAGAAGTTAGGATACAATTTATACAAATTAAAATCACGTTATCTAATTTATATGTTAACATTTATAACTTTTATCGACATACATGGAAAGAAAATAAAGATCTAGCTCTTGGGTCGTAGATAGAAGATGTTCAAGACAAATACATAGAGACTAATCAAAATTTCTGTGAGTAGGATGTGGTATAAATAGATGGGAAACACGAGAAGACAACTCTATGAAGCGCATAATTAGAATTTATGATGTAGGTATCCCCAAGTTTACACTTTTAAATGTATTTGTAGTTGTTGGATAATAATTTATTATAATTAGCATCAACCAATTATATGATAATGGGTATTGTGTTCATTTTCATACTCCATGTTGGAAAATGTTAAAACGTGGCCAAATGTTATTTGTTGGCAAAAGAAAAGGTGACTCTTTAAGTTTGATCAATTAGAAACTAGTACACTAGAAAGCCTTGTTTCACATTCGTGCGAGAAGACTTTGTGGTATAAAGGGCTAGTTCATGTACGTCACTCCTTAGAAAAATTGAGCATGATAGATGTAGTAAGATGTCTTACAAAGACAAATAAGACTTGTTAGAAAATATGTGAATCATGCCAAAAGCTAAGTAGGCTAAATCTTCATTTAAAAAAATACCTAACCACTAGTAGACCAATAAAGATGATTTATTTATACTTTTTTTTATGCATGCAACTCTTTAGTTTTGGTCCAAAGAAATATGGGTTTATTATTTTTTATGCCTTTTTTTGATATATTGTGGTTGGATTTCTTAGGAATTGTATAAGTCATTTGCTAATTTTATTAATTTCATAAGAATGATATAAAGGTAAACCAGACTCAACCTAAATTGTATTCAACATGACAATGTGAAGACAAAGTTGTAAAGCATCAATTTATGTGTACGTCAAAATAATAAGATTGTAAAAAAAGAATAGAACTTTGTTGGAGATGGGTAGATATATGTTAGTCAAATACAACTCACCAAAGTACTTTTGGGCTGAAATAATTGACATATGATGTTATATAATAAACATAATTAATTTAACAGCTAGACTTAACAAAATACCTTATGATTTAATTAAAAATAAGAGACCAGATGTTTGCGACTTTCATGCTTTTTGGTGTAAATAGACAATTATGTCTAATTAAAGGGCTAACTTGAATTATCAGGGACAAATAACAAAATAAGATGTTTTGTATTATTCTCCACTTTGTGACTTTCATGTTTAAGAATTTTTTGAATCAATAAATCTATTTAGATGCAGATGACATAAGAAACCTATGATTAAAGAATTGATAGTGGCCTTATTGGAGCCCTGTAATGCCTCACATCTAGTAGACTAAACATCTTATTTAGTGTTTAATTATGTTCTAGAATCTAATTAAATCTCATGAAAAACTGTCTATTGGTAGTTAATTTATTCTTCAAATATTTACAAGGCACAACAATCTTAAATTACTATATCTAAGAAATAATCTTTCATATGATCTTATAGGTCACACAATTTGAGACATTGTAAGCTCTATGGTAAGTAACAAATGTATCTCAAGCGCATGTTAAATAAATTGTCTAATTTCATGGTCAAGAAAGACATAATTTGCATAGCATTATTAACTACAGGGGCCAAGCATGAAAAGGTCAAAAGTTATGTTTCTCAAGTGTTATGGTTATGGCAAAAGCTTTGAGATTTTGGTTTAGATCTCTCACATATTTCCATTAGAACTAATAATACTAGTTCCACAGCTTAGTAGAATTTGAATATATTTCTACCAAGAAACATTTGATAGACACAATGGCTAAATCACTTTTAACAAATCAATTAAAAATCATAAGGCAACAACTAGGTGTAAAGTAAATTTTGTTAATTGTACATCCTTTTCTATGGTGCTAATCAGGGACAATGATCATGGTTTAGATAAAATTTAAAATAGTCACAAAGTGAAGCTAAGTACATAATAACAAAGAGTATGAAGTATAAGTGAGCATATCTTATTGGTTTTTAATACCTCTTGTATTAATAATATTTTCTTAAATATATGTTTTACATATTGTATTTTTACCAAAACATTTTCTTCAAGGCATAAAAAATGTGAAAAAAACTTTTATTTATTTCCCAATTGAAAGGTGTGCCATGATCATGATAATTACTAAAAAAAGTAAATATTATTGAATTTGGAACATAATGAAGTGGATATGAAATGAACCTCAAATCATTACATTGTAACTCAAGTCTCAAATAGTAATAGGAAATTTGAATGATGACGTCAACTTTTGGTTAAATGAAACAACTAGTTTTCAAAATATTTGCATTCATTGACTATTCAAGCATTTTTTTTCTTATAGAGTAATGTCTTATTTATGCTGATAATGTTTGGTTAAAATAATCTTAAACTCTTTGAATTAACGTTGTCACTTCTCCAAGGATATTTCCTTATACATAAAAATGGTAATAAGAATATTTTGCAACAACATATTTCAAAGTCACACATAATAAAATGGTAGTCACTCATTGTCATCAGATTCCCCGTCCAATAAAATGTACAATAAGGGATATTTCGTCGTCATATAGAAGTTCAATGTTGTAGTGGATTGCATCTATGTATGTTACTTCACACATTTTTTACCTTGCAAAATGTACAAAACAAATTATTCATCATTATTTTTAGATGATATTATGATTTCTATGAAGTTTGTTTCGACAAAATATACTAAACATTAATTGACTAGCTAATGAAATTCAATTTATAAACACGAAGCAAAATTTGATTTGTAAACATGAGCGTTAATTTGAGGATACAATATTTTATGCACTCTATGCCAAAAATATGAATGTTGTGCTATATTAGGAAAGGAAACATAAAATGAAACCTATAAAAATTATGATGTTCTTGCTATTTTCCAAAGTACAAATTACTAATGCATAAAAATCTTTTTAAAACAACATGTAAATGCTCATTTTTTTCATGATTTTTTAAGTGATAAAATAATAAATAATAAATTTTTATCTCATTGAAGATAAGTTTTGTGAAAGAGCTAATTCTTACAAGTGCATGTAAAAAAGCTAGGATCATAAAAGTTTGATAATAAGAAAAGAAAAATATTTTAACTTTAACAATTGACATGAAATGAGTTTAAGGTTATATACTATGATTATCACAATGGTATTGGCATGATAAAGCTAAGAGAAGCATTAGACAAAGGGAATCAATCTACTATAATGTGGGTATTAGTATATCATATAATTATACTAGAACAATTTCAAGGTCAAACAATTATGACAAATGTGGTTAATAGTTCTCTAAGACATATTTAGCACATCATATAATAATATAAAAATAGCTATAGTACTAGTACAATATTTAAAATGGAATAAGTTAAGTTTTTTTTTAGTTACTTTTTATCCTAACCATCAAAATTGAAGTGCCTAAGGTCTAAGAAATGGAAACAACTTGGACAGATATGGCAAAAGGAAAATAACTTTAGGAGAAAGACAGACACTAGAATGTTTGTACTTAATAAAAAGATAAGGTGAGATATCATAATAGTTCTAGTGGTTTATCTAATGATTTAAAGAATAAGCATTTTGATGTATAAAGTTTCAAGATGTAGTAGGGCTAGAAATTTTATCACCTTCTAGCATTATGCTCTTCTAAAATTATGTACTTGAGAAAAGCTAGACAAAAGAAGCTAATGTTAAGGAAGGAAAACTGGGATCTCAAGCCTACTTCAAGAAGAAGACAATACCACAATTTTCATAGGCCTTTGCTTAGTTTCTAGTGTAGGGAACCCTTGGACTAGGATAAAAAGCAAGAAGCATGTTATGATAATAAAAAAATAAGTAAATATCCATGAAGCATGTAACTAGAACTTTTTTTGAGATGTATTGCTCTTTCATCTAAAAGCTATCATTTTACATGTTGAACTTTGCTTATCATGATTTTAATTGAGTCATGATATTCCAATTTGATTGATAAAATGCATGTTCATGTTTAATTAAAATTTCCTTCTTGAATGAAGCATGAATTTAATAAATTTATCTAATTAGAAATTGTGTAACATGCTTGACTAAAAGTCTATGATACAATTCTGAAATTGTGTTTGCAATATTCGAGTTCTTATTATAATATAAATAATGCTAATGTTCTCATTACATCCTTAAGTAAAAACATTGAATTGTTGAAATTATTTTATGTTGGAATGGAAAGAAACTATGTTGCTAATACTTGCTATGTAAACGTGAGTTATTTAATGGTTTTGCTTGATGAAACCAAAATCTTAAGTATCGAAATCATTCATGACATTACAAATTTGGAGGTTAAATTTAGCTTTTTATTATGTAGCTTTCCCAAATGAATTGTATTTTTATTAACATGAAAAAGGACCTCAATTACACATGAAAAGCCAAAATGTTTAAGGGATGACTACCTCCATTAATAATTTATGCTTCCAATGAAATGTAGTCGCAATGTTGAGATTTATATTTTACAATTATGAGTACTTATGATATTTGAGCAAAGTAAACTGTTATTATGATTTCGATTACAAAATAAAATTAATGAATGAAATACTTCTTGAACATCAATGCCGAAAAGTTTTCCATTAAGCTCTAATTTAAGCAAATCATGAGTACATACACGAATTTTCATGTTCAAAATTTCATATTTGAGGTAATTTTTTTGACTTGCAATATTGTCAAAACCTATAATACAAGTAAATATTGGTGTTTTATGTTAACTTAATATCAAGGATGGACATGAAGATATGTTTTGAGTTTATTTATTGATGGTTCTATTGTAATCATTGTTATATGGTAATTTTGTTTAAAACTGAGAATTACAATGCAAAGGATTGAAGTGGAAAGCTTGAGGGGCTTTCCTGAATCATAAAAGAAGTCTAAATTTTGACCATTTTTGTTTCAATGAAGATGAGATAATGAATTAAAAATTCAAAAGCCTTACTAGTACGTTTCATAAACAAAACCATGTTTAAGGGCCTTTTGCGATCACCCAAGGGAACCTAAGGATTAGTGTTAGATTTTTGGAGATTTAAAATTTTATTGCATTAGGTTGAATTCTCATTGTTGTTTATTAAGAACATGATTATTTAGGATTTTGAATTTTATTGTAACGTTTGAAATTTGAATCTTAGATAAGGTTAAGCAATTAACCAATGCTAGAAAGGGTTAAAAGTAAGTTTTGACTTGAAAATACCTTGGATGATGTTAAGGATTGTGTAGTAAGTTAGCATAAATTAAGATAAATCAACTGCTAAAGACTACAACATTTGCACAATTAAACATAAAAGATAGAAATTTGGATAAGAGTTTGGATATCAAGTAGTTGGTGGGACCTTAAGAACAACTAGTTTAAGGCTATGATTTGATGAGGCTATCGATTAGGTAACATATAAGGGCAAGTTAAAATAGAGAGATCCAGTTTGGCATTGGAAGTAGTGTTACGAGAGCTCAAGTGGGCTAATGGTTCTATTTTGCATGGCTAAACCCTAATCTAGATTGGAGTTTTTGGTATGATCTTGAGTAGCCATAAGTTAGGCCCTTAGACCATTGATTAGTCACCTTAATGGTAATTTGTGTGGCATATGTGAATAAGATAGGACTTTTTGATTGGCATAGTCGCTCAAGTTTTCTTGATAGGCATGGGAGTTATTAATGCAACTCATATAAAGAATTTTTAGATTAAGTGAGTGTTCAAATGATTTTCCATATAATCTTCAAAGATTTGTTGAAAAACGTTGATTATGCTAGGTATCGATTAGGGTTTTATAAAAAATGCTAGATGATATTGATAGATTGTTAACGTTTTTGAAGAAAGCTCTAAGGTTATCTTAAATTATAACTTAGAGATGTAAGAGATATCTAATGAACCTTTTGATGTTGAATGATGTAAGGAAAGTCTACATCTTTGATGGAATCACTTATTATGTAGTAAAACAATAGATGATAGGCCAACAACAAAAGTTAGGTTAGTTAGATGTACCAGATGTTAAGACTCTTATTAATTTTTAGACTTGGTTGTCATATAATAAGAAGTGCCTTAAATGTTTTATGATTCTGAGGGTCATATGACAATATTCACATGATTGGTAAACCCTCGATGGTAGGCCTCTAGATCATTTGCTAAGGACACAAGGGTGGCTGGGTCCTACTGACGTATTACACATCATAAAAGATAATTGTACAAGTCACATAATAAAGTTCTATGTAATTATTGAGGACACCTAGTGACTAATGGGGTAGCACCAATTGATTAGACTTTCCATAATGAACTAGGGAAAGTTGTGATGAGAATGGAGTTGAGAACATACAGTAAGGATATCTTTGCTATGGAGGGAATGCAAAAAAATTGGTAGGTCATTGAGCATCCATTATGCTTTTGATAGATATAGTGGGTTGAGATAACTTCTACGATATCTTTGGCTATACTAATAACTTTATTCCATAAGAAAACTTGAGGATTTCCTATTGAGCATGGCACACTCCCCTCTCTTATATCATTGTAGATGTAATAGGATAGAAGCTAACATAGGAGTTAAAAAAAGGGCATTGGGGTCAATACTTTAAAAGATTATTCATTACATGGTATTTTATAATGTTGTAATTTTCTATTCAAGCACAACATTATCATTTATATTCATTGGACTTTGGATTGTATGGGATTATGGCATTAAGCTCTAAAGTTTTTATTTTAAATTTCATATGATAAATTTAGACTTTTAGATAGCTTATGGATCTTGCAATTATTTATTTGATAACATGGACTTGTGAAGATATACTTTATCATACGATACAAGGTTTCTTATGATTTGATAGACAAGCTTATACAATTGGCAAGTTAATCAACATGGCGTGAACTATTTCTTGATTTAACTAGGGTGACTAATCGGTATAGCGATAAGTTTTAACTTTGGAGGCATACCACAAGAATGATGATCAAATTAGGAGATTCATTCTCTAAATTTTAATGTTATGCCTATGGAGTGAAAGGTTGTTAGCAAAATATATTGATTGGTGCATTGCTTTGGTTGTTTGCAAAGATGAATAAACAAATGTTGCTAAAAATGTTTTCGCTTAATTTCTTTATGTCAATAGAAATTTCATAATTTTTCATCACCAATTAGCATCCTTATTTATTTATGTAATACTCATTATCACGTGTTTCAAAAATTAACCAACTAAAATTATTTATTTAAAAATAAGAATGAAAATGATATTGTAAGTTAATAGTAAAGCTTTTTAGATTCTACAATATTTCTTTATGTAGTTCTTAGCAACAACATCAAACTCAATATACCTTGCCTCAAATTGTCCTAATCAATGTCATAGGATATCTAGTTAACCATAAATAATTTAACTCTCCCTCTTGGATTATGAGATACTCGACACAAGTTTGACACACCTATCTCATCACATCATCCAATAGTTTACAATCTAGGCTCTACTAATTACATGGATCACCATGTAAGGCAGTAAGAGTAAGCATAAACCAAGTGTCACAATAACAAGAGCTCTGCAAAACTATAAATCCCTAGTGATATCCTATTATGGCACATGACCAACATGGAATCCAAAATCTCTTATGGGACTAAAACCATTTGGTATATGTCTTGCTTGTCTCACTCTAGCTAAGTAGGACATCATTGGGGTCTACAACATCGTAGTCTATGTCATCATTGGTAGAAAATCTTCATTAACATCATGATTATTTTTCTTCCATTTAACTAGGAATACTTTGCCATATTCTATCATCTATGATTTCTTTAAATCCTTAACCATTACTTAAGTGTCAATGTCTTCCAAAAATCTACTCTGCTATCTATCTAACCTAAGGTTTCTACTAAGGCATCATTTACTTTTGGGTTTCTTTCCCATTCATATTACATGTATTTCTTTCTAGTCTTACAATAATTTATAAATCTATATCTTTAACCATTTAAGTCATAATTCTTACTCTTTGACCATGGTTTACATGAATTTCACTACTAACTCTCCCTTTGGTAACAAAATAACTGAAGCCTCCAATATTTCCTAATGGCTTCTTTGGAGCTCTGTACACCTCAAAAACAATTATTAAGGTGTTACTCTATTGCTTAACACCCAAATTAATGGCTACTCATGATCTTACATATAAATAAAACTAGATCAACATTTAGAAAAACCATATGTCATCATAGGTCCCTTGGTAAGGCCTAGCAACACTTCTAATGCTAAAATAGACATCTTAATCCCTCTAGTTTAGGTATAAATGACATGATCATCAAATTATGGCCTCATTTAGGGTGTGCTCAAGGCTCATCAAATACATTATTTTCTAAATTCAACATTAATTCTTATTTGAAAGTTTGCTTTAGATAAAACCTTAATCATTAGAAATTTTACCCACCAAATTTCTAAGTCATTTTAAAAGTTTCTAAGGATCTACTAAATCCTAATTTAATGACATCTACACCATGGATTCTTGGGTTCTCAAACTTAAGTTAGGTTTAAGTTTGAAACCTCTAAGGAATTTAAAATTTAAATCCTAGATGTTAACATTCAAATGTAGGGCATAAAAAATTGAAATTTGGAACTAATGAAGTTTTAATGTAATAGAATATAACTTCTACTTTTTATGTTCTCTTCAGTTGTATAACTTCACACGAGTAATCTAGGTCAACCAAGGATATTAATGAGGTGATGTTTCTTCCATGTTTCCTATTATTCCTCAAGAAAAAAAATGCTTTTTGTTGCACAAAATCAAGATCTAATCTTTCCCAGGCCTTCTTTAGTGGTCAATTGAAACACCATAAATCCTCCTATGGAAAAACCCATGAGCTTACTTGCCTTGGAAGCAGTCTAAGTTCATTTGCTAGGCAATTTCTTGCATTCCATGTCCAAGACCGAACTTTACTATCAACTTAAAGAAATGTGAGTTAATCATCACCATTTTTAGTTGTAAAAATCATTCCAAGGTTTTGCTTAGTTTGGAGGAAATTTTGCTCAAGTCATAATAATAACTTATTCCATAGATTGAGATGAACATTCCTAGGTCTTCTTACTACGATTTTTTAAGATTTCTTACCTGGGTTTCTTAACAAATTGAAAATTTTCATAGCTAAATTCTTCACCACAATATGTTATAAATTTCAATACTTCCAAGATATATCAATTACATATTCATAGTAATAGTTCTAAGGAAATATAAGTCAATCAAAAATATTTTATTAAATAAGGAAATCTCCACAAAATCATAATATAACATTCATGGCTAGCTTCTCCCAAATGCATGCATGCATGCAAGATTTTACCAATTTCCTTAATAACAATCATAACATGACAGTAGCACCCCGTCTTCGACATAGTCGTTCTATTCGACTTGGTCGGTAATATAAATTTTGAAAAAAAAAATGTTTAAGTTTTAATATATCTTGATTCTTTTAGCTCAATTGAGAGATTAGCCTACAATTTCAAACAATATAAATTAAGCAATAAATAATATTCTATAAACAAGAGAACCATTATCATAAAAACATTGTGCAAACTTCATTTTCCTTTTTAACCCAAGAATATAACATGAAATGATTTTCGATGGAGTAAAATGAATGTAAATGAAGTGTATGAAAGTAAATATTTTATTTTTTATTTTTAAATATTTTATTTTCTTGTATTTTTCCATGATTTATGTGATATCTCAATTCATTGATAATTTAAAGATTAAAGATGTCCCATTTCATCACCATAATTACTTGGAATGAAAATTTTTTATACCGTTAATATCATTTTTAAAACTTTTTTTAATTATTATAAACTACTAAGTAACTTTAAATCTTTTTCTCTTGTCAATATTATATTATTTTGACTGGTTATAATACATTACCTCAATTTATCTCATTTCAACTTTAGCATACATATTTACTTAATATTAAAACAAGCTTTTATTATTACTTATTCCAATTTAATTTGGTCATTCATAGTTAATCGAAACAACATTCAAACCAAAGAAGACAAATGTTATTAAACACATCTTCACTATTTAGTTAAATATTCATTTTTTATAATTTTATTTATTTTATTTTCTATAGTTTTTGTATGCTTTACCAGACACATTGATTTATACGATCTTACATGATTGAGAATTTTACACTCAATCTCCGTATTATTTTACTTGTAGCTTTCCTATACAATTTCATTTGTTTAATGTTATGACTTTGATTTTGTTATATTATTATTTAACACGAAGACTTCTCTTGTGTGACCTTTGCATTACTTTAATTTGGTTATAATATATTAATCCAATTTATTTTATTATAGATTTAATATATATATATAGTTACTTAATGTTAAAATTTTAATTTATTATTATTTGTACTTATAATGACAATTTGTATAAATCTTAAAAAAGGTTCGATTAAGATAAAGCAAATATCATTAGACTACTATCAATGAGTACAATGAAATTAAATACTTATTTTTTCATATTTTAAGATATTTATGTTTCAAGGGTTTTGACATTTGTTGTGAGACATTTTAATTTGCATCTGATCTAATGATCATAGATGTTGTATTTAGTCTCTTTAATTTCTTTGAATGTAGCATTCCAATACAATTTATCTTATTTCTTCCAATATTTTACTTTTATTGGGATATAATACTATAAAATTCTAATTCTACTCTTGTATGACCCCTACATCATTTTAACTTTGTTATATTACTTTACTTTTATTTATCCCTTTTCAACCTTAGTGTTTGTTTATTAATATCAAAATAATAATTTGTTATTATTTATGTTTATTTATTTTGGTTATTCATAGTAATTCCAAATGGTTTGATGGAGATGAAACAAATATTGTTGAACTCATCTTGATGACCTCCATCTAATTAATTATTCATTTCATTGTTATTAAATATTTTGCCTATGGTTTGGCATGAAAGTTGAAATATCTCTTTTTATACATGATTTGATAATTGAGAATGTTATACTTGATCTCAATCCCATCTAATAATATAGCTTTTCACTATAATTTATCTCATTTGTTCAATGTTTTACTTTGATTTGGTTATCGTACTATATAACTCAAATTTTGTTTCATGTGACGTGTATGTCACTTTGATTCAAGTATATTATATTACCTCAATTTATCTCATTTTAGTTTTATTATATATTTAATTTATATTTAAATAAGATCTTTCTATTATTTATTCTATTTGTATTTTCTAATTCACTTTAATTCCAAACTTGATCCAGTCTTTGCAAAACAAGTGACATTAAACATTTTTTAATGAGCTCTACCTCATCAACTAATTTTAACATTTTTAATTTTTTTAGTATTTTGGTCTATTTCATGAGAAATTTTGATTCTTACCAAACATGATAATCAATTATGCTACACTTGAATTCCTTAATACCATATAATACAATTATTCTATGAAAGGCATCTCAATTCTCCAAATTTTAGCTTTCATTTGGCATGATTACTTTTTTTAATGTATCCCATTTCTACTTTATTATATATTTACGTAATATTGAGAAAGTAATTTATTGTTATTGATGTTTTTTTAACTTTTGTACTATCTCAAAATTCAATAATAAGTCTGATTAAGACGAAACAAATGCCACATGGCTCATCCCAAAGACCTCAATCTAATAAAATATCCATTATATATATATATATATATATTTAAATAATTTACTTTATAGGGTTCCATTATGCTTTTTCTAAGAGATTTGTATTTGTACTCATTTGCAAACCATGTCTCCTGCATAATTTGATCTGTCTTCCTTTGATTCTTCTCTCGTTCATGACATGGAAAGAATTCTTCCTTCACCATTGTATGATCACAACCCATCTTTGCTCAATAGGGAGGTGGCACATGACCTACTTCTCGAAAAGAAACTTCCACTAATTTGATCTTATGGACATTGCTTTTTCTTTTTCACACCGTATTTGTAAGGTGTGTGTCAAAAGATAAGCACAATCTTCATCCAATTTGTACGTACAACATTCACAGCCCTTTGTTCAATCTTGTAACTGGCTTCCCACCCTAAAGCACACTTGAAGATGAAACATTGATATGCTTTGTTAAGATGCAACTTGGGACTCTATTGGGCTATTAGTCTTTTTGTTCAACGTGTTATAGGGCTCAATGTCTACATTAATTTTTTTGACTTCAACAAAGAATGCCCAGAGTGTGACTTCCTTGCACCCCATGAATTATGTGAAACTAGGATACCCAAAATTCAAGTGTTGGAGTCTCAGTGTCAAAAAAGTATTCGTCTCTAATTTCACTAGCCATTTATGTCGATGAGGGATAAAGTATCCAATGGTGCAACTTATGATGAATATCTCACTCATAGAAATGATGTTTCATGGTAGAGAGATTAAGAATACTCTAAGCTTCCTAGAGAGTTTAAGAACTTGTCTAACTTCTAACAAATCTACAACTTTACTTTGTTCTCTCCACCTAGTTATTTCCGTTATTTCCCAACACATAGATTTCATAAGTGCTCTTTTGGAATGGATTGATTTTATTTGTTGTGTTTTTTTTATTTTATTGTTACTACTACAACCAAAGTTTTGGAAAGAATTTCTTCTAATTCTTTTCCAAATTTGATAAATATTTGTTGGTCATTTAGTGTAAGTGATAGAATTGTTGCGAGTGTATGGCCTATCAACTTTTGAATAACTAAATTCCTCATTGATCCTACATCTAGCTATATGAATAAAAGATTAGGTCAAGAGGGCTACAAAGGAATATTTCACTTTAATATTTATTTTTCAAATATTCAAAAGATTATTCATTTCATCAAATAGCGTAAGTGAGAATAGCATTCAAATAGATAAATATACAAAAGACTAATTCTTTCATGGAATGAATGACTATGTAGTGAATCTCGATCTTCGAATGGACAATATTTTAAAGGAAAAAACCTCTCTAGTGAACTAAGGAAAGAAAGAGGGTAAGAACCCTCTGCCACCTCTTTTTTATCTATGTCTTACAACATTCAAACCATAAGACCAGGATGTGAAATTGGGTTATTTTATTGAGATTACATAAGTTATTATTTTTATCTTGCTAACTAGTGTTGATAGCAGAATGAAACTTTACAATGTGATAACTTTTCATTTGATCCAATTCGTTAAAGCTCTCATCTCAAAAAGTTTATATCTTATATTATTCTAAAAACTAAATAGGCCAAAGAGAAAAAAAACATTCTCAATACTATTATATGATAAAATTATCTTTTTTGTATTTAATTAAAGAAAGAAAAATTTGTTTCAATCTTTCATAAGTGTGGGTGTGAACCAGGGAAAAGGATAGACCTCCAGAATAAAGATACAATAATTTTAAACAAAGCTGGATGAAGATGAAACAAATGTTATTAGACTAATCTCAAATAGCATTATTTAATTAAATATTGATTTTAATATTTTTAATTAGTTTTTTGGTTGTTTGGTAAGAATGACATTGCACATTAATTCATACCATTTCTAATAATTCATAATGCTATACTCAACTACTTTGAATCTTTGAATGTATTATTCTAGAATAATTTCTTACTTATTCAATAGCATTTTATTGATTTAGTTATATTGCCATCATACTGTAATTATTCTCTCGTGTCCTTCACATCACCTTCATTTATTTCTATTATAGTTCTTGAAATTCTCTTATTTTTTTGTTATTGATTTACTTAATATTAAAAATAATAATTTGCAGTTATTGATGAGTTCTCTCCAATTAAAAAAAAATTTTGAAACTTTTTTAATATTTTATTTTTTAAGATTTTGCACACTTTATTATTTATTTTAATTTATACTTTATTTAGTTGTCAAGTATATTATGCTCAATCTCCTTATTATAATGGACAATAACTTTCTTAAATAACTTATCTTATTTCTTCAAAATGTTCATTACATATGATTTTATTACTATGTAACTCTAGATCTTTTCTCGTGTAACGATTACATGTGTTTGATTGTATTAGTATGTATCTAAGAGTATAACTTTTTTCATACAATTTATCTTATGTTTTTAAATGCTTTGGTTGGATTTGTTTTATTACTAGGTAACTTTAAATCTTATCTTAGGCGACATTTACACCATTTTGAATTAGTTATATTATATTTTTTCATATTTACCTCTTTTCAACTTTATTAAATATTTACTTCTTACTAAAAAAATAATTTGTTTTTATTTATGCTTACCTAACTTTATAATTCTTAGAAATTGGAGAGAAAATCCAATTAAGATGAAAGAAATGTCATTGGACTCATTTTGTTGAGCTTACATAATTAAATATTTTTTTATATCAAAATATTTAATTTTCTAAGATTTTGGCATGTTTTACAAGATATTTTAACTCACATGTTATTTGATAATCAAGTATATTACATTATATCATCTTAATGCATTGAAGTCCAACTTTCTTGAACAACTTATAAAATTTCTTCTACTGTTTTCTGTGATGTGCCTTTATTACTATATAACTCTAATATCTTATTACATGCCCATTACATATCTTTGATTTAGTTATATTATATTTCTTTAACTTAACATATTTTTGGTTTAATATGTCTTTACTTAATATTAAAAAAAAATTAATTATTATTTATTTTAGTTAATCATAGAAATTCTTAACTAGGATTTATGAAGATTAAACAAACATCATTCGATTCATCTCCACATTCTTTATCTTATTGAGTAATCTCTTTTATATTTCTAAATATTTTATTTGCTAATAATTTTGTAAGTTTTAGTACACATTTTTTGTTTTATTTGATTTGACAATAAAGTATGTTACACTTGATCTCCTTAATAACTGCAAATGCAACTTTTTTGAATAATTTGTCTCATTTCTTGAAATGTTTCAATTTGACTTAATTATATTACTATAAAACTTTAAATCTTCTCTTGTGTCTCTTATACATTACTTTTATTTGGTTATATTATATTTTCTTTAATTATCTTATTTAAACTTGAATTTTCATATTTTTGAAAGTAAAATAATAATTTATTATTATTTATGCTTATTTATTTTGATAATTCCTTTAAATTAAAAATCTTGTTTGATTAACCCAAAAAAAAACTTAATTAGTTTCATGTCAATGAGCTTTGTCAAATTAGTGTTCATTTCATCATTTTTTAAAAAATTTTATTTTCTAGTAACTTTAAGTCATACGTGCTTTGATGATAAATAGTATTGCACAAACTTCTTAGTGTCTTGGAATACAACTTTCTAATAAATTTTATATCATGTCATTAAAACTTTTTGTTTCAATTTAGTTAAATTGATATGAATCACTAAATGTCATTTCAATGACTTTTATGTTGCTTTAATTAGGTTATATTATATTACTTCAATTTATCTTATTTTACCATTAATAAACATTTACCAAATATGGAAACAATAATTTATTATTATATATAGATTTTTTAATTTATAAATTATAGTAATGTAGATTTAAGTCTAATTAAGGATAAACAAATATCATTAGAGTCATCTCAGTGAGATTTGTCATATTAAATATATATATATTTTTAATTTTTTAAAATATTTTATTTCCCATTATTTTTGCATGTTTTATGTGTTGTATTGATTAATAGTTTATTTGCTCATCGAGAACATTACAGTCAATCTAAAAATGGTCTTTGAATAAAACTTTTCTTTACAATTAATCCCATTTTTTCAAAGTATTTTTCTTTGAATAAGCTATATTATTCAAAAGTTTCATTTCTTCATATATATCTTTTACATCACTTTGATTTGGTTATATTAAATTTATTAAATTTCATATAATTTGAAATTTATTATATATTTCATTTATACTAAAATGATAATTTATTATTTTTTATGTTTAACAACTTTGTCAATATAAGTAATTATATATATATAATCTAATTGAAATGAAATAAAAGCCATTACAAAAATTATTATGAACTCTGTCCAATTAATTTTTTTTTTTAAATTTTTTTTTCTATGATTTTGGAACATTTTGATAAGACTTTTATTCATACAAGATTTATGATCAAAGATATTACACTCGATCTCCATTGTATCTTGGAATGTAACTTTCTAGTTCAACTTTTCATTTTTCTTTTGAATTTTTTATTTGATAGATTATATTACCATGTAACACTAGAATTCCTACCATGTGACTTTATGTCAACTTGATTTTATTATATTACATCATTCCAACTTGTCTTAATTCAACTTAAATATTTATTTGCTTAATATTTAAACAAATATTTATTATCATTTATGTCTATTTAGTTTGGTACTTTGTAGTAATTATAAACATCGAATTAAGATAAAGAAATATTATTAAACCCATCTTAATGAGCTTTACCAAATTAAATATTTATTTTTATATTTTATGTATTTTATCTTATAGGGGGTTTTCATGCTTTATGAAACACTTCAATTCTTACATGATTTGAGGATTAAAGATTTTACACTTAATCTGCTATGTATCATAGGGTTTAGTTTTATTATTAATGTTTTCTCAATTCTTCAATTTTTTTTGCTTTCATTTTTTTATTTTATTGTGTAACTCTAATTCCTTTCACATGTGAACTTTTCATGACTTTGACATGATTAGGTTATATTACTTTAAATTATCTAATTTTAACTTTGATATATATTTTCTTAATAGTACAATTTAAAATTATGTGTTTATCAACTTTTGTAATTTATAGTAATTCTAAATGAGGTTAGATCTTTGTGAAAAAAATATTGTTGGCTTGACTTGATGAGTTTTATCTAATTAAATACAGATTGATGTATTCATTTTTGAATATTTTATTTAATCAAGTTTTGGCATGCTTTATGAGGTACTTTTTATAATATCATATTTGATGGCTAAGGATATTAAACATGGTCCACTTAGTATCTCAAGATAAAAAGTTTTAGAATAATTTATTTCTTCTATTAAAGTTTTTCTTTGAATTTTTATATTACTACAAAACTCTAATTCTCCTCTAAGATAACCTCCATATCACTTTAGTTTTGTTATATCACATTTGATGCAGCATGAAAGAAAGATATTATGGAAAAATAATAAGTTTGTTCTATTACAAGGTCTCAAATTAGAATGAATCAAGTTAAAGCTCTCCAAAATTTAATACAAGTATGATAATCAAAGACCATGTAAATGATAATCTTAAAAGTTCATGGTTCATCTATGCATCATCATGAGTGCAAGATTTTTACTACATTAATAAAAGTGTTCAAATTTTAAATAAAAGTATTTAAAAGTACGTAAGAAGTATGCTTTTATTATTGGGTATTAAGGCCCTTAACGGGAAGGTAAGAAGTATGCTTTTGTACTGAAGAATGACATAGCCATGAAATTGTTTAAAAGTTAAGTAGAAAGCATGATGCCATATAAACAAATTATATAAGAACAAAAGCCTCTAAGAAATAGGTATGTAGCTTTCCTTTTATAATAAATAATTACTTGTAATCTCCTATTTGGAGGACCTTTAATGGATGGATGAATGGTGAATTAGTGTTGACAAATAGATATGTATTGCATTCTTATTTGAGCGATTGAGTTAGCTTGGTTTACTTCTCTTGGATTCACATCCTTGCTTTCTTATTCTTCATCTGCAACTCTATTCCACTCATTTAGGACCTTTTGTTATACTATCCACTCCATGGCCCAATCATCTCTTTGTCTACATCATTTGATATTAGAGCAATGATCCTCATAATTTTCTATGTAGAATAATGCACCTTGATGAAAATGAGATCCTAATAGCTTTATCAAATTAAGGCTTGATTATTGGTACTTTACTATTCATTAAGTCTTACTTGAGTATTGGTACGTCTCAATGGTTTCTTGTTGATTAGAAATGTTAGCTACTATTTGAAGATACTAGAATGACACATGAAAAATTAGAAATACCTGCTCCACAACTTGTCGCTGATAAGATTTACTTTAACTTTGCAAAGTAGATTTGTATTCAATAAGAAGAAAATGATGCATTATAAACGAAGGAAATTGTGATAAAACAACAACATAGACCCATTACATGGTCTCAAACTAGAATCAATAAAGCTCAAGCTCCTAAAATTTAATACATGTACAATTTACCATGTATATGGTAGCCTTGAAGAGTCATGGTTCATCCATGCATCATCATGAGTGCATGGTTAGTGCTACATTAATGAAGGTGTCCAAATTTCAGATTATGGTCCTTAAGAAGTTGGTAGAAAGTACAATTCTATTATTTAAGCATAAAAGTTTTCAAGAGATAGGTAGGAAGAAATATTTTATATTAAAGAATGATACAGACATAAAAGTCATCAAAAGTTAGGTAAGGAGCATGATGATGTATTAAAATTGTTACATTGGCATGAAAGTCATTAAGAAGTAGGTAAGAAGCTTTTTTTGTAATAATCAATTACTTGTAACCTCCTATTTAAAAGTGCTCTCTTGAATGGATGAATAGTGAATTAATTATGCAAAAAGAAAGTGAAGGTTTTTGTTGTTTAAGTCATTGGGTTGGCTTGGGGGCCATCTCCTGTGTCCACCTTTGTAAGTAAATCTTTCCTTTCTTCTTCATCCTCATTAATTCTATTCCCCTTTGTTTAAGCCATTTTGTCATACCATCAACTCCATGACCTAATCTTCTATCAACCTTCATCGAGATTACTTTAATTTATCACATTTTTACTTTATTATAAATTTACTTAAATATTGATATGATTATTTACAATTATTTATGTCTACTTGCTTTTCATAATTCAAAGTAATTCCAAATGAGATTAGATCGAAATAAAATGAGCTTTATTGTAGTTGCCTCAATGAGCTCTATATAATTAAATATTCATTTATATATTTTCTTATAAATTATTTTTTGAGATTTTATCATTCTTTATGAGGCAGTTCTATTAATAGTTGATATATTGATCGAAACTATTACACTCAATCTCTATAATATCTTGTAATGCAATTTTATAACATAATTTATCTTATTTTCAACTTTTTTTCTTTTATTTGGTTATATTCTTATAAAAGTCTAATTCTCCTTTTGTGTGATCTTTACATGTCTTTAATTTGGTTATATAATATTTCTTTAATGTCTTATATTACTAGTAATAAGACCAAATGAGACTGAGACAAGAGGAAATAAGCAACATTAAAATTGTTTTCATGTGCTATGTCCAATTAAGTATTTATTTTTATATTTTGAAATATTTTTTTTTATGTTTTTGATATTTTTGTGAGATATTACAATTTTTAGTTGATTTGAAGATTCGGTATGTTATAGTCAATTCAATGGTATATAGAAATGTAATTTTTTTATACAATTTATCTTATTTCATGAAATATTTTACTTTGATTAAGTTATAATACAATGTAACACAAAATCTTCTATCATGTGACTTATGCATCTCTTTTGCTTGGTCATATCATGTTTTTTTTTAACTTTATCTCATTTTAGCTTTATTACTTATTTACTTAACATTAAAATAATAATTTTTTATTATTTATGGTTATTTTATGTAATTCATAGTAACGCAATACGATCAAGACAAAATAAAAGGTGTTGGACTCGTCTTGAGATGGTATATCTAATAAAATATTCTGTTTGTATTGTTTTTAAATATTTTATTTTTAATATGTTTACATGACTTTTGTGATAATTTAGTTTACATAGGATCACATTATCATTGAATGAAAATTTTCATTAAATTTTATCTAATTTCTTTAAATATTTTACTTTTATTTTGTTATGTTATTATGAAACTCTAAATCTACTATCATTTACATTTAAAAATCTTCAATTTGGTTATATTATGTTGCTTTAACATATCTCATTTTTGCTTTAAAATATATTAGCTTAATAATAAAATCATAATTTATTATTCTTAATGATTATTTAGTCTGGTTATTTGTAGTAATTTAGAAAGTAGACTAATCCAGATTAAATAGTTTTCATTGGACACATCTCATTGGGATTATATAATTAAATAATCATTTTTTTAATTTTTTAAAATTTTCTTATCTAGTTTTTTGACATATTTTATAAATACATTTTGAATCGTATTTGATGTGATGATTAGAGATGTTACACTAAATCTTCTTCATATCTTTGAATGAAACTTTCTAATAAAATTTATCTAATTTTAAACATTTTTTCAATGAATTGGTTACATTACTAAACCTACCTTTTTTTCTCTCATGTGACCTCTACATTGCTTTTGTTTTGTTTTATTACATTACTTCAATTTATGACATTTTCATTTGAATATATATCAACTTTATATTTTAAAAAATAATTTTTTATTATTTATGTTAAAAAATATTTTTAATTCATTAATATTTTAAGCAAGGTCAAATTGATGTAGTTACATTATATTACTTCATTTTATAACATTCAACTTTAATAAGTATTTACTTATTATTTAAATAAATATTTATTATTATTTACGATTATTTAATATAAAAATTCATAATAATTTCAAATGAGACGTGATCAAGATGAAAAAATGTTACCAGACTCTCCTGGATGAGCTCTGTCCATTTAAATATTCAATTTAATATTTTTGATTTTTTATGATTCTGCATGCCTTATGAGACACTTCTATTTGTACTTATTTGGTGAACAAGAAATTAACACTCGGTCACCTTAGTATCTTGGAATGAATCTTTATCTCAAAAATTAATCTTATTTCTCAAATTTTTTTGCAATGATTTTATTATATTAAAATGTAAATCAATGTCTCATCATAAGTGACCTCCTAACTTTGATATGGATAAATTACATTACTTTAATGTATCTTATCTTAGCTTTAATTTACATTACTTCAATTACATAACTTTAGTATATTATTAAATGAGGTCAGATATAGACAAAACAAATATTATTAGACAAATCTCGAAGAACTTTTATTAATTAGTATATATTTTAAATATTTTTTAATATGTCATTTATACAGTTTTGGCATGTTTTACATGATATTTCTATTCATTTAGTTTTCATGATCGGGTACATTAAACTTGACCATCGTTGCATCTTAGAATCTTGATTTGTAGTACAGCATATCTTATTTTTAAAACTTTTTGTTTTAGTAATGTTATATTGCTTTGAAGCTTTAATTCTCTTATGATATGACTTTCACATTACTTTAATTTGGATATTTTACATTATTAAATTTAACTCTTTCCTAATTCCCTGTATATTTACTTAATTTTTAAAATAAAATTCATTACCATTTATGCTTATTTATTTTGGTAATTCATAAAAATTTTAAATGAGCTTAGATCAAAATTAAAAAAATTTTGTTGTACACATCTTGATGAGCTCGTTATAACTAAATGCTTACTTCATATTTTTTAATATATTAATTTCTAGGGTTTATGTATTCTTCATGAGACATTTTTCTTTGTGCAACATTTGATAATCTAGGAGTTACATATTGTCATTGTAGTATCTTGGAACTCAACTTTCTCATAGAGTTTATCTCATATTTTTAAAAGTTTTTACTTTTGTTTGTCATATTCTAATAAAACTTTAACTCTCCTCTCTTCTACGCTTTCCATCACTTTAATTTACTTATATAGAATTTCTTGAGTTGATCTCATTTAAATTTTCAAGAAAAATTAGAAAATATTAAACAAATAATATGTTAATATTTATTTATATTGAATTTTGTGATTCATCATAATTCAAAATTAGGTTAGATCATATTGAAACAAATATTTATGCACTTATCTTGATGAGCTCAATCCAATGAAGTAATAATTTTTATATTTTCAAATATTTTATTTTTAAATTTTTTTTTTGGTTTTCTCAGACACCAGAATTTTTAACCAATTTCATGATATAACATTTCACACTTGTTCTCCATAGTACCAAGGAAAGCAACTTGCACATAAATTTTATCTCAATTCTTAAAATATTTCTCATTGATTTTGTTATATTAATATGTAGCTCTAAATCTTCCCTTATGTCGTAATTACGTCACTTTGTATTGGTTAAATAATATTTTTTTAATTTTATGTCACTTCAACTTCATATACAATTCTTAGTAACATGATAATTTACTATTATTTATGGCTATTTCATTTAACAATTCCATAAAACTCTAAACAAATACATGCTTTACCCAAGAAAATCTTTATTTTTATTTTTTAAAATATTTTATTCTTAATGATTTTATCACTTTCTATGACACAATTTTGTTAATACCTAATTTTATGATTGAGTGCTTTATACTCAATCTTTTTAATATCATAGTGTCCAACTTTCCTCAACAATTTATACAATTTCTTCAAATTGTTCACTTTGATATGATTAACTTCTATGTAACTCTAAATCTACTCTTGTGTGACTACTATGTGACTTTGATTTGATAATATTACATTCTTAAATTTATCTAATTTCAACTTTAATATTTAAATTTCAACTTTAATATATATATATATATACATAAACACATATACTTAATATTAAAAAATATTTTATGATTATTTATTTTTACTTTAGTTACTTTTAGTAATTCCAAACGACAAGTTGAGAAAATGGTTAGACACATGTTCATGAGTTTTATCAAATTAATTATTAGTTTATATTTTTTAAAATATTTTCCTTTTTTAATGTTTTCTTAAATTTTATAAGTCATTTTTATTTTTACATCATTTAATGATTGAGGATATTACATTCAATCCCTTGGGTATGTAGGGAAGCAACTTTTTCATAGTATTTCTAAAAATGTTACGGTTTGGTTTATTTTTATCACCATGGAGCTCCAAATTGTCTCTTGTGCAACTAATACAATGATTTGATTTAGGTATATTATATTTCCTCATTTTATCAAATTTTTCTTTTAGAATTTATTTACTTAACATTAAAGTAATAATAATTATGTTTATATTAATTTAATTTAATTATTCCTAGTAATTAAAAATGAATCCTGATCGAAACAAAACAAACATCAATAGATCCATCTAAATATCTTCTATATGATTAAATATTCATTTTTTATTTTTTAAATATTTTAGCTTCTAACATCTTCTTAGGAGCTATTTTGATCGAGGATATTATAGTTTTATATTGAGATATTTTTATAATGAGATATTTTTTAACATCGAAAGAACGCTTTATTATTTCTTTTGAAGGAAAAATGAGAGGAGAATTATAGATCTATAATAATATAGATAAATAAAAGTAAACTATTTACCAAAATGATAGTTTGCCAAATAGAGTTGCATTCCAAAATACTAAAAGAATCAAGTATAATGCCATTGAAAGGAAAATTAGGTGTGAATAAAAATGTCTTCTAATGTGAACGAAAATGTGAGGAAAAATATATGAATTAAAATTTAATTGAATAGAAATTATCGAGAAAAGTCTAAAAGTATTTTTTTATCTCAAAAGTCCCTTGACTAGAAATACCAAAAATTGATAATGTTATCAGGATTTAATAATAACAAATAATTATTTTAAAATTCATTAAATATATATTAAAATAGAAATGAAATAAATTGAAATCATATAATACAACCAAATCAAAGTAAAGTAAAACTTGCACAAGAAGAGATTTAAAGTTATATAGTAATTTACCCATGTTAAGGCAAAAACTTAGTTGAAATATGATGAATTCCATAGGAATGCTTCATTCGATGATACTAAGGAGATCGAGGGTGATATCCTTAATCACCGAATCAATGAAAAATCCAAATGCCATATGAAGCATTCCAAAGGACTAAGAGAAAGTTATTTAAAAGTTGTCAAAGGAATATTTAATTGGATAGTATACATCAAAAAGAGTCTAAAGACATCTTTCTTAGAATAATGATAATTACTAAAGTAGATAAGCATATATAAAAATAAATTTTAAATTTAATTTTAAATGCTTCTATATTCAAACTAAAATGACATCAATTATACCTTTATAATTTAACCAAATCAAATCATGTAAAGGTCACACAAAAGGAGATGTATAGCTACATATTAATATAAAAAAAAAATCAAATGAAGAAATTCGAAGAAATAAAATAATTACATGGGAAATTTGCATTACAAGATATGAGAGAGATCAAACAAAACATTCCTCACTATTAATAAATCAAAATATCTTATAAATCATGCCAAAACTCGAGAAAATATAATATTTCATTATATAAATATAAATATTTAATTGTATAGAGGTTGCCAGTATGAGTTTTATGATATTTATTTCGTCTCGATCAGATCTCATTTCAAATTATTGTGAATAATAAAACTGAATAAAAAAAGAAAAAAATTCATTTTTTTAATATTAACTAAAAATATAAGAAAGCTAAAATACGATAAATTTTAATCAATGTAATATAAAAAATCAAAGTGATGCAAAAGTCACATTAGAGGAGTATTCAAATTTTTTAATAACATAACAAAATTAAAGTTAAAAAATTTTATAAAAAAATGAGATGAATTATACAAGGTAGTGGAATTCATATATACTGAGTAAACCAAGTGAAGCATCCTCAATGATGAAATCACATTTGAATCAAAATGCCATGTAAAGTTGGTAAATTGCTTGAAGATATATATACACACATACACACACACACACACACACACACACACACACACACACACACACACACACACACACATATATATATATATATATATATATATATATATATAAACACACACATACAATTGAACATTTAATTATATTTACCTCATTAAAATGAATCCTATGGCGTATGTTTTGTATCCATCAAACCAAATCAAATGTGATGTAAACATTAGAAAAAGAGAGATTTAGTGTAACATAATATATAATCTAATCAAATTGAAGATTACATTCTAACATACTAATGAGATCTTGTGTAACATCCTCAATTGTTTGATCATGCATAATTAAAATTGTCTTATAAAGAAGACTAAGCCATAGAAACTATTATTTTGAAAATAAAGAAATGAATATTTAAAAAGATATCAATCATCTAGAAGATTCCAATGTTGTTTATATCACCTCAATCGTACCTCTTTTAGAATTACTATAAATTACTAAAGTAGAAAAACATAAATAACAATAAGTTTTCTTAAATATTAAGTAAAAATATAATGCAATTCAAATTATTTAAATTGAAGCAATATAATATAACTAAAACAAAGTGATGTAAAAGTTATATGAATGGAGTATTTGAGTTTCATAGTACATAATAAGATCGAAATGAAAAATTTAAAGTAATGAGACAAATTGTATGAGAAAGTTGTAATGTAAAATACTAAGGTGTTCAAGTGTAATGTTTTTAATTATCAAGATTTTTTCTCATTTTAAAATACTTCAAATTCAAAAGTCATAATTAAAACTATTAATAATAAATAATTTTTATTCAAAGGAATATATAATAAATCATAATTATGAAAAATTGAAGCAATGTTAAATGATTAAGCAAAACAAAAGTGAAGTTTACATGATAAGAGATTCATGACTATTCGTTAATATAACCTAATTAAAAAGAGAAGGTATGGAAATGAGATAAATAGTGTAGGAAAGTTGCATCACAAGCTACTCAAATGATCAATTATAACATTGTTTAATATCTATGTGGGTACGAATCAAAATACCACATAAAAATTATAAATATCTTAGAAGAAAAAATTTAGTAATATCCAAATAAACATTTAATTAGTTTGATCTCATTAAGATGAGTCAACAATGTTTGTTTCTCTTGATTGTACAAAAATAAAGTAAGAAAAAAACTAATTATAAATTATTTTGGTATTAAGAAAAATATATATTAAAGAAGGAAAAAGGTAATTGTAGTAAACTAATATGACAAGATAAAAATGATGTAAGTGTTGCAAAAGAAGAGATTTGTTATTACACAATATCAATAAAAAAATAAAAACATTTGAAGAAAATTAAAAACTAGTATCAGATTGTTAAACTCCTAGAGATCAACGAGATGAAGTGTAAAAATTAAAATATTTTGTAAAGCTTGTCAAAGCACAAGAAAGCATTTTTGAAAACATAGAAATGTATACTAAATATGATAAAGGTCATCAAAGCAAGTTTAATGACATTTTTTTGTCTGAGTTAATACTTATGTTTACCTACTAAGAATTTTGGAACTAAAGAAGTATAAATAACATGAAATTATTATTTTTATATAAAGTAGAGAATAACAAATTAAAAAAGAGATAACTTTAAGAATTATAATAGAAATAAATTAAAATAAAGTTAATGACATACAAAGTGAGTATTAGAGTGTTATAGTAACACAAAAAATGAAAGTAAAAGTTTTTTTAGAAATGATATAAACTGGATGACAAAGTTGCATTTCAATTTACTATGCAGATGATGTTTAGCATCTTTGACCATCAAATCAGGCATGAATCAGAATTGCATAAAAATGGAGACAAGCTATGGAAATAAAACATTTAAAAATAAAAAGAATACATAATTGGAATGTTACTATCAACACAAGTTCATAAAAAATAATAATAAAGTTTATTTAAAGTTTATGGATATATATATATATTAAAAAAAGAGAAATTGAAGCAATGTGACATTAAAAAATCGAAACAATGTAAAGTTTACATTATAGAAGCTTTATGTTTGCATATTAATATCCACATAAAAGAAAAAAATGAAGAAATGAGATAAATTATATAAGACAATTACATTTAATGATGATAAGGAGATTGTGTGGCACCCTTGATCATCATATCTTGTACGAACAAAAAAAACTCATTAAATGACACAATATTGCATAAAATAATTTATTAAAAAATCTAAATTAATATTTAATTTGATCTAGAAAAGTCTAACGATGTTTATTTCATCTAGATCGAAACTCATTTGTGGTGAGCATAAACTAATAAATTAAATAGGCATAAATAATAGTAAATAACTATTTAAACACTAAGTCAACACTTCTAAAAGCTGAAAAAGATAAATTAATATATTGTAATATTAAAAAATTAAATTGATAGAAACAACACTTGAGATGATATTCAAACTCACATAGTTATAAAAAATATTCAAAGTGAAAGTTTTCAAAAGATGAAATAAGTTTTAAAAAAATTGCATTCCAGCCTACTAAGGAGATCAAGTGTTAAATCATTGATTGTCGAAAAAGATGTGAATCAAAATGTTTAGAAGTAAGAAAAAATATTATAAAATATTATATCTAAAATTAAAGATAATGAATGCTTAACTGTATAGAGCTCATTTAGATGAGATCAATGATGTTTGATTCTTTTAAATATGAAATTGTTAAGAATTATGGTGAATTGAAAAAATAAAATAAGCATAAACAAAAATAAATTTTTATTAAGGAATTATTTATGGAATATGAACTGAGATATACAATGCAATATATAAAAAAATCATGTAAAGCTAAAACGAGAATATATTTGGGGATACATCATAATAAACAAAAATTAAAGATAAAAATTTCAAAAAAAACAATAATTTGTATAACGAAATTATGTCATAAGATACTAAAAAGATTAAGTATAACATCGCCAATTGATAAATAAAGAATGAACTAAAAAAGTCATACAAATAGTATAAAAATCTTGCAAAAAATAATATTTAAAAAAATAAAAAATGATTATTTAATGTGATAAATTTTAAAAGAAATCCCAAGCCATTTGTTTTGTCTCCATCAGACATCATTTCTAATTACTATGAAATAACAAAGTAAATAATCATAAATTAAAAATTTATATTATAATTATAATATATATATATAAATTAATGATCAAAATAAAATAGATCTATGCAATTTAATGCAACCAAGTTCTCATGCTACAAAGGTTACACATGAGTGAAGTCAATGCTACATAGTAATAAAACCAAATCAAATGGTTAAATTTTTAAAAATAAGATAAGTTATGTGAGAAATTTTCATTCTAAGATACTATGAGATCAAGTGTAACATTCCCGATCATCAATTCATATATCAATCAAAATGTTTTAGAAAGCATGCTAAAGTCCTAAAATATGAAATATTTTAAAATATATCTATAAATATTTAATTGGATAAAGCTCATAGAGATGAGCTCAACGATAATTATGTCAATCGATGAGAGCTTTTTTGATTTACTATGAATTGGCAAACTACTTTAGGATAAATAATAATAAAGTATCAATCAAATAATAAGAAACATATCTTAAAGCTAAATGAGATAAATAGAATCAATGAAATATAACTCAATCAAAGAAGTCAAATTTGTATGAGACTAGATTCAGATTTATATAGCAAAATAATCGAATTAATTATAAAATAATTTAAGAAATGAGACAAATTAAATTAGAAAATTGCATTACAAGATACAAAGGAGATCAATTGAAAATTCCTCGAGCATCACCTAACACATTAATAGAAATATTTCAAAAAACATGCCATCAAGAAAATAAAATATTTAAAATATAATAATGAAAATTTTATTAGATAGAACAAGATGGAGAGAACTCCAATGATCTTTTTCCTCTTGATTTGATCTTCTTTAGAATTGCTTCTAATTAAAAAATCAGATCTACATAAGTAATAATAATCAATTATTTTAATATTAATTAAATACATATTAAATTTGAAATGAGTTAAGTTTAACCAATATATATAACAAAATCAAAGCAAAGTAAAGGTCGCATAACAAAGATTTAGAAGTTTAAAGTAATATGAACAAATAAAAATAAAATATTTGTTGAATTTAGATGAATTATATGAAAAATTTTCAACCTAGAAAACTATAGGGATAGAGTGTAACATTCCCGATCACCAAATTATGTATAATTTGAAATGTCTCATAAAGCATACAAGGATTTTATAAAATAAAATAATTAAATATTTAAAAAATAAAATTTAATTTGATAGATTTTAGTAGGATTAATGAAATGGTTTTTATTTAGTTTTAATTAAACCTCTTTTGGAGTTAATTTGAATTACCAAAATAAATAGGCATGAAAAATATTAATTTTCTTAAATATTTGTAAGATATATAGTAATACTAAATTGAGGTAAATTCATATAATAAAATATATGAAAAAAATCAAAGTGATGTTAAGGTCATACTAGAAAGGATTTAGGGTTTCAAAGTAATATCACCAAATAAAAAAACGATGTTTAAGTTAAATTATTTAAGAAAATTGCATTCTAAGATAGTAAGCTGATTGAATATAACGTCTTTGGTAATGCATTATTTTGTGAATCAAAATATCTCGAAAAGCATGCAAAAAGCCAAGAAAATTAAATATGTAATAAAACTTAAAAATAAATATTTTATTTCATACAACTCGTTGAGAGGATTCAAATGACAAAAAATTATTATTTTAATGTTAATAGAATTAATATTGAAGCTAAAATAAGATAAATGAAAGTAATGTTATATAAATAAAATGGATATCCTAAATATGTCACATGATAGGAGGTTTAGAGTTACAGTATAGTATAATTGAATAAAATGGAAATTTTGAAAAGGTGCGATAAGTTGTCCAAGAAAGTTGAAGTCCAATAAACTAAATCGACTATAGCATTTTTAATCATGAAATTTAATATGAGTCAAATTATGTTGTAAAACATGCAAACCTATAGCAAAAAGTATTTAAAAATGTAAAACTAAATATTGAATTAGATAGAGTATGTCGAGATGCATCCAACTATGTTTTACTTACCTCGCACATACATCGTTTTGAATTTTTGGAAACAACAAAAGTAAATATGTATAAATAAAGAAATTATTATTTTGTTATTATATAAATATATAATAAAGCTTAAATTAAAGAAATTGAAATAATGTAATATAAATAAATCAAAGCAATGTTAAGTTCAATCGAGAAGAGAATAAGGGTTGATAATTGTTAGTAATTCACAACAATGTCTAATGGGGACAAAATAAAAGTCATTGGAATCATCTCGATGATCTTTATTTTTTAGAATATCCAACTTTTATTTATAAATATTTTTTAGTCTTGTTTTGGTATGTTTACACGATATTTTAATTTGTACCTAATTTGAAGATCGATCATGGTATCATGATCTCTTTAGTATCATGGAATATAATATTCATGAACAATTTAAGTTGCTTCACGAAATCTTTTGCTTTTATTTGGTATTTTTGCTAGGAAACTCTTATTCTTCCTTTATTTTTTGTTTACATCACTTTTATTTGGTATATAACATTACTATCACATAGCTCTTTTTAGCCATATTATATGTCAAGTTAGTATTAAAAAACTGTTATAATTTACTTTTTCTAAATTTTTTTATTCACTATAATTTTAAAGGAAATCAAATGAAGATCAAAAAAATGATGACGAACTCGTCTCCACAAACTATATCCAACTAACTATTAATTTTATATTTTTAAAAGTTTATTTTTCTTCTTTAGGAATATTTTATGAGACATTCAAATTTATACATGATTTTATAATTAAAAATGTTACACACGATCTCCTCAATATCTTGGAGTTCAACATTCTCGTACAATTTATCTCTTCCCATCAAATTTTTTGCTTTGATTTTGTTATATTACATTGCTTTGATTTATGTTATTTTATCCTTAACTTAATCAATTTAATTTCAAAATAATAATTTTTAATATTTACTTTTATATAATTTAGTAATTCCTAGTTATTCTAAATGAGGTTCAATGTAGATGAAACAAACATCGAAGGACTCCTGTCGACAATTCTATCCCATTCATATTTGTACTTCATATTTTTATTATTTTGCAAAGATTTTGAATATTTTATAAGAAATTTCAATTCCTAAATGATTTTATAATTAATGATATTACAACCAATATATTTAGTATTTTAGTATTAAACTTTTTCAAATATATTTAGATCCATAAAAGTTTTTTTATTTTTTTTGGTTACACTACTATCTAAACCTAAATCTACATTTGTATTAACATTATGTCATTTGCTATATTATTTTTTGTTCAATTTATCTTATTTTAGATTTAATAAATATTTAATTGGTGTTATAATTATACATCATTCTTATTCATGCCTAATTAATTTGGTTATTTATAATAAATCCAAACAATGTCTGATTAAGATATAAAAATTTCCTTAGACTCATCTCTACAAACTCTACTTAATCAAAAATTTACTTTAAAATTTAAATATTTTATTATGAGTGGTTTTCTTATGGTCTATGAGCAATTTCAATTTGTACTTGGTTTGATGATCAAACACGTTACATTATATCTTATTATTAACTTGCGATGAAACTTTATTATATAATTTATTTGATATTTTTCTAATGTTTCACTTGGATTAAGTTATCTTACTATACATCTATAAATCTCTTCTCATATTACCCTTACATTACTATGATGTTTATTACATTACTTTACTTTTATATATTTTAGCTTTATTTTATTTTTTTCTTAATATTTAAAAAATTATTAATATTCTTACTTATGTTCTCTTGTACTTCTCAATAATTTCAAACAATAAATAGTCTAAACAAAACAAAGGTCATTAAACTTATCTTGATAAGTTCTTTACAATTAAATATTTATTTTTATATTTTTAAAATTTTACTTTTGAGTTGTTTTTCTTCACTTTAAGAGAGATTTTTTCCTACTTACTATAACTTTTGATAATACTAAACTCAATCTTTTTGGAATCTTGCAATGCATCTTTTACATTCAATTTGTCTTATTTCTTGAAATGTTTTGCATTAATTTGTTCATATAACTATGTTACTTCAAATCTCTTCTCATGTGTACTTTACATCACTTTGATTTATTTATATTTCATAGCTTTAATTTACATCATTAAATCTTTAATATTTATTTACATAATAATAAAATAAGTTTTCATTCCAAATTATGCATATTTTTATAGTTAATTTGCAATAATTCCAAACGACGTCTAATCAAGAAAAAACATTCTCTGACTCTTCTTCATGAGCTCTAACCAATTAAATGAACGTTTTTACATTTTTTTTAAAAAAAATTTCAATGAGTTTAGCACATTTATGAGACAATTTGAAACATACCATATTTCAAGATCAAGGATATTACTCTCGATCTTCTTATGGTATTTTAATGCAACATTCTCAAACAATTTATTTTATTTCTTCAAAATTTTTGTTTCCTTTTGATTATATTACTATGCATCTCTAAATCTCCTCTTATGTGATTTATATTACCTTAACTTCTTTATATTGCACTACTTCAATTAATCTCATTTTAGCATTATTATATATCTACTCAATATTAGAAGTTAAAATCATTATTTATCCCTTTACCTTTAGTAATTTGTGGTAATTCCAAATGAGGTCTAATTGGGATGAAACAAATGTCATTTGGCTCATCTCGATATCTGCTATCCAAATGAATTTTAATTTCACTTTTTAGTATTTTATATATTAGAGCTTTAAATAATTTATGAGTCATTTCTATTCCTATCTCATTTGGTGATTAAGAATATTAGACTCAATCTCTTTTGTATATTTTAATGCAAATTTCTTATACAATATATCTGATTTGAACTTTATTAAATGTTTTGTTTATACACAAATAATATTTTTTTATTATTTATTGTTACTTACCTTGGTAATTTGTGGTATGCCAAAGAGCTCTATCTAATTAATTATTTATTTTTACATATCTCATTAATATTTTTATTTTCTGCACTTTTTGCATTCTTTATGGGTTCTTTTAATTCTAAGATAGTCTAATGAACAAGGATATAAGACGTGATCTCTTTAACATCATTGAATGAAATTTTTTTGCACAATGTATTTTATTTCTTTACTTTTTTTAATTTGATAAGACTAAATTTCTCTATAACTATAAAACATCTCTTGTGTGACCTTTATGTGTTTCATTTTTTTATATTGCATTGCTTCAATTTATCTCATTTCTATTATAACATAAATTTAAATATTGTTAATACAAAATATTATTATTATTTATGCTTATTTATTTAAGTAATTTGGCATAATTCTAAATAAGGTCCATTAACGACAAACCAAACCTCATTCGATAAGTCTCGATGATATCAATCTCCTTTGTATATTTGAATAAAACTTTTCTCAAATTTTTTCTCATTTATTCAAATTTTTTATTTTAATTTGGTTATATTACTATGTAAGTCTATCTTGTTTTAATTTTTTGTCATTTTAAGTTTAACATATATCTGCTTAATTGTAGATATTCCAAACAAGCACACCAACACAATTGGACTTATCTAGATGAACACTATCCAAATAAATATAAAATTTTAAATTTTGAAATATTTTATTTTAATGAGTTTTAGCATACATTATGAGATATTTTGATACCTACCCAATTTAAATACTGAGGATGTTATACTTGATTTGTTTAATATACTGGAATGTAAATTTTTAATATAATTTACGTCTTTCCTTCAAATATTTTACTTTGAGTTTTTTATCTTATTATATAACTCCAAAACAATTCTTTTGTGGCTTTTTACACTAGATTTGTTTAGTTATATTATATTTTTTATGATTTATCTCATTTTATGTTTAAATATATCTACTTAATATGAAAATAGTTATTGTTTATTAAATTATTGTGATTACAATATATTGGATGAGGACTTTCTAATGAAATTTCTTGTTTATATATTTTTTTCTATTATTTTAGTAAACTTTCTTAAACATTTAGATTCATACATGATTTGAGGATTGAGAATGTGATAGTCAATCTCCTCAACATGTTCAAAAAAACTTTTGTATATAATTTATTTCATTTAACCTAAAATATGTTTTTCAAAATGTTATAATAACGGTTTATTATTATGTTGGATTATTTTTTAAGTATTTTGCAATATTTTTAAGCAAGGTACAATAAAAAACAAACATCATTGGCATCATCTAAAGGACCTCTATCCCATTAATGTTTCATCTTAATCATTTTACCATCTTTGAATAAAACTTTGTCACACAATTTATTTTATTTTTCAAATTTTTTTGCTTTTATTTTGCTATATGGTTTGTAGTTCTAAATCTCTTTTCATGTGACCTTACATCACTTTGACTACATAGCTTAAATTTATCTCATTTCAACTTCAACATATATTTATATAATATTAAAATAATAATTTCTTATTTTTAGCTCTATATATAATTTTGTGATTTATAGTAGTTCCAAACACAGTCCAATCGAGACAATAAACCTCATTGGATACATTTTGATGAGCATTATCCAATTAAATTTTTATTTCGATATTTTTTATGCTTCTCACATGGTCTGTAAGCTATTTCCATTCATACCAAGTTTGATGATGAAGGATGTTATACTGAATATTTGTGTTAACTTGGATGGAAACTTTCTTATACAATTTATCTGATCTTGCCATTTTTTGTTTTGATTTTTATGTTACTGTGATACACTAATTCACATTTCATTTCATGCTTATAAAGCTTGATATTGTTAAATCAAATTGTGTCAATTGATCCCATTTTTTGATTGATTATAAATTTACATATTATTTAAATAATAATTTATTTTTATATTTGGCTATTCACTCTATCAATTTGTTGTAATTCTAAACGAGGATGAATCAAGTTAAAATAATCACTATTGGAGTCATGTTTACAAGCTCTATCCAATTAAATTTTCTTGTTTATCTTTTTGAATATTTAACTTTCTATGGTTGTGGAAACTTTTGTGAGATATTTAGATCCATACCTTATTTGATGTTTAAGAATGTTTTGCTCGATCACAATAGCAACTTGTAATATAGCTTCCACATATAAATTATCTTATTCATTTTACTTGTTTATTTTGATTACATCGTGTTCCTTTTTTCCATAATTTCTCATATTATGTCACTTTTATTTTTTTCTTATACTAAGTTGTTTCAATTTATATCATTTCAATTTTAATATATATTTAAGTAATAATAAATATTACTTTTTTAATATTTTACTTATTTACATTAGTAATTTAGAATAATTCTAAACATTATGCAATTGAGATGGAACAAATGTCGATCGGATCATCTTGACGAGATCTATCCCACTAAATATTCTACTTTATACTATTAAATATTTTATTTCTTAAGGTTTTGCCATATTTTATGAGAGATTATAATTTGCACTTAATTTGAGGATCAAAATGTAACACTGTATCACGTTAGCATCGTGGAATGCAGCTTACTCAAAAAATTTATCATACTTTCTTCAACTATTTTTCCTTTAATTTTCTTTTATTACAAATGTAACTCTAAATTTCCTATAATATGACCTTTAGATGTCATTAATTTTCTTATACTATATTATTTAAATTTATCTTATTTTGTAATATATATTTGCTTAATATTTAATTAATAATTTCTTTTACTTGTACGTATTTACTTTGGTAATTCATAATATACAAAATGAGGTTTGATCCACATGAAACAAATATCATTTGACTCATCATAACTAGCAATAGAAAATTGAATATTCATTTTAATATATTGTTTTTATTATTTTGACCTACTTTACGAGAGATTATGAATGACACTTGAAAATCAAGGATGCTAAACCTGATCTCATTAATACCTTGGAATATTTTTTCTTATATAAGTTATCTTATTTCTTGAAATTTTGTGTTTTTATATGATTTTATTAGTATGGAACTCTATCTGTTGTCGTATGACATTTTCATCACTTAGAATTGATTACTTTACGTTTTTTCAATTTTTCGTTCTCTAATTTACTATATATTGACAAACTATTAAAGTAATAATTTAATATTGTTTTATTTATTTTTTAATTGATAATAATTTGAAAAGACATTTGATCAAGATAAAACAAACATCATTGACTTCTCTTGATATGCTTTATTTAATTACAAATACATTTTTAGATTTTATATCAATTCTTCAATTGTTTTTCTTTGATTTGGTTATGTTACATTCTAATTCTAAATCTCCACTCATTTGATCTTGACATGCCTTATATTTGCTTAGATTAATTTTCTTCAATTTATCTTATCTCACCATTAATATATATATCTACTTAATGTTAAGATAATAATTTATTACTATAGATACTTATTTTCTATTATGATTTTCTTGAAACAAAGTGTGATCATGATCAAATGAACTTTGTTGTTGTCTCGATGAGCTCTATAAAATTAAACATCTATTTTAGGTCTTTAAATATTTTACTTTCAAATATTTTAGATTGTATGTCAAAATATTTTTATTGAAATCTTCTTTGATAATTGAGAATATTACACTTGATCTCCCAAATATCTTAGATTTCAACTTGTACAATTTTCGTCATTACTTAATTTTTTTTCTTTTTTTGGTTATAATTTAATGTATGAATAAATCTCTTCTATATGATCATTACATAATTTTGATTTGATTATATTACATTTCTTTAATTTATCTTATTTTATTGGTGATATATATATAATATTAAAGTAATAATTTATTATCATTTATGTCAATATATTTTGGTAGTTCATAAAAAATCCTACTTCTTCTCCTTCTTCTTCTTCATCTTCTTCTTCTTCTTCTTCTCGTCCTTCTTCTTCTTCTACTTGTTCTTCTTATCGTTCTTCTTATTATTATTATTCTTCTTCTTCTTTACCTTCTTGTTCCTCCTTTTCTTCTTCTTTGCCGTCCTTTCCTTCTTCTTCATCTTCCTCTTCGTCTCCTTCTTCTTCTCCTTCTCCTTCTCCTTCTTCTTCTTCTTCTTATTTGTCGACTTCTTTTCTTCTTCTTATTATTCTTCTTCTTTCTCACCTTCTTCTTCGTCTTCTTCTTCTTCTTCCTCTTCCTCTTCTTCTTCCTCCTCTCCTTCCTCTCATTTTCTTCTTCTTCTCCTTCTTCTTCTTCTCTTACTTTTTCTTTTTCTTCTTCTTCTTCCCCTTCTTCTCCTTCTTCTACTTCCCCTTCATTCTTCCACCTCTTCTTCTTTTTCCTTTTCTCTTTCCTCTTGTACTTCTTCTTCTTCTTCTCCATCTTCTTTATGTTCTTCCTCTTCCTCTTCTTCTGCTCTTTCTTATTATTATTATTATTATTGTTATTATTATTATTATTATTATTATTATTATTATTATTATTATTGTTATTATAATTATTATTATTCTTTCTCTTCTTCATCTTTTTCTTCTTCTTCTTTGCCTCCTTCCTCTTCTCCTTCTCCTTCTTCTTCTTCTTCCTTTATCTTCTTCTTCTTCTTCTTCTTGTATACCTTCTCCATCTTCTTCTTCTTTTTCTTCTTCTTCTTCTCCTTCTTCATCATCATCAACATCATCATCTTCTTCTTCTACTTATTGTTCTTCTTCTCCTCCTACTTCTTCCTCTTCTTCTTCTTCTTCTTCTTCCTCTTCTACTTCTTCTTCTTCATCTTCCTCTTCTTCTCCTTTTTCTTCTTCTTCTCCTTCTTCTTCGTCCTTCTTTTTCACCTTCTTCTACTTCTTCTTCTTATTCTTGTTCATCTTCTTCTTCATCTTTGCCTTTTTCTTTTTCTTCTTTTTCTTTTCTTTTTCATCTTCTTCTTCTTCTTCTTTTTCTTCTTCTTCTTCTTCTCCCCCACCTTCTTCTTCCTCCTCTTCTTCTTCTTCTTCTTCTTCCTCTTCTTTTTCTCCATCTTCTTCTTCTTCTTCTACTTCTCTGTCTTCTTCTCCTTTTCCTTCTTCTTTTTCCTCTTCTTCTTCTTCTTCTTCCTCTTCTCCTTCTTCTTCCTCTTTTACTACTACTACTGCTTCTTCATCTCCTTCTTCTTCATCTACCTCTTATTCTTCTTCTTCCACTTCTTCTTCCTCTTCTTCTTCTTCTTCTTTCCCTTTTTCTTCTTCTTCTTCTTCTCCTTCTCCTTCTTCTACTTCTTCTTTTTCTTCTTGTTTTTCTACTTGTTCTTCTTATTCTTCTTCTTATTCTTATTATTCTTCTTCTTCTTCACCTTCTTGTTCCTCCTTTTCTTCTCCTTCTTTGCCTTCCTTCCCTTCTTCTTCTTCATCATCCTCTTCGTGTCCTTCTTCTTCTTCTCCTTCTCCTTCTTCTTCTTCTTCTTGTTCTTTGACTTCTTTTCTTCTTCTTATTATTCTTCTTCTTTCTCACCTTCTTCTTTGTCTTCTTCTTCTTCTTCCTCCTCTTGTTCTTCTTCTTCTTCCTCCTCCTCTCCTTCTCGTTTTCTTCTTCTTCTCCTTTTTCTTCTTCTCTTACTTCTTCTTTTTCTTCTTCTTCTTCCCCTTCTTCTCCTTCTTCTACTTCCCCTTCGTTCTTCCACGTCTTCTTCTTTTTTCTTTGCTCCTTCCACTTGTACTGCTTCTTCCTCTTCTCCTTCTTCTTTATGTTCTTCCCCTTCCTCTTCTTCTACTCTTTCTTATTATTATTATTATTATTATTATTATTCTTTCTCTTTTTCAGCTTTTTCTTCTTCTTTTTTTTCTTCTTCTTTTCCGCCTCCTTCCTCTTCTCCTTCTCCTTCTTCTTCTTCTTCGTCTTCTTTTATCTTCTTCTTCTTCTTCTTCTTATTGTCTATCTTCTCCATCTTCTTCTTTTTCTTCTTCTTCTCCTCTTCATCATAATCAACATCATCTTCTTCTTCTTCTTCTTATTGTTCTTCTTCTTGTCCTCCTACTTCTTCCTCTTCTTCGTCTTCTTCTTCTTCGTCTTCAACTTCTTCTTCTTCATCTTCCTCTTCTTATTCTCCTTTTTCTTCTTCTTCTCCTTCTTCATCCTTCTTCTTCACATTCTTCTACTTTTGCACTTCTTCTTGTTCATCTTCTTGTTCATCTTCTCCTTTTTCTTTTTCTTCGTTTTCTTTTCTTTTTCATCTTCTTCTTCTTCTTCTTCTTCTTCTCCCCCACCTTCTTTTTCCTCCTTTTCATTTTCTTCTTCTTCTTTTTCCTCTTCTTCTTCTACTTCTCTATCTTCTTTTTCTTTTCCTTCTTCTTTTTCTTCTTCTTCTTCTTCTTCCTCTTCTCCTTCTTCTTCTTCCTCTTCTACTACTACTACTTCTTCTTCTCCTTCATCTTCATCTACCTCTTCTTCTTCTTCTTCTTCCACTTCTTCCTCTTCTTCTTCTTCTTCTTCTTTTCTTCTTCTTCCTCTTCTTCTTCTTTTCTTCTTCTTTTTATTCTTCTTCTTCTTGTTCTTCTTAATCTTTTCTTCTTTTTCTTCCTCTTCCCCTTCTCCTCCTTCTTCTCCTTCTTCTTCTTCTTCCTTTTCTTCTACTTCTCCTCCTGCTTCTTCTTATTCTTCTTCTTCTATTTCTTCTACTTCTTCTTCTTATTCTTCTTTGTCTTCTTCTTATTCACCTTCTTGTTCCTCTTCTTCTTCTCCTTCTTCGCCTTCCCCTCCTTCTTCGCCTTCCCCTCCTTCTTCTGCCTCTTCTTCTTCCTTCTCCTCTTCTTCTTCTTCTTCTTCTTCTTCTCCTTCTTGTTCTTCCACTTCTTCTTCTTCTTCTTTTACTTCTTCTTCTTCTTGTTGATCTTCCTCTTCCCCTTGTTCTTCTTCCTCTTCCTGTTAATTATCATCTTCTTGTTCTTCTTCTTCTTCCTCCTCTTCTTATTCTTCTACTTCTTTTTCTTCTTCAACTTCATCTTTTCTTCTTCTTCTTCTTCTTCTTCTTCTTCTTCTTCTGCTTCTTCTTCATCTACTTTGCCTTCGCCTTCTTCTTCTTCTTCTCCATCATCTTTCACTTCATCTTTTTATTCTTCTTCTTTGTCTTCCTTTTCTTGTTCTTCTTCTTCTTCTCCTCCTCCTCCTTCTTGTCCTCCTCCTCCTTCTTCTTCTTCTACTTCTCTTTCTTCTTCATCCTTCTCTTCTTGTTCTTCTTCCACTTTTTCTTCTTCTTCCTCTTCTTGACCAACTTTTCCTTCTTCTTTTCTTGTTCTTGTTCTTTTTCTTCTTCTGCTTCCACTTCTTGTTCTTCTTTTTCCTCTCTTTCTTCTTCTTCTTCTCTTCCTCCTTTCTCTTTTTCTTCTTCTTGCTCTTTTTCTTATTTTTCGTCTTCTTCTTCTCCTCACTCTTCTACTAGTTCTTCTACGTCTACTTCTACTTCTACTTCTTCTTCTTCTTCTTCTTCTAGTTTTCTTCTTCTTCGCCATCTGATTCCACTTCTTCCCCATCTTTGTCTTCCTCTTCTTCTTCTTCTTCTTGCTCGCCTTCATCATCATCGTGGTCGTCTTCTTCTTCTTCTACTTCTTCTTCTTCCCCTTCTTTTTCTTCCTCTTCTTCTTTCGCAACTTCTTGTTCTTCCACTAATTCTTCTTCTTCTTCTTCTTCTTCTTCTTTTTCCTCTTCATCTTCTTCTTCTTCATATTCTTCTCCATCTTGTTCTTCTTGTTCTATTGTTCTTTTTCTTTATCTTCTCCTTTTCCTCCTTCTTCTCCTTCTTCCTCTTCCTCTTCTTATTCTTCTTGTTCTTATCTTTGTTATTCTACTTCTTCTTCTTCTTCTTCTTCTTCCACTTCACCTCCTTATTCAGTTGTTCTTCTCCTTCTTCACCTTCCTTTCCATCTTCTTCTTCTTCTTCCTCCTCTTCGTCTTCATCTTCTCTTTCTTCTTCTTCTTGTTTTTCCTCTTCTTCTTCTTCTACTAATTCTTCTTCCTCTTCTTCTTTTATAATTCTTCCCTTCTTCATCTTCTTCTTCTTCCTCTTCTTCTTCTTCCTCCTCCTCTTCCTCTTATTATTTTTCTTCTTCTTCTCCTTCTTATCTTATCTTACATTTTGTCTTTCTTTTTCCTATTCCTCTTCTTCTCCTTCCTCTACTTCACCTTTGTTCTTCCAACCCTTCGTTTTTTTTCTTTTCTCCTTCTTCTTGTACTTCTACTTCTTCTTCTTCTCCTTCTTCTTTTTGTTCTTCTTCTTCCTCTTCTTCTGTTATTTCTTTTCTTATTATTATTATCATTCTTTCTCTTCTTTTCTTCTTCTTCTTCTTCTTTTTCGTCTTCTTCTTTACCCCCTCCTTCCTCTTCTCCTTCTGCTTCTTCTTCTTCTTCTTCTTCTTTTATCTTCTTTTTTTTCTTCTTCTTCTTCTTTTTGCCTTTCTTCTCCATCTTCTTCTTCTTTTTCTTCTTCTTCTTCTTCTTCTTTTTCATTAACATCATCTTCTTCTTCTTCTTGTTCTTCTTTTTCTTCTTTTTCTTCTTTTTCTTCTTCTTCTTTTTCATCAACATCATCATCATCTTCTTCTTCTTCTTACTCTTCATCCTCTTCATCTTGCCCTTCTTCTCCATTTCATTCTATTTCTTCTTCTTCTTCCTCATCTCAATCTTCTTTTTCTTCTTCTTTCTCTTCTTCATCATTATCATCATCGTCTTCTTCTTCTTCTACTTGTTCTTTTTCTTCTCCTTCTTCTTCTTCTTCTTCTTCCTCTTCTTCTTCATCTTTTTGCTTTAGTTCTTTTTCTTCTTCTTGTCCTCCTTCTTCCTCTCTTCTGCTACTTCTCTTACTTCTTCTATTACATCTTCTTGTTCTTTTTCTTCTTTTTCTTCTTCCCCTTCTTCTCTTTCTTCTATTTCCCCATCTTTTTCTTCTTTTTCTTTTCCACCACCTCTTGCTTCTTTTATTTCTTCTTCTTCTTGTTCATCATTATCATCATCATCATCATCATCATGAACATCTTCTTCTTCTACTTTTTCTTCTTCTTCTTCTTCATCTTCTTCTTCTACTTCAACTGCATCTTTTCTTCTTCTTCTCTAACTTCTTTTTCTTATTCTTCTTCTTCATTCTCTTCTCCTTCTTGTTCTCCTTGTTCTTCTTCTTACTTTTCCTTTCCTTCTTCTTCTTTCTTTACTTCTTCTTCTTCACCAATAACTTCTTTGTCTTCTCCTTCTTCTTCTTCTTCTACTACGACTACTACTACTACTTCGTTTTCTTCTTTTTCTTCTCCTTCTTCTTCTTCTACGTCTTCTTCTTCTTCTTCTTTTTCTTCATTAACATCATCTTTTTCTTATTCTTCATCTTCTTCTTCTTTTTTCTTCTTCTTCATCTTCATCTACATCTTCTTCTTCTTCATCATCATCTACTTCTTTTGCTTCTTCTTCCTCTTCTTCATGTTCTTCTTTTTCTTCTTCTTCTTCTTCTTCTTCCTCCACTTTTTATTTTTCTTCTTCTTCTTCTCTTCATCTGCCTTCTTCTTCTCCTTCTTCTTCTTATCCTTCTCTTTCTTCTTCTTCTTCTCCTCTTCTTCTTCTTAACCTACTTTACATTCTCCTTCTTCTACTTGTTCATCTTCCTCATCTTCTTTTTCTTCTTCTTCTCCTTCTTCTTCTTCTTCTTCTTCTGCATCATCATCATCATCTTCTTCTTCTTCTTCTTCTTCTTCTTCTCCTTCTTCTTCATCCTATTCCACTTCTTCCACTTGTTTTTCTCAAACTTCTTCTTCTTATTATTCTTATTCTTCTACTTTTTTCTTCTTCTTCTTCTCCTTCTTCTTCTTCTTTTTCTTCTTCTTCTTCTTCTTTTCTTCTTCTTCTTCATCTTCTTCTTGTTCTTTTTCTTCTTCTCCTTACTTTCCTTCTTCTTCTTGTTCTTCTTCTTCTTCTTCTCCTACTTCTTCTTCTTCATCATCTTCTTTTTCTTCTTCTTCTTCTCCTTCTTCTTCTTCTTCTTCTTCTTCTTCTACTTTTTCTTCTTCTTCTTTTGCTTCTTCATTCTTTTCTTCTCCTTCTACTTCCTCTTCTTCTTCTTCTTCTTGGTCTTCTTCTTCTTCATTTCTTCTTCTTCTTTTCTTCTTCATCTTCTTCTTCTTCTTCTTCCATTCCTTCTTCTTCTTCTTCTTCTTCCTCTTCATGATCATCTTCTTCTTCTTCTTCTTCTTCTTGTACTTCTTCTCCTTCCTCTTCTTCTTCCTCATCTTCTTCTTCTTCTTCTTTCATATTCTTCCTGTTCTTCTCCTTCTTCTACTTCTTCTCCTTTCTTCTTCTTCTTCTCGTACTTATTCTTCTTCCTCTTCTTCATCTCCTTCTTCTTCTACTTCTTTTCTACTTCTCCATTATCATCATCTTCTACTTGTTCTTCTTCTTCTCGTTCTTCTTCTACTTCTTTTCTTCTTCTCCTTTATCATCATTTTCTACTTGTTCTTCTTCTTCTCCTTCTTCCTCTTCTAGTTCTTCTGCTTCTTCTTGTTCTTCTTTAGTTTTTTCTTCTTTCTCTTCTTCTTCTTCTTCGTGCTCATCATCTCCTTCTTCTCCTTTTTCTTCTACATCTCCTTCTTCTTCTTCTCTTTCTTCTTCTTCTTTGTTTCCTTCTTTGTCGTCTTTTTCTTTTGCTTCTGTGTCTAGTTTTTCCTATTCTTCTTCTTCTTCATGTTATTCTACTTCCTCTAATGGTCCTTCTACTTCTTTTTCTTATTCTTCATTTGCTACTACTTGCTCTTCTTCTTCGTCTTCTTCTTCCACTTCTTCTTCTTCTTCTTCTTTCTCTACCTTTTCTTCATCTTCTTCCTCTTCTACCGTTTCTTCTTCCTCTTCTTCTTGTTCTTCTTCTTCTTCTTCTTTTACTACTTCTTCTTCTTCTTCTCCTTCTTTCTCTTATCCCTCTCCTTCTTCTTCTTCTCCATCTACTTTTTGTTCTTCTCCTTCTTCTATTTTTCTTCTTTTTCTTCTACTGCTTCAAATTGTTGTCGTTCTTCTTCTTCCTTTACATCATCTTCTTCTTCTTCTCCTTCTTCATGTAATTTTTCTTCCTCTTCTTCTTCTTTATCTTCTTCTTCTTCTACTTCTTCTCCTTCTTCCTCTGGTTCATCCTCATCTTCTTCTTCCACTTCTTTTTCTCCAACTTCTTCTTCTTCTTCTTCTTCTTCTACTACTACTTCTTCTTCTTTTTCTTCTTTTTCTTCTTCTTCTTCTTCTTCTACAACTACTATTACTACTACTTCTTCTTCTCCTCCTTAATCTCTATGTGTTATTTTTTTCTTCTTCTTCTTATCCTTTGTCTTCAACATCTTCTTCTTTTTGTTCCTCTTCTTCTTCTTCCCCTTTATCTCCTTCTTCTTTTTCTTCTTCTTCTTCATTCTCTACTTCTTTTTCTTCTTCTTCTTCTTCTTCTTCTTCTTCTTCTCCTTCTTCTTCCTCTTCTTCTTCTTTTTCTTCTTCCTCTTCTTCTTCTTCTTCTTCGTCCATTTCTTCTCATTCTTCTTCTTCTCCTCCAAATTCTTCTTCTTCACCTACTTCTTTTTTCCTTCTTCTTTTTTCCTTCTTCTTCTTGTTCTCCTCCTTTTACATCTTCTTCTTTCTCTTCTTCTTCTTCTTTATCATCATCTTATTCTTCTTCTCCTTCTCCTTCTTCTTGTCCTTTTCCTTCTTCTTCTTCTTCTTCTTCTTCTTCTTCTTCTTGTTCATCTTCTCCTTCTTCTTCTTCACCTTCTAGTTCTTCTTCTCTCTTTCTCTTCATCTTCCTCTCTGTCTTGTCTTGCTTGCCTTCATCATCATTAGCTTTGTCTTCTTCCTCTTCTTCTCATTCATCTTCTGCTTCCCCTTGTTCTTCTTCTTGTTCTTCCTCTTCTTTTTCTTCTACTTCTTCATCTTCTCATTCTTCTTCTTATTCTTCTTCGTCTATTTCTTATTCTTCTTCTACATCTTCTTCTTCTTCATCTTCTTTTCCTCCACATTCTTCCACTTCTTCTTTTACTTCTTCTAATTCTTCTTTATATTTCTTCTTCTTCTTCTTCTTTTTCATCTTCTTCTAATTCTTTTTCTACTTCTACTTCTCCTTCCACTTCTTCTTCTTCTTCTTCTCCTTCTTCTTCTTCCTCCTCTTCTTCTTCTACTTCTTCTTTTGCTTCTTCTGGTTATTCTTCTTCCTCTTCTTCTTCTTCTTGTTGTTCTTCTTCTCCTTCTTCTTCTTCTTCTTCTTCTGCTTTTCCTTCATCTTTTTCTTCTTCTTCTTCCTTTTCTTCTTCTTCTTCTTCTTTTTCTTCTTCTAGATTTTCACTCCTTCTTCTCCTTCTTCTTCTTACTCTTCTTTTTCTTTGTCTCCTTTTTCTTCTCCTTTTTTTCTTCTCCTTCTTCTTCTTTGTCTTCTTCTTCTTCTTTTAATATTTCCCCTTTATCTTCATCATCATCATCCTCTTCTTCTTCTAATTGTTCTTCTTTGTCTTGTTCTTATACTTCCACTTCCTCTTCTTCTTCATCTTCTACTTGTTCTTCCTCCTCTACTTCTTCTTCTTCTTATTCTTATTATTATTCTTCATCCACATGTCTTTCTTCTTCTTCATCCCCTTATTCTTCTTCTTCCTTTTCTTCTTTTCTGCTTCCTCACCTCCTTCTCCCTATTATTCTTCATCTACTTCTTCTTCAACTTCTTCTTTTTTAACTTCTTGAAATTTTTCTTCTTATTTTCTTCTTCTTCCTCTTCTTCTTTTTATTCATCTTCTCCTTCTTCTTCTTCTTCTTCATTTCCTTTTTCTTCTTTTGTCTTCTTGTTCTACTTTTTCTTCCCCAACTTTTTTTCCTTTTCTAATACTTCTTCTTCTTCATCATCTTCTTCTTCTCCTTCTCCTTCTCCACCTTTTTCTTCATCTTCTTCCTTCACTTCTCCATCTTGTTCTTCTTCTTTTTTCCTTCTTCCTCTTCTCCTTTACGTCCTTTTTCTTCTTCCTCTTCCTCTTCATCATCTTCTTCTTCTTCTCCTACTACTCCTCCTCCTCTCCTTCTTCTTCTTCTTCTTCTTCTTCTTCTTCCTCTTCTTCCACTTCTTCTTCTTCCTCTTCTTCCACTTCTTCTTCTTCTTCTTTGCCTTCTACTTCTACTTCTTCTTCTACTTCATCTTCACCATCATCTTGTTCTTCTTCAATCACTTCTTCTTCTTCTTCTTCTTCTTCCCCTTATTCTTATTCTTCTTCTCCTTCTTCTTCTTCATCTTCTTCCTCTTCTTCCCCTTCTTCTAGTCGAACTTCTACTTCTTCTTTTTCTTTCCCTTTTCTTCTTCTTCTCTTCTTCTTCGTCTCCTTCTCCTTCATCTTCTTGTTCTTCTTTTACTTTTCCTTCTTGTTCTTCTTCTTCTTCTTTTCCTTCTTCTTCTTCTTCTTTTTAGTCTCATTCTTCTTCCCCTTGTTCTTCTTGTTCTTCTTCTTCAACTTATTCGTCTTCTTCTTCTTGTTATTGTTCTACTTCTTCTCCTTCTTCCTCTTCTTCTTCTTCTTCTTCTTCTTCTTATTGTTCTTCTTCTTCTACAACTTCTTCTACTTCTTCTTCTTGTTCTTCTTTTTCTTCTTCTCTATCTTCTTCTGCCCCTTCATCTTCTTCTTCTTAATTCACTTCTTCTTTTTCTTCTAATTCTTCTTCTTCTACTTCTTCTTCTTCTTCTACTTCTACTTCTTCCTATTCTCCTTTTTCTTCTTCTTCTTCTTCTTCCTCATCTTCTTCTTCTACCTCAACTTCTACTACTTCTCTTCTTCTTATTTTTCTTATTCTAATTCTCCTTTTTCTTCTTCTTCTTCTCCTTTTTCTTCTTTGTCTCCTTCTTCTTCTTCTTCCTCTTCTTCTTCTTCTTCTTTTTCTTCTTCATCTTCTACTACTACTTCTTCTTCTTCTTTGCCTTCTTCTTCTTTTTCTTCTTCTTCTTCTTCTTCTTCTTCTTCTTTCTATTCCTCTTCTTCTTCTTCTCCTTCTTCTTCTTCTTCTTCTTCTTTCTATTATTCTTTTTTGACTACTACTTCTTCTTCTTCCTCTTCTTCTTCTTAATCTTCTTCTCAATTTTCTTCTTCTTCTTCTCCTTCTTCTTCTTCACCTACTCTTTGTTATAATTCTTCTTTCCTTTTCTTGTCCATCTTCTTCTCCTTACTCTTCTTTTTCTTCTTGTACTTCTTTTACTGCTTCTTCTTCTTCTTCTACTTCTTCTTCTTTGCCTTCTTCTTCTTCATCTTATTCTCCATCTTCTTCTTCCCCTTCATCTTCTTATTCTTCTTCATTCCTTTTCTTTCTTCTTTTTCTAATCCTTTTACTTCTACATCTTCTTCCTCTTCTTCTTATACTTCTTCCGCTTCTCCTTTTTCTTCTTTGTCCTCTTCTTCTTCTTCTTCCTCATCTTCTTCTCCTTCCTCTTCTTCTACCACTTCTTCTTCTTCTTCTTATTTTTCTTATACTAACTCTTCTTCTTCTTCTTTTTCTTCTACTTCTTCTTCTCCTTTTTCTTCTTTGTCTCCTTTTAGTTCTTCTTCTTCGTTACCATCTTCTTCTCCTTCCTCTTGTTGTTCTTCTTCTTCTTCATCTTCATCTCCCTCTTCATAATCTTTTTTCTTCTTCTTCACCATTTTCTTCATCTTCTCCTTCTTCTTCTTCTTCCTCTTCATCTTCCTCTTCTTCTTTTTCTTCTTCATCTTCTACTTCTTCTTCTTCTTCTTCTTCTTCTTCTTCTTCTTTCTCTTCTTCTTCTTCTTCTTCTTCTTCTTCTTCTTCTTCGTTTTCTTCTTCTTTTACTTCTTCCTCTTCTTCTTCATATTCATCTTATTTTTCTTAATCTTCTCATTTTTCTTCTTCTTCTTCTCCTTCTTCTTCATCACCTGCTCTTTGTTCTAGTTCTTGTTCCTTCTTCTTCTCCATCTTCTTCTCCTTACTCTTCTTCTTCTTCTTTTAATTGTTCTTCTTTTTCTTCTTCTTCCCCTTCTTCTTCCTCCTCTTTTTCTTCTTCTTCTTCTCCTTCTTTTTCTACTTGTTCTCCTTCCTCTACTCCTCCTTTTTCTTCTTCTTCTTCTTTCTATTCTTCTTCTTCTTCTACTACTTTTACTTCTTCTTTTACTTCTTCTTCTTCCTCTTCTTCTTCTTCTTATTCTTCTTGTTCTTCTTAATTTTCATCTCAATTTTCTTCGTCTTCTTCTCCTTCTTCTTCCTCACCTGCTCTTCGTTCTAGTTCTTCTTTCTTCTTCTTCTCCATCTTCTTCTCCTTACTCTTCTTCTTCTTCTTCTACTTCTTCTTCTTCTTCGTCATCTTATTCTCCATCTTCTTCTTCCCCTTCATCTTCTTATTCTTCTTCATTCACTTTTTCTTCTTCTTCTAATTCTTCTTCTTCTACTTCTTCTTCCTCTTCTTCTTCTACTTCTTCCTCTTCTATTTTTTGTTCTTTGTCTTCTTCTTCTTCTTCTTCCTCATCTTCTTCTCCTTCCACTTCTTCTACCACTTCTTCTTACTATTATTATTCTTATACTAATTCTTCTTCTTCTTCTCCATTTTCTTCTTTGTCTCCTTCTAGTTTTTCTTCTTCTTTACCATCTTCTTCTCCTTCCTCTTGTTCTTCTTCTTCTTCTTCTTCTTTGTCTTCATCTCCATCTTCTTCTTAATCTTTTTTTCTTCTTCTTCATCATCTTCTTCATCCTCTCCTTCTTCTTCATCTTCCTCATCATCTTCTTCTTTTTCTTTTTCTTGTTCCTCTTCTACTTCTTCTTCTTCTTCTTCTTTGTCTTCTCCTTCTATTTCTTCTTCTCCTTCTTCTTCTTCTTCTTCTTCTTCTTCTTCTTCTTTCTGTTCTTCTTCTTCTTCTTCTTCGTTTACTTCTTCTTCTTCCTCTTCTTCTTATTATTCATCTTGTTCTTCCTAGTCTTCTTCTCATTTTTCTTCTTCTTCTTCTCCTTCTTCTTCACCTGCTCTTTGTTCTAGTTCTTCTTCCTTGTTCTTCTCCATCTTCTTCTCCTTACTCTTCTTCTTCTTCTACTACTTCTACTTCTTCTTTTAATTGTTCTTCCTTTTCTTCTTCTTCCCTTTCTTCTTCTTCCTCTTTTTCTTCTTCTTCTTCTTCTTCTCCTTCGTCTACTCCACCTTTTTCTTCTTCTTCTTCTTCTTCTTCTTATTTTTCATCATCCTCTTCTTTTTCTTCTTCTTCTCTATCTTCAACATCTTTTTCTTCTTGTTTTCTCTCGTCTACTTCTTATTCTTCTTCTTGGTCTTCTTCTTCTTTTCCCACTTTTTCCTCAACTCCTCCTCCTCCTACTTCTTCTTTTTCTTTTTCTTTCTCTTTTACTACTATATGTTCTTCTTCTTCTTCTTTTTCTTCTCCTTCATCTACTTCTTCTTCATCTTTGTCATCATCATCAACATCTTCTTCTTATTAGTATTATTCTCCTAGTTCCTTTTCTTCTTCTACTTCTTTTTCTTTTTCTTCTTCTTTATCATCATCCTCCTCTTCTTCTTCTCCATCTCCTGCTTCTCCTTTTCCTTCTTCTTCTTCTTCTTGTTCTTCTTCTTTTTTGCCTTCGTCTTCTTCTCCTTCTTCTTCTTGTTCTGGTTCTTCTTCGTCTTCTTCTCTTTCTTCTTTTTCATCCTCTTCTTCTTCTTCTTCCGCCACTTCTTCTCCTTCTTCTTCTTCTTGTTCCTTTTCCTCAGTTTCTTCTTCTCCTACTCCTCCTTCATCTTCACCATTTTCTCGTTCCCGTTCTTCTAATTATTTCTTTTCTCCTCCTCCTTTTACTTCTTCTACTACTACTACTTCTACTTCTTCTTCTTGTTAACCTTTTGGTTCTTCTTATTCTTCTCCTTCTTCCTCTACTTCATCTTCTTCTTTTTCTTCTTCTTCCTCGCCTTCATTAACTTATTTTTGTACTTCTTCTTCTTCTCCTTCTTCTTCTGCTTCCTCTTCTTCTTCTTCTTCTTTTTCTTCTTCTTCCTCTTCTTCGTCTTCTACTTCTTCTTCACCTTCTTATTCTTCTTCTTCTTCTTCTTCTTCTTCTTATTCTTTTTCTTCTCCTTCTTCTTCTTCTCCTTCTTCTTTCTCTTCTTCTTCTTCTTTTACTACTTTTTCATATTCTTCTTGTTCTTTGTTTACCTTAACTTCTTGTTTTTTATCATCTTCACCTTCTTCTTTATCTTATCCCACTTCTTCTTCTTCTTCTTCTTCTTCTTCTTCATCTTCTTCTTCTGCTTCTTCCTCTTGTTCTTCTTCTTCTTCTTCTTCTTCTTCTTCTTTCTCGTCTTCTTCTCCTTCTCTTCTTCTTCTTCTTTTCTTTCTTCTTTTCTTATTATTATTTTTTATTATTCATCATCCTCTTGTTCTTCTTCTTCTTCTTCTTCTTCTTCTTACTCATCTTCCTCTACTTCTTCTTCTTCTTCTTCTCTTGTTTTTTTCCTTGTCTTCTACTTATTCTTCCTCTTCTTCTTTTTCACCATTTTCTTCTTTGCTTTGTTCTTCTCTTGTTCTTGTTCTTGTTCTTCTTGTTCTTCTTCTTCTTCCTCTACTTCTTCTTCTTCTCTTTCTTCTTTTCTCCCTCTCTTTCCACATCCCCTTCTCCTCCTTCTTCTTTGTCATTTTCTTTCCATATACAATTACCTATTCTTCTTCTTCTTTTTCTTCTCCTTGCACTTCTTTTTGTTCTTCTTCTTCTTCATGGTTATCATCATCATCAACATCTTCTTCTTTTTTTACTATTCTTCTTTTTCCTTTTCTTCTTCTACTTCTTCTTCCTCATCATCTTCTTCTTCTTCTACTACTTTTTTATCACCATGATCTTCTTCTTCTTCTTCGTCTTCTCCTTCTTCTTCTTCTTTTCCTTCTCTTCTTCTTCTCCTCCTTCTTCTCCTTCTTTTTCTTTTTCTTCTTATTATTGTTTTTCTTCTTCTTCCTCCTCTTCTTCCTTCTTCTTCTTCCTTCAATTCTCCAACTTCTCCATCTTCTCCTTCATCATCTTCTTCTTCTTCTTCTTCTTTTGTTCATTTTCTTCTTCTTCTTCTACTTCTTCTCAATCTTCTTCTTGTTGTTCCTTTTCCCATATTTTTTTCTTCTTCTCCATCTCCATCTTCTCCTTCTTCTACTTTCTTTTCATCCTATTCTTCTTCTTCTTCTCCTCCTCCTTGTTCTTCTTCGTCCTCTTCTTCTACCACAAATCTTCTTTTCTTCTCCTGCTTCTTCTTCATCATCATCATCATCTTCATCATCAACATCTTATTCTTATTATTATTATTCTTGTTCTTCCTCTTCTTCTTCTACTTCTTTTTCTTTTTCTTCTTGTCCTGTATTATCATCTTCTTCTTCTTCTTCTCCGTCTCCTACTTTTCCTTTTCCTTCTTCTTCTTCTTGTTCTTCTTCTTCTTTTTCTCCTCCTCCTTGTTCTGGTTCTACTTCTTCTTCTTCTCTTTCATCTTTTTCATCCTCTTCTTCTTCTTTTTCTTCTTCTTCCACTACTCCTTCCTCTAGTTTCTTTTCCTCAGTTTATTCTTCTTCCTCTCCTCCTCCATCTTCTCATTTTTTCTTCTCCTCCTTCTAATTCTTCTTTTCTCCTCCTCCTTCTACTTCTTCTTCTCCTACTACTACTTCTACTTTTCTTCTTCTTCACTTTTGGTTCTTCTTCCTCTTCTTCTCGTACTTCTACTTCTTCTTTTTCTTCTTCTTCTTCTTATTCTTCTTCGTCTTCATCAACTTCTTATACTTCTACTTCTTCTTCTCCTCCTTCTTCCTCTGTTGCTTCTTCTTCTACTTCTTCTTCTTCTTCTTCTTCCTCTTCTTCTTCTACTACTACTTCTTCTCCTTCTTCTTCTTCTTCTTCTTCTTTTCTTCTTCTTCTTCTTCTTCTTCCTCTTCTCCTTCTTCTTCTTCTGCTTCTTCTTCTTTCCTTTCTTCTTCTTCTACTATTTTCTATCCTTGTTCTATATCTTCCTCATCTTCTTGTCGTTTTTCATCATCTTCTCCTTCTTCTTTTCTTCTCCTACTTCTTCTTCTTCTCTTCTTCTCCTCCTTTTTCTCCTTGCTCTACTTCCTCTTCTTCTTCCTTTTTCTTCTTCTTCTTCTTCTTCTTCTTCTTCTTCTTCTGCTTCTTCCTTTTCTTCTTCTTGTTCTTCCTCTACTTCTTCTTACCTTTCTTCTTTTCTCCCTCTCTTTCCTCATCCCTTCCTCCTCCTTCTTCTTCTTTTCTTTTTCTTTCAATATACTATTACCTCGTCTTCTTCGTCTTCTTTTCTTCTCCTTGCTCTTCTCGTTGCTATTCTTCTTCTTCATGATTATCATTGCCATTAACATCTTTTTTACTATTCTTCTTCTTCCTCATTTTCTTCTTCTTCTACCACAACTTTTTTATCACCATGATCTTCTTCTTCTTCTCCTTGTACTTCTTCTCAATCTTTTTCTTGTTGTTCCTTTTCCTATATTTCTTTTTCTTCTTTCTCTATCTCCATCTTCTCCTTCATCTTCTTCCTTTTCATCCAATTCTTCTTCTTCTCTCCTCCTCCTTGTCTTCTTCGTGCTCTTCTTCTACGATCAAATTTTTCTTTTTCTTCTCCTACTTCTCTTCTTCTTCATCATCATCATCGTCGTCATCATCAACATCTTCTTCATATTATTATTATTCTTGTTCTTCCTCTTCTTCTTCTACTTCTTTTTCTTCTTGTTCTTTATTATCGTCTTCTTCTCCTTCTTCTCTGCCTCCTGCTCTACCTTTTCCTTCTTCTTTTCTTGTCTTCTTCTTCTTTTTCACCTTCTTCATCTTGTTCTGGTTCTTCTTCTTCTTCTTCTTCTCTTTCTTCATATTCATCCTCTTCTTCTTCTTCTTCCACTACTTCTCCTTCTTCTTCCTCTTTTTTCTTTTTCTTAGTTTATTCTTCTTCTCCTCCTCCATCTTCTCGTTTTCTTCTTCGCCTTCTTTTAATTCTTCTTTTTCTCCTCGTCCTTCTACTTCTTCTTTTATTACTACTTCAACTTCTTCTACTTCTTCTTCACTTTTGGTTCTTCTTCCTCTTCTTCTTCTACTTCTACTTCTTCTTCTTCTTTTTGTTCTTCTTCTTCTTCGTCTTCATCAACTTCTTATACCTCTACTTCTTCTCCTTCTTCTCCAACTTTTTCTGCTTCTTCTTTTTCTTCTTCTTCCCCTTCCTCTTCTTCTTCTACTTCTTCTTCTTCCTCCTGTTCTACTTCTTCTTCTTCTTCTTATTCTCCATCTTCTTCTCCTCCTTCTTCTTTCCTTTCTTCTTCATCTACTCTTTCCTATCCTTGTTCTATATCTTCCTCATCTTCTAGTAATTTTTCATCATCTTCTCCTTCTCCTTTTCTTCAACTACTTCTTCTACTTCTTTTCTTCTTCTCCTCCTTCTTTTCCTCATTGTTCTACTTCCTCTTCTTCTTCCCTTTCTTCTTCTTCTACTTCTTCTTCTTCTTCTTCTTCTGCTTCTGCTTCTTCCTCTTCATCTTCTTCTTCTTCTTTTTCTTCTTCATGTCCTTCTTCTTCTTCTTCTTCTTAATCTCTTTCTTCTTTTCTTATTATTATTATTATTCATCTTCCTTTTCTTCTTCTTTTTTTCTTCTTCTTTTTCTTGTTCTTCTTCTCGTTCTCCTTCCTCTTCTCCCTCTCCATTTTCTTCTTCTTCTTAGTCTTATTCTTCTTGTTCTTCTTCGTCTCTTTCTTCATGATCATCGTCATCTCTTCCTTGTCTTCTTCTTCCTCTGCGTCCTCTTGTTCGTGTCCTTCTACTTCTTTTTATTCTTTTCTTCTCCCACTTCTTCTTTTTCTTCTTCTTCTACTTGCTCTCCTCCCCCCTCTTAGTCTTCCTCTTCTTCATCTTCCCCTTCTTCTTGTTCTTTTTCTACTTCTTGTCCTTCTTCTTCTTCTTCTTTTTCTACTTCTCCTTCTACTTCTTCCTCTTCTTTTTCTTCTTCTTCTTCTTCTTCTTCTTCTTTCCCTTCTTCCTTAACTTCTTCATCTTCTTCTTCTTCTTTTTCTTCTTCTTCTTCTTCTTTTTCTTCCTCTTCCACTTCTCCTTCTTCCTCCTCTTCTTCTTATTCTTCTTTTTCTTCTTCTTCTTCTTATTATTCTTCTTCTTCTTCATCTTCTTCTCACTTTTCTTCCTCTTCTCCTTTTTGTCTTCACCTCATCCTCCTCCTTTTTCTTCTTATTATTCTTCTCCATCATCTACTCCTTCTTCTTCTTCTTCTTCTTCCTCTTCTTCTTCTTCTTCTTCTACTTCTTCTACTTCTTCTTTTCTTCTTCTTCTTCTTCTCCTTCTTCTTCTACTTCTTCTTCTGCTTCTTTT